>MCGO01000085.1:0-173449 GCA_002104985.1 Rhizoclosmatium globosum | reverse complement strand
ACCCCTAAGAACTCTAAACCCTAATCCTAACCCTAACCCTAACCCCAACCCTAATCCTAACCCTACCGCTGAAGAGGCATCTCTGGAAGCATTGTTGCAAATTTGGGTAACCATTCCCGAAACACTTTGAAATAAATCAAAAGAGGCTGAGGATGATCCGGCATCACGCCTCGAATTTGAAACTGAAGAAGCAGACGGAACAAGTTCCATGTTGAGGGAAGAAACGTAGCAGTTAAAGGGATTGGGTACGGAAAAAGAAGACATAAGCTTGGCAGAACAAAACGTAGCAACCATAATTGTGTTTCCATTCTGAATTATGTCCAAGCCCGAGAAGCAGTCTTTTGGTAGTGATGGATTACTGTTTCTGATAGCATTCAATTGGGAGACGTAGGCGTTTTGTTGTGCAAGGGCACAAGCCCCTAACGTTGCCCATATAAGGACTTGCATTGTCAGCTATAATGGTATATGAGTTTGGACGGAATTGGATTGGTCAATGAAACAGACTCACTTTGAGGAAACTTTTTTTTTTGGCTGTTATGAGGGCATATCCATCCCTTATATTACCAATTTACGCGTTGCCCCACCCAACTTGAACACAACTAATCCAACTTTCTGTAATATAGTAGCCTCAAGCAAAGCACTACCTATTCCTTGGAACGGATTCCTTGTAAACATACCAGAAGAAAGGGCGGCTTAGGCTTGTGCGAGATAACGGCAAAGAAGTTGTGGAAAAACTTCGGAGTGTCTCCGCGGGTGTCTCTTGAACCATTTTCTGACAAAGCGCTTCCAAATTGATTGTGTCAGCATATGCACCCCTGGGAAGACATCTTTCAAGTGCACGTTATAATCATATTGTGCGTCATTGATAATGGAAATAAACGAAGCAACTTGTGGCCATTCGTCATTAGGTTTTGATTTATCAGCAATCCATCCAACTTCAGAGACACCCCGCATTCCTTGATGTTTGAGTTAACCCTGTTCCTCTACATGGATTCGCTAGTCTCGCCATCTTGGTCTATCCCTGTTGACACTGCTCAAGCTAAGAATAAAAAGCCCAAGTCCAGATCCACCATAATCAGCGTAAGTGCGGCTACTCGCTTGTTGAAACAGTTTAAAGAGCAACGCTCTTTGTTCTAGTATCCCTTCCTTGATTCAAGCAGATCGTCTGCGCTGTTTTTGCGGCTTCCAATATTTTTAGGAGTGCTAATACTGTCTCATGACTCGTTTCACTCTCAGTGTCTGACTCAACCGTAACAGACAAAGCTCTAAGAATGACCTCAACAGACCGCTTTTGCACTTTTTGAGCAAATTTACACGCATTGGCTACAAGGTCCCAATTTGTCGAAGATAGCTCCTGTTGCACTGCAAATTCCCACTAATGAAACGATTTTAAATAAACTGTCAGTATTTTTATATCTCACCAAGAAAATTAAATACAATCTTCTGCCACATTTCCTCATTGACATAACAATCGGCGTCAATATGATTCCAGTCAATAACACACTCAAGTCCAGCTTTCTCAACAACACTTTCAAACTTAGCTAAACCTCTCGCGTCTTTTTGGTGATATCGACTTACGAAATTGCGGTTTCAAACAGCCAGTTGTTTGAGGTCATAAGCTTCAACAATCGATTTGAAATCTAAGAGTTCTCAGTTCATGTGCCATTGTCATAAAAAACGACGTCTTGATTTTAACGTTGACGTACACCATTGATATTTCATGCCGAATCATGTCAATGAAGGTTTTATGAATAATGAGAAAATGGCAGAGTGAGCCAAAATTTATCCTTCAACGCTTCGCAAAAGAAAGAGGAATCCTTCATTATGCTTGAAATATGAAAATGAGTTTACTCGAGTTCATCAAAAAGAGGGGATTGGCAGTAAGCTGGACGCAAAGCCTGCCCCCAAATGCCGAACCTGAAGAAAAAAAACACTCATTTACTTGAAAAAAATTCTAACTATATGCATGAAAAAGTATGATCAAGACGACAATCTATCAACATCACTTGGCGGAGATCCACGACTTCATCCGCGAAAAAGCGCTTATTGCTCGCCCACTCAGCGTCGAGGACTTTCTGCTATTATTCGACTCTGGAACAGGACTCACAGCCAGACTCGGTGTCCTTGCCTCTCCTTCTTCGGCAATAGCTTCAAACGACGTCTGGAACTTGACTTCCCGCTCGAGCGTCTCAGACAACACCATTCCTGAATCGTGCCTTGAAACAGTTTTGGATTCAAATACAGTCGCTGAATGAAGTTCCTCAGGTTGGGATACTTCGGCAATAGTTGATACTTCAGATGTTTCCGTTCCATCTTTGGAGCTGATCGATGCTTGCACTGGCTTCTTGACTTCAGGAGTCGCAGGGGGGACGACCGCATCACTTTTTGAATCGAGAGCGGAGACAGGGCTTGAAGGAGCTACAGGCGACGATGGCTTGGATTCTGTTGCTCGTCCCCAACCCCAGAAAGAAGATCGCTTCACTGAAGCAAGAAGAGTTGTAGGCTCGGCAGCCTTGGTTTCTTCCGTTGGGGCAGAAGATTTTGTGGAATCAGCCACCTTCTCTTCTTGTAGAGAACTAAGTTGAGCTGGGACTTTAGGTACGGGAATAGCTTCATTGACGAGTGTGGCTGCCGAGGCGGACGGCATAATCGATTTCTGGGTTTCCGTGAAGGCAGACTTCAAGGTTGAAGCGAAAGAAGTCACCAAAGATTTAGATTCGGAAGTGACTTTAACTTGTTCCACATTCCCTCTACCGATGGACTGATTACAGACTTAGAAGCTGTCTCAACAGCAGTCGACTCCGAATCTGCAGATTCATCAATTTCCGAGAGCATCTGATCCACTAATTGCAGTATCAACAGTTTAATTTATATACAACGAAGTCAAATATACAATCAAAACTCACGTTTCGTCAAAGTCGACTTCAACCCCTCTTTCTTCTTCCCACCTCCAGCAGAGACGACGGTCTCTTCGAGCATGACACGGCCTCCTTTCGGATTCCTCACAACAGTGACTTTTGTCATTCGGCGTTCAGTAACCTCCGGTTGTCCCGCTTCGAACTTCCAAATCATGCTCTTGACATTGCCTGACTTCCAGTTATCGATAGACGACTTTCGTTTCACGACAGGGCTCGTTGGGAACTCAGGGATAGAAGAGTTGGAACCTCGCGGGGTAGGTCCAGCTTTGTTTCGTTCCAACGATTTGTCAATCAAACGACGAGCAACAAAATCTTCCACATTCAGTGTTAAAACAGTCATCCTATGTACTGATTAGTAACCTAACTTGACTAAAATCTTTTGTATGGGATGACTCACTTGTCATTTGAAGCAACAGCCTTTGCCAAAGTCTTCTCAGCTTCCAAGCCAACATTAAACGACTGGATTCCAATCTTGAGTTCCTTCAAGGTCCGATTCACAGCAATCATTTTCGCGAGTGCGAGAATTCCTTCAGCTACAATTTCGTTGCCCTCCAAGTCCAATACTTCAAGGACGGTATTCTTGTGTAATGCCTTTTGACGAATTAATTCGTGCGTGGAAGTCTAAGGGGAAACGCATACCTCTGCGACAGAAACAACATCTTCCGTCTCTAACATGGCATCATTCAACTGTAAACTCATGATTCCCGCATTCCCTTCCAACTGCTCAACAAGCCACGAAACATCCAGCCCTCCACTTTCATCGTCTCCAAATTCGTCTCCTTCTCCCACACCTTCATCTCCTTCCCCTTCCTCTTCGCCATCACCGCCATCCTCCGCCTCAGCAACCTTATTCACATACTCCAGCAACTTCCACAGCGTATTTTTATCCAACGCATCAATATCCAATTCAACTTCGCCTTCAGGCAGGTCCGGCATACCCTCCCGAATCAAGTCAAACACATCCTGCATCTTGCCCTCTTCAAGCCCTTCAATACGTTCTGCAAGTTCTGCTTTCTGGTCAACAGTGAGTTCACGCACCATTTCTTCGATTTCTTCTTCGGTGGGTTGCTCCGAGAGTTTCCGTCCGATGCTTCGTTTATGTGGACGCGAGGTTGTGCCAGAAGAAGAACGGGCAGCGCGGGAGTGGGTGTTGGAGGATCTACGGCGGATGTATTCGGGACTGTTGTTTCGGATGAGAGCGGATTCGATGGATTCTCTGCTAGCTTCGTCCTTGAGAGTTACGGAGAGGGCTGTCAATCTATTATTTGATTAGGGGCTTGGAGTTAGGAGTCCGACACAAAAATAAAGACGTACGTGTAGTTATTCTGCATAGCTGTCGCGAGTTTCCGTTCAGCAATTAGGCCTGCAGTCTCAACGTTGCCGAGCTTGAGTTCTCGCAGTGTTTTGTTGGCAGAGATGGCTTCCGCGATTGCCAGTAATCCAGTTGTACCAATTTTGTTGCCTTCCAAATCGAGTGTTTCAAGTGTATTGTTGACTTCCAATGCCTGGTGGTGTTTAGGGTTAAGCGACAGATAGAGTAAAGATAATGGTGCTTGGAGAATCCTTCATCGCTTAGTTTCCTTCAATGTACTTCGTCCATGGGTCTTTCTGAGGTGTTACTTATACTGAGAATCCATTACACCAGTCGACTCGTCATCCTATTCAGTCTCCCTTCAACCCACTCCGAGTCCACTTCACTCCAGTCTAATCACTTTATCTACTCACTTGAGCAACAGCAATAACATCGTCAGTGCTCAACCCCGAATCCTTGAGAGACAGTTCCGAGAAGCCAACATTGTTTGCCATTCGCTCAATAAGCCAAGAAAAGTCAGCCGATCCTTCTTCGACGATGGTCGTGGCTCTGTCACTTTGCGATTGATGTGGTTTCTGTGGTCAGGGCCGATTGGTTGGGAGCAGTTATTGGGTGGTTGTGTGTGCAAATTGGAGAGTGTCAAAGGAAAAGGGTGGATCAGTTTTGGTTGAGAAAGAGCTGCGATCGAGGGCAAAGTACCTCGGTTGTTGCGTGTTGGGCTGAGGACGAGTGTCGGGAAGACGATGTAGGGACAGCGAGTAAGGGTGCCTGGCAAACAAGGACGCTTTAGTACTTGTCATTCAACTCATTTAACAAGGGCTGATTCAGAGTGACAGGCAATCAAGTAGTTTGATTGAATGAGAGGTGGGTGGATGGCGGGTGCCGCTCACCGATTCCCGTTGTGATAGAACCATCCTTCTTGTGAAAGTTATTGATTACACACCAAACCTCCAATAAACTATGTATAAATTACTTGATAGTCAGATTGTTGAATTAGAAAATAGAATCATCCAGTTTTCTCCATGTTTCACACATTACTTTTGGGGACAAGGAGAGGTTTAGTAACTTTGAATCCACAAAGACACTTCCAACCAAACCAACCAAGCTTGATCTGACACCAAATGGCCACAACTGCCACCAATCCACCGCCACTTTCAAGTGAACCCGAGCTTATTCCACCGATCCGAAGCACCCGCAAAGCCAAACAAACCTTCGAATTCGGCAAATCGCTGCGATCAATTGTGCGTTGGAATTCATTCGATTCGGCAACTTCGACGCTCGATTCGCCCTCGAATTCAACGTTGTCTTTGTCGTTGGCGTCGCTGCCTCGAATTGCACAGCAAAAGAAGACAACTTCGAACTCGGATGCTGAAACACTTGCAACTGCCCTGCCTGCCTTCACTGTGCCTTCTGCTTCAACGGGAGAAATTGTGTATGGCCGTGATCAGAGAATTACGAAAATGTAGGATTCCGTGTCTGTGTATCTTTCTGTTGGGTGTTGCTGGCTGAAACAACTCTTACCCCAGATTCCTCAATGCCGAAGAGATGTACGATTCAATTCAATTAGACTGCCAACTATCTCCTGCTCTAGCTTCGTTGAACTGCCTGACTATACTGTGAGTCATGCCACCTTGGAAGTTGAGAGTGCCACTTTAATGACTGTGTCTCCAATAATGCAGCCAGCTAAACAACCACTCTCTCACTGGATCGATTCCATGTCAATTCAGTACTTTAACAATCTTAAAGAACTGTATGTCATTTAGTATATCATTCAGAAATAGAGCTCTGATCCCCCTTCTCAACAGTTCGCTTGAAGGAAACTTTCTGTCGGGTCCACTTCCTGATATTTCTTGTTTTCCCATGAGCCTTGAGATCCTGAATCTATCTGGGAACCAATTCTTTGCTCCCATTCCACCAACTCTTTTACATTAGTCAATCTTCGCTACCTGTGAGTCACTCTTCAGTTCAGTATGAAACATTTCCACTAACTCGAATATCAATAGAAATCTCAGCGACAACAAGATTACAGGTCGTATTCCAGACGAAATCGGACAACTCCAACTTTTAGAAAACTTGTAAGGAGTCATTCCGAAATTCTTATGTCCTTGTACTAATGTTTACCGTTTTTCAGAGATCTTAGTTCCAACCGAATGTATGGCGAAATCCCCAAAACAATTGGACAACTTAAACGCTTGAAGGTCTTGTAAGTAGGCCACACTGTCCTTCTGTGATACTGACGCTATGCAGACAACTTCAACTGAATAAATTTAGCGGAGAGTTACCCATCGAACTTGGCAACTTGCCTCGGATCAAGTCAATCTACCTCAACAACAACCGTTTCTATGGCGAACTCAATGCATCCATCTTTGAGGGACTTACAACTTTATCTCAATTGTAGGAGTCTTCTTTTATGCTTTAATATCCGCTAAGTTTGTTCTCCTCTCCTCCAGGGCTCTCAACCGAAACCAATTCTCCGGCCCTTTCCCAACTTCCTTCCTCTCCATCCTCCGATTCCGTAAACTGTAAGCAAGTCCTATTTTCACTCCATAAACTTAAACAAACCCATCCAATGAAACAGTCGCCTCGAAAACAATTACTTTGACACAACCCCACACTGGCACGAATACCCAACCCATCTCAAGTTCTCTCTTCGAATGGGTTTAAAACAGTACAGATTCCGACCACAGAAGGAAGGAACCCCGCCGCAGCAAATTCTACCCGACTACACCGAGTTTCCAGAGACACACTCCATCCATCCGACACACGTCGCCAATCCCTCGGACCGTTAAGAACTCTGTACGACTTGCCCGATTCGGTTCCACTCTGGACCCCTGAGGAAGTCGCGTTTTGGGTACACACACATGGCGGGCCTGCACTTGTGTGTGAATTGATTCAGGACTTGCATATTGGGGGATCCCAGTTTTTCCGACTTCGTGAAGACGACTTATTGAGTGCATTGGGGGTGAGGGATGAAGGTGTGAGGAGAGTGTTGTATTCTGCGATGGAGAGAGTGTTGGCAGTTGCGAATGGGATTGCGCCACCAGTGTATGAGGCAGTGGAGGCTCCTCGATATGAAGATAGATAGTATAGTTATATGTTTAGTTTTAGCTGTTCAACATTCTCTAAAAACATTAAGTTAAAATTGATTGTCAAGACACTAACAGGTCTTCCAATGTATTCAAGCAACAGCCCAGGAAACAACCAAAGGATTGGAACATACGGAAATTCACAGCATCCTGCTCCAAATCAACAAGGAGGATACTATGTTCCCCCAGGCCCTTACCGAGAGCCTCCACATCCACCACCAGACCTCCTGTGCCAAACCAACCACAACCATAAACGGGCGATACCAAGAGCCAGCAGGACCACCTCCAGGCTTCATCAATCCCCCACCAACTAGCAGCCCCTTCAACCAACAACCACAACTACCACCTCCAACCATATCCTACACTGACCAACCACCAGCCTACTCAGCCCTCCCTTCCCTGACATTGACTTCTCAATCGACAAAGTAGAGCCAATGCTCCTTCTCGACACAACAGCCTCAATGCACCTCCCCGCCTCCGATTCCCCATCCTCCCAATCCCATCCCAACAACTCACCCGAATCCAACTCGTCCAAAAGTCAATCGGAATCCTCGTTGAGAAACTCTCCACAGTCGATTCCCAGGCTGAATTCGAGCAAGACAGCGATGGCGAAGGCGGGGGTCTGAGAACTGTAACCTTCTCTGGTGGAAGCGCGCTTGACTTGGGAGACCTAAATCCTCAAAACCTTGGTGATAAGTTTGCGCAAATCAATTGGGAAGGGTCGACGCTGATTGTCCCGGGATTCACGAAACTTCTGGACGTGTACAATGAGGAGTTTGGGGACTTTGGTCCATCGAGTAGGCCAAAAATGGTTGCACTTGTTATCACGGATGGAGAAGCGCAGGATATTAATGACTTGGCGGTCATGATTCTTACGATGGATTTCACGAACGTGTACCTCGTGTTTGCATTGATTGGATTTGGAAAAGATTACGAGAATGCAAGAGTGAGGTTAGCTGAACTGTGTAAGTTGAATGACCATATTCGGTTATTTGAGATGAAGCAGGAAACCAGGCCCTGGAAATTGCGAATGCCTGCTTGTCCATGGTTCGTTGATAAATACTGCAGTGCAGTGTTCATATCACTAGTTCTTCCAAGTCATTCGATACAATAAATACTTCATAAGTGATCAGATTGCCTTTAAATTTCAAATCAAACCAATTCTTCAAAGTTCTTCCAAAAAACTTACTCCAAAGCGCGTGATATCCAGACGACCAACGAAACCTACAACATGAACATGACAGCCCATATTATATCCGTTGAAGCTCTTCAGCCACTTTCAGGCAGCGGCTGTGATACAGTCAGAGGATCCTTCTGTTGTGGCAATGCAACCGATGTGGAAGTTCAAGGCTGCTCAACCACCGTCGATCAAAGCACAGCTGATCGCTCTTCCCTTCATTGCAACGTGGAAAAGATATCCACCTCTTGAACGAGCAATCCGATGCCAACTTAAACAGTTATGTGCGTAGATGATAACCATCGAACGGACTTCAACATCATCATTTTCTGACTCAATCTATGCCATAGTCCAGTCCCGGAATACCTTCTTTATATCTTAAACCCGAATCTGAATCGGATCCGAACAAACTCATCATCACCACTCTCCTCTTGGAATTCACACAGTCAACCTCACTTCCCAAGTACATAACCATTCACGAAGCAACCCGCTTCCTCGAAAAAATAGTGTCGACAGTACTAGATTCCCCGCAAGACATGATCGCATTCTTTCTGTTCCATTTCAACTTTAAACTTGGTAACCACCACTCTCCTTTCAAACCATCACTGACAGATCTTATAATGCCATAACTCATAGATAAAACACGAACATCAAACATAACGTCTTCAGAACCCCTCCTGTCATTCCTTCGTCACAAGAAGTACAGTGCACCCCACTCGGTCGTCATCCAAACCCGTGAAGCATTCGCAAGACTTTCTGGATGTATAGACAGTTTCCTCTATGCTTCAGATATGCAGGAATACAAGCGCTTCGAGTTCAGTCGCCAATTCTTGAACCATGCGTTTGGGTCGCGTCCACTTGTACGTATTCATCCACTCGAATATTCGCAAACTAACTTATTTTCATCAAAGTATTATTCTGATTTTAGTCTCCTTGTTTACTCGCTTGAATACCCGACTTCTCCATCATCCATCAAAAACATATTCCGACTGATTGCAAAAGATAGGGATTGGATAGACGTTGAGACGCTGCAGTACTTGGTTGAGGTATTTCACAGTCGACCTTTTATTCGATCAATAATTATAGCATTCACTTTTAAGCCGCTTTGTGACTGGCACACCCCAAAATACGACCCTGTCTGCGAAATCTTGGACATGATCAACCCTCAAGAACGATCTCGCGTTGTATTAAAAGGTTTGAAGAACACAAAGAGCCTAAAGTGAATCTAATCTGAGCAACAGATCTTCTCGTTACCACTCTTGCTGGTCAAATTGTTGAAATATTGACAGGAACCACGACTAGCATTTCGAATGCATTCTCAACCACAGATTAAACTCTTCATTCCCATACTTTAGCGTCAATGAACAAAACTTACACATTGTTTCATTTGCCATTTATATATTTTTTATTGAACGAAGACGGTCATAATAAATTAAACTCCTTAGCAAAGTCATACTCCTCTTTTCCAAACTCAACGTCAGCATCAAGTTTAGCCTGTACATTTTTAATCATTGCTGCTTTCTCGGAATCTGACATGTTTAGTGAAAGAACTTCAAATGCATGAACCTCGTGAATTTGGTAGAGGTATCCTGTGGCCGCAGTTACGCCAATAAACCACACATTATTCTCGCTTCCAGTTTTCAAAATTTGACGGATATTAACGTTTCCTTTCACAGCTTGGTTATAGCTTCCTGACTGTTTGTCATAGAGTAAAACCTCCACTGTGCTGTCAATCAGTCCCCACACCACCTGGACAGAAATTTCGCCATCTGTAAGCGATGGAATTGATGTGCTACAGCCCTTTGAAAACTTGTGCTCGGAACTATTTGGAGCTCTTCCGCCACTTGTTTGTATGGAGATGTGATTATCATTTGGATCGCCTTTTGCATCATTTTTATACATGTCAAATTCCACTGCGATACTTGACGGAATTCCATGATATCCGAGACCACTACCATTCGCTCCAATAGCATTTTTACCAGCAATGTGAAGCACAATTGCTAGTCCATCTCCCCCTTTTCCATTCGCAGAATACACCAAATTTGTAATGATTTTTGAGGTTTGATTTGATGGCTTCGAGATTTGATACCAGAATGCGCCTTGTACGTAGCTTCTGGATTGCGTGAGTTGGATACTTGATTCCAGATTCCGGGCACTGCCGAGAAGTACAGGAGTAGTTACCTTGTTGTTGAGCGAATGCAATGTTACAGGTTTGGGCTTTTCGCTGATTACTGACTTCTTCAAAGTAACGGATTTAATCAGGCCATAAACCAATTTTAGATTCGAAATCCAAGAGGTTAGAGTTCCATCGAAATTGAATAGCCAGAATGGTAGTTCAAAGCCAAATATAAAGCACAGAATAGTTGCTGCTAATTTCCCATACGATGAGGAGAATAACAAAAGCCTCTCCCTCATAAAGTCTGAGAAAACTGGTACTAGAACGTCTCCTTTCACATAAGAGAGTACAAAGTAGTACATGAACAGGAAGCGAACAAATTTGAACACTAATCCCTCTTGTAACTCGAGAACGGGTTTTGAAGTAGATGTGGATGAACTCTTGAGCATAAACAGTGTTACGAGGAAACACAGTGCAAAAACTTCCAAAGCATTTGTGAAACTCCAGTATTCCAGTAGCATTGCAGAGAGCAAAATTGGTACAAAGACTGAAAAAGCATAGTGAGCAAGCTGAACCCAAAATGCCCTTGTTTCCAATGATCTCGAATAAAAGGCAGAAAATATTGGAACGAACGGGAGCCAAATATATAGCATAATGAGGCTCTTGGGTCCTGAAGCTCCAGAATACAACCACGCCGTCAATTCATGATAGGCAATGACCTGCAAAAATAACGCAATATCCGTATTGAGCAAAACTCCCACAACTGTACCAGGTGCAACAGATGGCGCTTGAAGGCTTGAATGTACCAAAGTGTGCTGATCCACAGTCGCTTGAATCAACTTGTTTGAAGTCAGGTCACTCTGGAGTAACTGGGGATACACAATAGTTCCAATATAGTTTGAAGAATACCCAACCAAAGCCGCCGAAGAGTAAAGACTGATATGTATCAAAGGCTCCAACATGACCACAGGATTGTAGGCATACCCAAGCGCTGTCATTCCTCCCAATATTCCACCTCCAATGTACATCCCCATCGAAGCGAATCCATTCTCAAAGTGTTTGGCTGCATTTTCCGTACTAAATTATAAATCAGTAAACTTAAAACTGACTTCACCGAACGTTCAGTCACCTGATAGCGAAACGGAGAACACCTTGACCAACATGCATGCCAGCATGATCAATCCCATTCCCGATACTCGATAGCCCATTCCCAACTTCAATGAGACCCCCCTTAAAGTCTCTCCCAACGGAGATCAATCCTCGTTCCAACGAAAGCCCAGCCGCTTCAACAGCTTTGCATGAGCAGATCCAGCAGATCGAATCGCGTCTCCCACAGATTCCATGCCTTTTCGGTGATCGTTTCCAGCAGACTTGATACCTCTTTCATGTGCCTCGCCGGCGTCTTTCATTCCTTTACCAGCGGACTCGCCTGCACTTGAAAGACCTTTCCCAATGAGATGGCCTCCAATTATGCTGCCGATAAGTCCAAAAACCATGGTTTTGTTGTTGTTTTTTTTGCTAGATTTGTTTCAATGGTACAGGTGGTTGACCAATTTATACTTCTGTTTAAGAGGTTCAAGGATGGTTCAAGGACAAAATGTTGGAGAGCGAAACCAAACGAAAGTACAGAAATGAAACCAGCTTACACTCAAAGAAAGTAAAAAATAATAACTTGTTATGTATACACACACATTACACAAAACACACACACAAAAACACACATACACTTACGCAACCACCACGCACACTCTCCCTTCACTCCTCCTCCGAACTGACTCCAGCCTCTAAATCCCAACTCCCACCTTCCCCCCAAACCTCTTCATACCCCGGCGGCACAAGCCCATTCGCAACCGCCAAAACCCCCGCCATCCTCCCGGCAAGAACAACACGAACACCCGCATCCCAAACCCCAAGCGCACTCTCCAAATCCTGTTCTCCAAGCCTGAAAAACTGTCCACCCGTCATACCAAGCTCCAAGATGCTTTTACATACGTCGGAGCTTGCACCGTTGACTTGACACCAGAAGGCGACTTCGGTGGGGCTCCAGCGGTTTGGGTTGTCGGGGAGGTCGTAGAGGGTGTTGAGGCGGGAAGGTTGGTTGCTGTTTCGGTTTCGTTGGGAGGCAACGTGGTCAGAGGGGTGTAAGACGTCTGGTGGGAATTCAGAGTATTCAGGGACGATTTGGTAGGGTGGAGTTCCGGAATATTGTGGTTTCAGGACAATTCTGATGAATTTGGATTAGCTCTTTGTTGTGATAGCATTTTTGGAGCACTCACTTTTTGAATCCCAATTGAATACCGACTTTTAATCCGAAAGGAATCTTGTCTTTACTCGGTGGGACAAAGTAATTGTTATCGAGCCTCAGAATCTGGATATTTTTGATTCCCATCAGAGAAGCGGGTATCTCGCCGTGAAATTGATTTCGGTTCAGCAACAGGTATTCTAACGACTTGAGTCCAGTAAATAGAGCACCAGAAAGCTCTCCGACAAGTCTGTTGCTGTTCAAAAACAAGAACTTGAGACTTTTCAGTTGCCCTAAGCGTTCTGGAATCTCTCCAACGAATCGATTGTGTTGTAATTGTCTATAGGTGTATAAGAATACGATCGGAAGAGAATGAAGAGACGAGAAGACTCACAATAACTCCAACCGACTTAAATCACCCAAACCAGGAGGCAACTTGCCTTCCATTCGATTGTGTCCCAAATATCTTGAAGTACAGATATCAGTTTCAAACGCATAACAAATCAAAATCAAATTAAAGACACTCACAGCTGCTGAAGATTCTTCAACTCCCCAATATCATCCGGAATATGACCCGTAATCGTATTATTATTCAGCCTCAGGATATTTAAATTCCTCAACCCTTGACAAAACCCAATCGGCAGCGGCGCACTGATTTGGTTATCATGCAGGTCAAGAACTTCCAACCCATTCAATTCACATATTGAGTCCGGGATAGGACCACTTATTAAGTTCCCGCTGAGACTCAGTTCTCTCAGACTCTTCAAGTTTCCAATTGCCAATGGAAGGCTCCCGTATAGTCTATGATTATTTAATTGCCTATTTTGTGCCCCTGGGTTAAGCCAAATTCTCACGCCTTTAAAAACAAAACTTACAGTAAAGCCAACCCCTTCAACTCGGCAACTCTGGCACTCAACAAACAATTCAACCGAATATTTTGCATCCCTTCCGCCCAGTTTAGAATCAACTGCCTACACATTCCATCTTTCGTATACACAACTCCCATCGCCGTTGCGCCAAGAACATAACTCGACGACGGAACATCCCATCCAGGGAAACACTTGACAAGGACTTGGTAATCCGTCTCGGTAATAGTGTTACTATCGTCCTCAAACACTTTGTTGAGTGGTGGACGTGGGTGTGGAGAGTTTGTAGACCGAGGACCTTGGTTTTGTTGTTAGTATGCTTGACATAGAATACATAGGGTAATTTTGGTGATCCATTCCAATCAGCAAAAGTAGTTGTTTGATAGTCGTTTGATTTCCGAAGAATCGCTCGCACCCCTCACACTTTCTCTTCCACTAATTTTTCCTCATGTTCGCTACGCTCACCCTTTCTTTTTTGATTATTCGGTGCGCTCACTGCGCTCACTGTTTTTCGCTCACACATTCTTTTCCTCATTCCCCACTCACAAATCGCTTCAACACAAACATTCTTCAGATAACTCACCAAGTGGAAGAGAATGCGCCCGATACGGCGGCGGAGAAGCATTTGAACCCAAAGAATTCGAGTATAAATGAGAAGGCAGGGCAGGAACGGCAGGAGGTGGTTGAGAATCTGAATACGTAATTGGAAGAGAGATGGCGGAGTCAGAGTGCGTTGGAGGAACAGCGATAGTGTTTCTGGGTAGACAGAAAAAGATTAATTAGATTGTGTGTTCATGAAGGGATTCAACTGAACCAAGTTGATTGCTTTGCTCATCACAAGCTGGATACATGAGTATGGATCCACTTTCTTTCACCAATCCTTCGTACAATCAAGATCAAGGCATATAAGAAGCAGAGAGTGCCATGGCAAATACAATAGGGCCCTCAACGAAATCTCCATTTGACGCCGCCACACACACACACACACACACACGCCTCCAACCAGTGTCCCACCACCGATTCTCCGGGTTCAAAGTGTCACCGAAAGTAATAAAAGAATAAAGATTGGCAGGGAAAGAGAAAGAGAGCAAGTTGATATAAGGGATGCTACTTAAAACACACCTTTTGTTCCTTCCAAACTGAGCCCAAACAGAGCCAGTTGCCGCCGACAACGACTTTGACACATTAAGTCTGTGTCCTGAAGCAGCCTCTGCGACTGCCACCGAAGAGGAAGGGTTAGGGTTACCACCAATACCACCACCACTGCCACCACCACCACTTCCTGCAAAGTCAAGTGATGTTGCAAGGCGAGACAAGTTGTGATTCGGATTCAGAGCAAGTGTTGAATTCGAATCAGGAACAAGATCAATTGTGGGTACGGGCGATGAGGCAAGAAGCGACCCGCTTTCAGCATCTTCTTCTGTTCTTCTTCTTCGGTGGTGGTGGGTGAAGGAGGACGAGAGTGACTCTGCGGATTCTGTTACTCGGATCGATGGAACTGGTATCGGTATCGGTATTGGTGTACTCGATGTGGTCATTTGGATTGGTTGGATTCAAATGTGAATATCTGAGAAAGAGAGATGTGAAACAAATCCAATTGATTTCTTTGTTAACTCTGAATTAATCTATCTTAAACATGACCTACTTGGATGCTGCTTCAGTCCCTCTCACTCTGTCTCAAAAGTGCAGAGTCGCTCCTCCAATTAGGGTACAGTACTTGTCATTACTCGATTGATACCTTCCAAGTTCCAACACTAACCCAACACAGACCATTGCCCAACTACCACACACATACACACTCGTACCTTCGAACATCGCCTCTCTCGTACGCCTCCCTCTTCCCCTTCAACTAGTACTAGTCGATAAACAAACAAACAAACAATCCAACCAGATCTCATTCGACTTTGCCCTTGAATCAACCGCCCTCGCCGATGCCGCGTCTCTCTCGTCAAATGCCCAACAACGCGCATCTCGCTTTTCTGCCCTTGCCGAATCACGCATTCGTCGCAAACAGGACGAATTGAATGCAAAGGCTCCTGGTTACACCCCGGATAACTTGTTGGTGCCTCTCTCCTCCACTGTCACTGGTAAGCAACCAAGTTTACAAACAAGGCGTGCACATAGCGAACATCAAAAACAAAAATGAGTCTTAGCGAAGCGAAGGACCCAGATTGGAGGGTGAGACAGAATTGGTGAATGAGCCAGAATATCAATTTCCATCATATACTACCAGATATACTACCTTGAAAATATGATTCTTGATTTAATCTATACCTTCACCAAAGCAGCTACGACGGCGGATGCTCTTGCCTCTCTTAGCCTATCTTCAACTTCCAATACCCACGACTCTTAATATTCGGGTTAACTGCATTTAATTATTTCACAAATGAAAAGTTTTTCAAGCAATGAACGAGACTTTTCCGTTTTAAGTCCATCTATAATTACACCAACGTTGCATGTACTATTTTCATTCAAAGCCCAATGATTTGATAGTTTCATTATCTCCTCTTTGTCTCCCTTCTGCGGGATCAGCTCAAAAGTTGGCATAGGGTAAAGCTCACCCCATCAGAGTTTCTGAAAGCACAGTGTTTCTTTTTCCTTTATTTAAAACCATTTCGAACTTGACAGTTAACTCTGGTCAGCTCTTTCTAAGAAACGCAGCAAGAATGAGCACTCTTCTTGGGATCAACCACTTTTGGCCAACAACCGAAACGCGCAACAACCACCGATCCGCCTCAGCAATAATCGCACGCTACCACAACATCAAACAGCTTTCGCATCCGAATCTGTGCCATGTCTTTGATGTTTCACAGAGCCATTCTGTTGGTTAGTTAGTGCCTTGACTTGCCACCTTAAACCATGGTTCAATGGTTCAATGCCAGTGAGAGACAGCCAGTGAGAGACAGAACACAGCAACGAACTAGGACTCTCTGCCCTCAATGAAAGAAGAGCCTTAACCCCCAACCACCCCTTCACACAACAATACAGGCTTCATGTACTCTGTCTCATCGCACTATCCAACCTCACTCGCCTCTTTTCTTGCTTCTCTCCCAAACACTCGTCTCGAGGACTTTGATTTGGCTACGCGATTCGCACTTCAACTCACACACGCCCTAAATCACCTCGCCAAAAACAATGTATACCATCTGATTTTAAGTCTCAAGAACATTCTTATTGGTAAATGCCTTCTTGGCCTTGTTCTTTGTTCCCAGACCTCACAAACATACACAGACGAGAATGCAATCAAGCTGTCAAATTACCATTTGAATTACATAACAGATGGTGGATGTCTTGGGAATGTGTCGATTGGATATCCAGAAATGCTCGCACCTGAAGTAATGTGTGTGGGTGACCCAACTGTGTTGAAATATGTGGAAAAGGTTTCTATTCCGAACCCATTGCTTTTCCCCTTAATTAAATGTAACGAATAGGCGGACGTTTGGACTCTCGGACTTATCCTGGTTGATATTCTTCTTGGCTTGAATCACAGGTTTCCAGCAAACACACCGCTCTCCGACGTTCTTTCGACAGATTACAAATGGCTCGATACTCTTCAACAAGACCTCGCGTCCATAAATACACCTGACTTCCTGATTGAATTTATACAATTGTGCCTAACGCCGTCCCTGATTTCACGTCCAACTTTTGAAACTCTACTGAATCATCCCCTCTTCTCAAACATTCCACAACCACTACCACTTTCGTTAAATTCTTCTTCGATAACTCTTCAAGACCAATACAACCTGCACAAACTCACAAACCCAACCTTTATTGAAGTCCATCTTCAAAAACACGGAGTAACCTCAATTCCCTCCATCGAACGTCTCCCACTCTACGTCTCCGTCACTTCCACGCAGGCAAACTTTGATTCAGATGGTCCAAACACAACAGGAATATACCGCGACGAAATCCACACCTACATCCTCACCCTCTTTGACCCAACTGAAATTAATATCCCTTCTTTCACATCAACATTCAAAGGATTTTCAGAGCCGTGGTCCGTATATATCAAATCGTTACCTACATCTTCAAAGACCAAAGCGAAACCTCGGAAACCTCTCACACTCAAGGAAAAGAACGCCGTATACCAATGTTACCGCCTCCTCACCTTAAAACAACTCATCGCCGAATACCCACTATCCAAAACCGAATTATTGCGTGAAGCAGCCATCGACATCCCCCCTGTGAGTCCTAAAATAGGAAACCTGCCAATCCCACACTCACACTCTTTCTCCATCACAGCTCCTCCGCGCCGAAACATGGTCCTGCCTCCTCTCCATCGACCCAAACGCTCCAACACCAGAATACGACCTCCTCGACAAATCACTCCCAACACAATCAGACCACCAACTCTCCCTCGACATCCCCCGCTGCCACCAATACAACACACTCCTCTCCTCCCCGGACTCCCACGCCGCTCAAACACGTATCCTAAAGGCCTGGATCCAGACCGAATCCCCGCTCAAGAACGTATACTGGCAAGGCCTCGACGCGCTCCTGGCCCCGTTCCTCGCGCTAAACTATCCAAACGAAGGACGCGCGTATGTGTGTTTCAAGGCGTTTGTGGGTAAGTATTTTGACGGGTTGTTTAGGGAGGATAATAGTGGTGCGTTGGGGAAATGTTTGAAACGGATTGAGTATTTGGTGGCGATGCATGATCCTCTGGTTGCGAGTCATTTGTATAACCTTGGGATCTCGCCGGATATGTATGCGATTCCGTGGGTGATGACCATGTTTGCTCGTGAGTGCTTCCTTATTTTTGGGTGTTGTGCGGAACCAGTTGTTTAAATAGTTGATGTTTAGAGGTGTTGCAGTTGGATCGGATTTACCATCTTTGGGATACACTTCTTCAGGCACCTCCAACATTCCCACCGTTCCTCGTTGTTTCCCTCTTGATTCAACTTCGAGAATCTCTTCTCCAAAAAGATTTCAGTGCCGTGAGTGTCTCTTCCTTTCAATACATGAAAGATTAAAAACGATGTAAACAGTGTCTCCTCCAACTCAGTGAACTTCCACCAATCGATATTGAGAGCCTGATCTTCACAGCTACAGAAACGTGGCGCCAAACACCACCTTCTATATACACGCTTACACCTCAAACGCCTCTAATTCCTCAAATCTCGCTCCCAGACCTTACGTCTATAATCAAGAACTCACTGATAATCGACTGCCGCGACGCAGACAGGTAGCTCCTCCTTCCTTTTCTATAACCAAACTTAACTGTATTAACGTCAAAACTTAACTCACAGTTTCTCGAACCACCATATCCAAGGCTCAATAAGCTATTCCTCCGCCCTCCTCGAAATCATAAAACACAAGTCAAAAGCAGCGACAGCCGTTGTGTGTATCTACTCTGAAGTGCCTACAACAGCAGATGAAGCAGCGTCCGCGTTTGAATTAGTTGTTCAAGGTGGAATCTCTCACGTTTGTATTCTTGCATCAGACTTTTCGAGGATGCCGTCAGCGGTGTCAATGTGTTGTTGCGGGGCTGTACCGCAGTGTACAACTGATTTGTTGCGGGAGTTAGGATTACATTAAAAGTATTTGATTATAAATAAGCCAATCTTGTTACTAGAATTAAACTTGAGATAATTGTCAAATTTTGTAATTGCAAGTGCAGTTGGAATTCAAGCACCAGCGATTGGATTTCTTGAGTGCCTCCTCTTTGTTCCCATTCTGGCTGATGTACTTTGTTAAAGTCTTGTTTTTGGAATTTGCATAGGGTAAATCTAATAAATATCGGGTTTGTTATCGAACCATAAATAATGCAGCAAGAAAATTGTATACTTACTGACAGCATCAACCCAATAGTTGGGATGATCAAGTACTTCGTACTCTCCTCTTACCGCCAACTCTTCTACAAACATTGAATAATCATCTCCAACAGTCCCAGCCTCTTCATAATACATTAACGCATTCCTGAACGCAGCTTGAGACAATATCCGAACCCTGATAACCTCTGTTCCATTCACAATCTCTGTTTCATTCCTCGGATCTTTCCGGCTTTCGATTCCAGCTGGCAAAGGATTCACCATAACTGCATCGAAACCACTCGTGTTTTCGTTGAGGAGCTTAATCATGCCCCACTGATCGTTCAAACTTTTTGCATACATGTGGTTCCAGAGACGAATCGTCCGCTCGTTTGAACGGATGAAAAACAAATCCACCGCATATATTCGGTATACGTTCATTTCCTTCGTATGGATCAACCATGAGGTGATAGAAAGTACGAGCGTCTGTGCTATACACCTATATTTCAGTAAAACCCGTTCAGTTGAAGTAAAACATATGATTTCACAAATTTGAAAAAATGAAACTCACTATATCAGGTATCAGATCGAACAAACTAGCAAGGGTAGTGTTTCCTTCCGGCGTGACTAATGAAGAGACTGTAACGTTTGAAACACCATACGGAACATTCAAAGCAACAAACGGATCCTTCAGATAAACAACATCCAAATCCGTGAAGATAAAGTTGAGTTCCAAAGTCACAACCATCCTTTCGAAAAAGCGTTACGCCCTGCCATGAGTTTGAGATATGTGCCAAAGTTCGTGCTTCCCGTTACAAACTCTGTTGGTAAAGCAGCGGAAGAGGTATTGTAGAAGTAAACTCCGAATGTTGAGTTGTAATGCGTTGTTGATATGTAGGTGAGGTGGAGGGCCGCTTCAGAATCTGTTGCCCAAATGACGAGTGCATCCAACGCAAGCGGTGCATTCTTTACCAAAGAACAGAGCATGTTGGCGAGAATAGATGAATTGGCTGCCCCAAAGTTGGCAGAGGCAAGCATGACAGCACCGTTTCGATATCGCCCAGTGAACCAAGCCTTTTCATCTGCAACTGTTGTGTTTTCATCGCGAATGTACAGAACAGGAATATGATGGCTCTTTTGGTGACTTCGAGCAGATTGGAGCTTTGAGGGTCAAACATCCATTTGATGTTGAAGAGAAGACAGAAGAGGAGGAGAATCAGAAAGAGACGCAGCACGATGACTTGTATGCGGGTTATCTTGTGTGATGCTGGATGGTCATGCATTTGTGAGGCAGTGATTTAAGATGATGTTTGAAAAAATTTTCAAGCTTTCCAATCAGTGATTTTTCTGGGCAGTACGTTACATTCTTCGCCTACTCTTTGTTCGCACTCAGCATTTCAGCGTGCTGATTTTGGAGTAGGAGTAATACAGCCAAAGCGAGGATACTGATTCACATACAAAAAGGTTACAGCGTTTCAGTGTCATGCCAAGTTTGCAGACAGATGTTTGATATTTTTAAGTACAAAGCCAAAAGAAAGTATTTCAACAAAAGCGTTCAACATCTTCCTGATCAGGCCCCTCTGGATCACTCCCACTCGCCAAATTACACTGATGGAACATGCGAACTTGGTCCTTCCGAAAAGCCCCCGTTATAGAATGCAACACGCCACGGTTATGCTTTTTTAACAAGTATGAGTAGTCAGCATTACAGCAAGGTTTGACTAATCACAAAAAAATAGGGTACACTCACGAAAACAACGAAATCACCTTCCTCCCAGTCATGCGCATACACATATTGAGGAGCAATAGCTGGTCTCTGAAGCGAATAAATCAAGGCCCGAATCTCGGGTAGAGAAGTCAAAGTTGCTCCCTCTGGATACAAATCCCCCTCTTTCGGAGACGGCGACGGATCAATAGTCAGCTTATAAATCGCGGAGGGATGAACTTGCAAATGCAACTCCCCCGTCTCAGGATTCTTCCAACACAAAGGAAGCGTCTTCATCTTTTCCTCAGTGAATGGTGGCAGGGCATCCAGTGGGAGTTCAAGAGAGTCAGAGTATAGACCGAGGCCAGTTGGAAGAGACTTTGCGGGAGACATCCAGACGTATGGGTGTGGAGCATACGTCACGCGTGTGCGGACGGCGAGAGATTTATGGTGAGGGGGTAAAATAGAGAATGCCTGAGCGCCAGAGATGACTATGTAATGTATAGTTTTTTTAGTTTATGCAGTAACAGCGGATAATTCATGTTTACTTACAAGCAGTAGCGCCAAGAGGAACCTTGAGTTCATCACCTGTGCCATCATCATATCTTACAGTTTGCCATTTATCCTTTGGAACTTTGATAGCATGGAGCGTAGTTGCAACAGGAGGCGAAAGGTCATACAAAGCAGCGTCAATGTGCCATCTGTTTCGTTGTGACACTTAATCACTCAATCCACACTTCTCAAAGACACACACACGCAATACACACCTGTAAAAACGCGTGTACCCTCTCTCTTCATCGTCCTCACTCACGACATCTCGATGAAACGTCCTGTGATGCGGATGCACAAGGTTCACGTTCGCCAAGCCTTCGTGCTCCTCAACAAAGCCATTCCCAATCAACTGAACCTGGGGCACGGCAGGAATTGTCTTCAAGTCCGGATGCAGAACACTTTTCTTGTTGAAGTTGTTGTTGTTGTTGTTGTTGTTGTCGTGGCCGTAGAAACCCGGGGCCGAGGCGTCAAAGACCCGCGTCAGAGCCAGTTGCGTTCGTGGCGACACCGACGCTCCTCCGCGGAAAACAAGAATCGAATGCTTGAACAGAAGTTGTTTGAGCCTCGATTCGAGCGACGGCTCAAGTGAAGACTCAAGCGACTCAAGCTCGATTCCGGTCACAATTCGCCCAAAGTTGCTTGCGAGTTGCTGGTGTTGCTGGTTGGCGTTGCTTTGAAGGGGACTTTGAAGGGGAAGTGGGTGGAGGGTGAGGCTGCCGTGTTTGGTGGTGGTGGTTGGTGGCAATGCGTCGGTGAGGGTGGCGCTGCTGGATTCCATGTGTTTGTGCTTATTCATTTGTTTGCAATGTCTTTTTTGGGCGAACCTTGGCTGATCAAAGATTCTTTCACGAAGATAAGATCCATGAAAGTAAATTTCGATAAATTGAATAAAGTAGCAGCAGGGTTGTATTAATTGGGTATCAAATATTATGCGGACACGTTCCATTCTCATTCAAATACCATTGATTCGCAACCTTCATCGCCTCTTCCTTATTCCCATTATGCTTAATTCGTTTTGTCAGTGTTTTGTTTTTCGAGTTATCATAAGGCAATTCTGAAGAAAAGAAAACGTTATTATAGACTTAACAAAATTAAGGAACTCACCGAAAACATCTGCATCAATCCAATAGTTTGGATGATAGAAAACTTCATATTCTCCTCGCGACTCCAACTCTTTTATCAGCATCGGGTAATCATCTCCAACCATTCCCGCATCCTCATAATATGGTAGGGAATTTCTAAAAGCAGCTTGAGATAGAATGCGCACTCTCACAACCTGTGCATTCACAACCTTATCCTCAGAACGTGGGTCTTTGCGTTTCTCAATTCCTGCCGGCAACGGATTAACCATCACAGAATCAAACCCACTATTCTTATCATCCAACAGCTTCTCCATCCCATACTGATCATTCAATCCCTCTTCAAGCATATGTTTCCACAACCGGATTGTTCTTTCATTGGAACGGATAAAAAAGAACCCCCCACAGATCTTTGGGATTCTTTGGTTCCCTTCATATGGATCAATCATCAAGTGAAAGAAGGTTCGAGCGTCTGTACTGTACACCTGTTCATTTTTAATACCAATCTGTTGAGCAACATCGATGATCTCGAAAACACACAGCTTACAAGATCAGGAACGACGTCAAACAAACTACCAAGAGTAGTGTTTCCTTCCAGTGCATCCATTGAAGTAACAGAAACATTGGAAACACCATACGGAGCATTCAACGCAACGAACGGATCCTTGAGAAAGACAGTATCCAGATCCGTAAAGATGAAATTCAGCCCCAACGTCGACACCATCCTCTCAAAAAACGCATTACGCCCCGCCATCAATTGCATATACTTCTCATTGTCAGAGTCTCCAGATGCAAAGTCCAAAGGTAAATTTACATCGTAGTAGTAAACCCCAAACAACGATTTGTAATACGTCGTGGATATATTCCCGAGGAAATAAGCCGCTTCAATATCCGTTGCCCATATCACGAAAGAATCCAAAGTTTTGGGGGAATTTTTCGCGAGAGAACAGAGCATATTTGCAAGCATTGGGGATTTGGCTGCTCCAAAGTTGGCAGACGCTAGCATAACAGTATCGTTACGATATCGTCCAGTGAACCAAGCCTTCTCATCAACGATGATACTCGTCTCGTTGCGGATGTAGAGGACAGGCACTTGCTCTCTTGCAAGACTAATTTGATTGGTGTTTGCAAGTGTATTTTGGGATAAGACTTTGGAATAAAGATTTCAAAAATGCTTCCACCAATCAGAAACTCATCAAGTGCACCAATGGAAGGAAAGGAACTATGATGTTAGATCAATGGACAAAAAATATTACATTTTTTTTATTGTGGAGCTCAAACTCCCCCTTACGCATGTAAGCTTCATTATTTGCTTTTTTAAGGGTACATAATTAGATGTCAAATCTTCAATTATATTGAATGCATGGACATGTACCATTCGCATTCAAATACCATCGATTTGATATCCTCATCGCCTCCTCCTTATTCCCACTCTGCTTAATATGCTTCGTCAATGTCTTGTTTTTCGAGTTACCATAGGGTAAAGCTAAGTGCGTAGTACAACTTTAACATCACAATAATGAAAACTCAGAACTACTCACTTATAGCATCCATCCAATAGTTTGGGTGATAAAATACTTCATACTCTCCTCGCGACTCCAACTCCTTTATCAGCATTGGGTAATCGTCTCCAAATATTCCTGCATCCTCATAATAAGGCAGAGCACTCCTAAAAGCCGCTTGAGATAGAACGCGCACTCTCACAACCTGTGTTGCATTCACAACTTCATCTACGGGACGTGGGTCTTTCCGTTCCTCAATTCCCGCAGGGAAAGGATTGACCATTACAGAATCAAACCCACTATTCTTATCATCCAACAGTTTTTCCATTCCATACTGGTCATTCAACCCTTTTCAAGCATGTGCTTCCACAGTTGGATCGTTCTTTCATTGGAACGAATGAAGAAGAACCCCCCACAGATCCTTGGAATCCGTTGGTTTCCTTCATCCGGATCAACCATATAGTGAAAAAAGGTTCTAGCGTCGGTACTATAAACCTATGTATCAGTAAGCGAGATATGTTTTTGTTAGTTCACAGCAACATCACTCAATAACTCACGATATCAGGAACAAGGTCAAACAGACTACCAAGAGTAGTATTCCCTTCCGGCGCATCCATAGAAGCGAAAGTAACATTGGAGATACCATGAGGAATATTCAAAGCAACAAACGGATCCCTGAGAAAGACAGTATCCAAATCCGTAAAGATAAAATTCAATCCCAACGTCGAAACCATCCTCTCAAAAAACGCATTGCGCCCCGCCATCAGTTGCAATTAAAGCCCACTATTCGAGTTACCCGACGATAGAGTACTCGGAAGCGTTGTGTTGTAGAAATAAACGCCAAACGTAGAGTTGTACCGACTTGTGGATATATTGGCTGATATATTGGCAAGGAGATGAGCCGCTTCGATATCCGTTGCCCAAATAACAAGCGAATTCAACGTTCTCGGCGCATTCTTGGCGAGAGAGCAGAGCATATTGGAGAGCATGGATGAATTGGCCGCTCCAAAGTTTGCAGAGGCTAGCATTACAGCGCCATTTCGATATCGGCCTGTGAACCAAGCCTTTTCTTCAACAACAGTAGAGTTGTTATTACGTAAAAAGAGGACGGGTACTTGTGGCTGAAGGAGGTGGGTACGTTCTGATTGTTGTTGGGTTGTTGGAAGTGTGTTTCGTGTCTTGAGCTGGTATATCCATTCCACGTTGAAGAGGATCCAGAAGGATAAGAGGACCAAGAAGAGGCGTAACACGCTTTGATGAATCTTGATGTATCTTGGAGAGTCGCTCATCGGTTGAGTTTTGGGAAATGAAAATTTTATGTTTTTGTTTGTCAACTTTTAATGTTGTTGTTGGCTGACTTCTCCAGAAAACATCTCTTCGCCAACGAATATAGAATGAGCCGAGTGCTTAGAGCCAAGATGTTTTCAAGAGAATGGGAGTAATTTAGAAACGCATTCAAAACCGATTTTGAAAATACCGAATAACGCAACTTCCAACCATGTGTCTAATTTCCGACATTAAAAAAAAAGGAGGAAAAGCATGACACCAGTTTAATTTTGCCCAAGATAGGTCAAGTCATAATATTGCATCACTTCTTTCATTTACTTTTTCAATTTATTTATACAGTTCGCACTACACATGAAACAAATGCACAGTCTCATCCCACGCACACGTTGCCACAAGCCCCTTCACAAACAGACTAAAGTCAACGCCAAGCACAAATTCAGTATGCCTGTCATGCACTCGCACCAAATTATTAAACCCTCGACTCGTGTCCCACATGCGCATAGTCATATCATATCCAGCTGACGCAACAATGTTTCCAGCGTGAGGGGAGCATTTCACGCGTCGGACGGCGTAATCGTGTCCTCGGAGTGTGAGTAGGTCCTTGGATGTGTTTCGAATGTCCCATACTTTGACTGAATGGTCGACACCTGGAGAATCCCATTCATGAGTTAAACTTTCGATATTAAGATGTAGTCTACTGCTCCTTGTTGCCAATAGTTTGATTTCCGTATTCATAAAGCGATGGCCGTTCTTCGTTTGTCCATTATTTTCTATTCGCTTCGCGTTGCTTCATCGGAATATCGTTCGCTCCGCTCACTCCTCACATAAATCGATGCTTCCACTTCACTGGCACTTCCTTTCACTGAGTGACTAACCTGCAGTCACCAAACAATTTGGATCATACTTGTTCCAATCCAACGACAATACTTCATTTGTATGAGCCTGAAAGTCATAGTAGAGCGTTTCCCCCGAGCATCCCATATTTTGACAGTAGTATCCCCGGAAGCAGACGCGAACCGATCTGGAGAGTGTGGCGACCAAACAGTCGAATACACACACGCAGCATGTTCCTTCCAAGTCGAAATCGAATGATTTGAGTCGGGTGACCACTGCATGGATGTACTTGAGTATCACAAATATTCGATCCACTTTCACAATGTTACCAGTTTGATGGAGTGATCCCACGAGCCCGACACAAAGACATCCTTCCGCACCAAGTTCCAATTGACGCTAAAGACTTCTCTGGTATGTTCATGCAGATTCAAGACGGGAAAGTCCTAGCTTATTGTTTCACAACCCACCTAAACACACACACACACACACCTTCAGCCCCAAATCAAACACTTTAATCGAACCATCGCCACTCGAAACAACAATCTGATTCTCGTTCGCCTCGGACCAACAAAGATCAAACAATCCGTCTTGCGCATCAAACGAGTGTGTCTGGGCCACGTTGTTGTTGCTGCTGTCAAAGTGGAGCACAAACAGACGCCCGTTACCCGCAATTCCAAAGTTGGCGGCGGACGCAACGGCGACTCGGTTCTCGAAAAACGGAGAGAATTCAACCTTTTCTTTTGGTTTTAGGTGGCATAATAGACTAGGAAGAACTAGGTGGAACACACCGCATAGCCTTGGTAGCCACTCGTGCGGAAGATTAGAGAAGGTGAGGGGGGTGGTAAGGGTGGTGGGCCTTGCATTAGAAAGGTTTTGGAGGAACTAAGCACGTGGGACTTGTTCAAAAGAATATGTGATGTAATCTATATTTATTGTCTTAAACAAACATAGATGGCAGATAGAAGAGTTAAACCGAATTATGCTTTGGGCGCTCTTATGTTAATGACATGTCCATAACAGTTGACAGAAATAGGAAGCTTCAATTGCAAGTTACGCTGCTTGTTATTGGCTCCGACTTGTCCCTTACTATTCAAGGTCTGGTTCCTTGGATCCACCAAATGCTGCCACATAAGTGCACGATCCAACTGCCCATCGTCAATCGAAGGAGTAGTCGCAATGTAGTTGACCCAAGACCTTTGAAGCGCAAGCAACCAATGAACTTCGCGTTCCCCACCACTTTCCCACTTGGCAGGAGCTTTGACTGTCAAGTTCGCAACAAGACCCTTCACAGCATCGATTCCTGCATTTAACGCAATATCATACATCTGTCCCTTTGAAATCGGCAAACTCAATCGATATTTTTTAGAAATCGCCATCGCTGTACCCCAGTATCCACTATCTGTCCCGTCTTTTTGCAACGTGTCCCAAGTCGCTTGAATGTAGTTTGGATTAATGGGTCCATTCCCATTCGGTCCTCCACCCTGTTGAACAACCAACTCCGCGAACCCTTTGAGGCCCGTCAAATGTGGGGAATCGGCGGCAGACAAAGCAGCAACGTCAGGAAGATACTTGACAAGAGGGTTACAAGGCTCAATCTTTTGAAGATTCGCAAGCATATCTGGTAAATCCCCAGTTCCAGAGCAGAACCCAACAATATTAGTCGTGTATCCTCTCCCATCCCCAATATTTTGAATGTATGGATACGCCTGACAATCTTTTTTAGACACAAGTTTTAAGTTTAACGTTCTGGAACTCACAGTGTACCATGGAACAACACCATCCAGATCAGCCACAGAATTCTCAGCAACCCAGACCATACTCAAAACAGCGTACAGCTGCTCCTTGGTCATAACTGGACCGTAACCAGTATCGAGCTTCGCAGGGAAACTGAGAGCGTTCGCTTTAGGCCAGGCAGTCACGTTGGGTGGCAATGGAGGGTTCGGGCATCCAGATGGAGGCCAATTCTTGTTGGCTGAAGGTGTAAGAGCCTCACCACACGTGATGTAGGGAAGCCAGCCTGCGTCAAGGACGGTTCCGTTGTATGATGCCAAACAGTCTATCATTTTGAAAGTGTTTTGAGGATCAAGAAATTTGTTGCTTGCTTGCTCGTGAGGAAGCACGTGATGTTTCCTTTAATTTGAATGACAGCCACCTTAAATGGAAAGCCGATTATGGCAAATGAGAAAAACTGGATGTATGATTAAGATGCTCCTGGAGTAAATGTTCGACAAACTTACAATCGCAAACCATACAATTCAAGCATAACTTGAAAATATATGGAATCTTTAAAGTCAATAAATTGAATAGTACAATTCATGAAGTACTTAATCCGGCGCGTTTTTATAATTGTTAACTCCGATTCCATTGTTCTCAAACACTCAACACCAACTTCCTGCAGTTCTGTCCACTCCTTTCGCCATGAGTTCAAGCAACAATTCAAGCAACAATACAAGCCCACAATCATCAAATGAGAGCATCGGGTCCAACTCGAGTACTGGAAGTGGACGATTTACACGGATTGTATCAGGTATTGATTCCTGCCATAGTCGGATATGACGCGTCCAATCTCATCAATATTCAATCCACATAGAGTTAGGAAAGAAGTTATCGCGTCGAACAGACAAGGAATCTTTGGTTGGAAAGAACATTTTGAAAGGTTTCGATCACATTCCGATATACCAATCGCTCAAACAACTTTGCAGAGGACTCCATCTCGCCCACTATCCTGGCCAAAAGATTGCTTTGGAGAAAGAGAAACAGCAAGACGCGCTTAATCGAAAGTTGGCTTTACGACCTGAAAAAGTTGACCTCAAGCTCAGAAATATCTTAAAAGGCACGTATATTACAAAGAGAAATGCAAACGTCCTAATTTTATTCTATAGTCGACAGTAACGATAGTTTAAACAAATCGAACGAAGACCTTGACAGAAGTCTCAACAGTTTTGAAAAGAAGGCACACAAACTCAAGTCATGTCTCAGAAAGAGGCCATCTCGAAACGAACTAGAAGAAATGAACATCATCAAAAGTGAGTCAGCTTAACTCTATTTCGGTTAGATTAACACATTCCACTCAACAGGTGGGGGTCTTGCACCAGCAATAGTTGAAACCCATCGCCGACTCTCGCGTTCCATCATCGAAGATACTCTCGAAAGCAAACTACGCAATCGACCCGATATGGATGAATTGGCTTCGAAAAACATTCTTTTCTGCGAAACAGTCGAAGTCCACACAACATTCCGAAAGTCAGAGTACAATAGGCGGCCTGACGGGGACGTGACGTTCAAACATTTAACGCCGCAACTCAAAGTCCAAATTCGTAATGAATTGAATACGTATAAAAAGAATGAAATGGAGATTCACGAAGATGGTGAGGGCATACTTGTTGTCTGTATTCGTTACTTAACTTTACTCACAGCGCAACAAAACACATGTTTCCACTATTAAAATCTCACATAAATATCAAGTCGTTTTTCGTTTTTTTGAAGGTGTTGGTTGTCATTGTGCCATTTTCGAAAAAGTAAATAAATGGATCTTAAATTCTGAGTTAAATGCTGAACCCCGAGTTGTTCCGTCAAAGATCTCCTCTCATCATCCGTGACAAGTTGCCTTGGGGGGTCCGGACTCTTGAAAAATCCCTTCCTTCTGTCACCGAAGCCGAAAGCCTCAACGCATCCAAGCGTGGAATACATCTCTCCTCGAAAAAAAAAGGGAGGAGGAAAGGAGCAGACTTCCTATGATGACAGAAGACGATGAAGTAATCGCTGATATGACACATACACGTCAACACCATCCCGCACCGTATGAATTACAAGCTCATCTGGATACACTTCAGCCTCTACCTATTCAAGTAAGCTGATTAACAGATCATCATCGCACCGCCCAGCCTTTAAAAACTTCACAACAAGCTTCCGGTACCAAGTCCATTCAACCACATCCATCTAGAAATCATCCAACAACCGACACGAGCACGAGTGTCCGGCTTGGAGGATAGACGGGCAATCACTCCGGTTCCAATGTGAGTTAAAAAAACCAAGCACCCTTTGTACGATTAGTGACCGAACCCTCGGATTGTCAGACTAAAGCTGATGGGCTGCACCGCCCACGAGTCACGGTTATTAATTATGCACGCATCATTGTGGTCAAGGTAAGATACCCACACAGAATATCGTGAAAGTGTCTAACGTTCTTGTTGAACCTGTGTTCAGCGACTTGAAGCACAACCTCACATACTCTTTCAACTCAGGAAAACCATACTCATATATACCTCTCGACTCGACATCTACAGAATCAATATCTTCTTCAAACGAATACAGAATTCTACCCTCACAAAGCTACGAGAAAACATTCATTCTCATGGGAACTCTCCTTTCAGAATGCCACTCCCTCCAAGACCCATCATTCAACCACGGCCTCTATTTCATATTCCCCGACCTCTCAGTCCGCATAAAGCCTGGCAAATTTCGCCTTAAATTTGACCTCTACAGTTTAATACCTACTGGCCAAAAGTCAAGCCCGTTAAGGACAGTAATAAGTAACACGTTTGAAGTCTTTCGAGGAACGGATTTTCCTGGGCTTGAAGAGACTTCAGCTCTTTCGCGGTGTTTTGCACGACAGGGGATTCCAATCAAGATGAAGTCTATTTACATGTAACGAATAAGTTTTTAATGTCTGTTTGTTTAAGGTACTCTAATAATAATATGTTGTAATTTGAGGGCTGGTCCCCAAGTACGTTTTTTATTCAATCGCCTTCAAAAACATGTCAAAAAGTAGTCCCACACCTCTTTCAGATTTGGGAATCGCTCAAAGTCGCGTTCTGGAAGTGTTGGGTACTACCGACATATTGTTAAATAAATGGTTGTCGAGAGTATTATCACAAACCTGCAGCCTCGGGACTCTTGGAATAGCCCTCCCACTAAAGAACGACTTTGTCATTGCAGACGTGAGGTAATAAGTCACCAGCCTGAGAGTCGCGATGAGCTTTACTTAATTAAAAAAGCAAGTCTCACCTGTCTACGATGTAAATATACTGATAAAATATTGTACTTATTCCGATTGGAACATTATCCATCTTCAAGTACACAGTTCCGTGTGCCGATTTCGTTGGTTTCAAGAGTGTGAACTTGACGCCAGCTTTTTGAAATTTCGTTTAAACTCATGGGTGCTAACTAAATCTAGTATACCTGGAAGACGACTCGGCTCTTTTATCCGCAGCATAATGGCAAATAGTGGAAAGTGATTCAGGAACGCCAGCATAACTTCAAAAACTCCTTGGATCAGAACAACACCAACACGAGTCTACGTTCGATGTCAGCGAGCACTTCAGGGGGTGATGTAACATACCAGTGTGAACAGGAGATAATAAACTGCCACAGTTGGAAACAAAAACACTAGCAAAGTGAACAAAATCGTTCCTACAAGAAGTTGATCCAAATCAAATTCAGCATTATCTACACGATTTCGTAAAACGTTCATTTTCTTTCCTGTAGTTTCGCGTTAGCATCCATCATCCAAAATTATGTGAAACCCAAACCTCTGAAAATCGTCAGCAAGGACAAGATAGCATCCACTTGCCATGAATAAATTTTTGCAGCAACGACATAGAACAGATATAAGTGCATTGTAAATGCTGCAACAAGGTCCGACAACAGACTCAAGGAAATAGTGGCGCCAAAATGTCCTGCAAAGCCTATGGTATATATGACGTATGGAAGACTAGCACGTAACGGAACCATTGACTCTGATCAATAAGTTATTTCTATAACCTAATGTTCGCAATGTACCAACCTTTCCAAATTTGCAGAATCCAGAGAAACAGCTGTCCCAAGAACCCGTTCAACTCACTGTTGAGCTTCAATCCAGCTGGGGGCGGCCATCCCATCAACCAATCAATCACGACGGTGATTCCATCTTGAGTAAAGTACTGAAAATAGTATCTCAACGAAAGAGGTCCGGTAATTCCTTGAGCACTTACATCACATAGCGACAAGAACTGGAGTGCCAAAATATTTGAATTCGTCATCAAGAAGCCTCCGAGAGTCAGTCCGAGAATGATATCGTTGACTATCAGCCAGACAGTGTTGTAGAAGCTGTTGGAATACTTTGTCAGCATCACTGCTGATGTATATATCAAGCGACATACCCAATATACTGTGCCTGACATAATGGCGAAAGCTTTTGCGGGCTATTCCGCCATTCCGCATACTGCCATGGCCAGAAACAAGCTTGTTGAAGTCGAAGATTGATTTGATACCCTATTTTCACCATTAATACTGTGCTTCCATCGAACCTCGATTTTCTAACCAAACGTTGAGACGTCTTTCAAAGCAACCCCAGAAACATTTGTGTTGGAATTCAAAATCCACAGACCAACTTCAGCAATAACACGAGCAAGAAAGACAAGGAACGTTATAGGCGCCATAACGGGGTATCTCAAAATTGTGTATGCAATTATCCATGCTGTCTCGTAATAGGAATATGCTTCTTCAAGTATTCTTCTTGTTGAAGGATTCATAATTTTCGATTCCACGTTATAGCAGTGATTTATCTAACGTACATTAAATCACACATAGTATACCATCAATTATACCTTATCCAGAACAACAGCCAAATCGGAAGCACGTTTTGTAGGTTGTGCTAGTAAATCCCCAGAACTTCCCCTCCTTGTATGGTTCGCTCGTGACGTACCATGTGGAAACAAATGAGCCATCATATTTTGTTCCATTTTCGCATCGTGTGGACTTAGTTTCCTTCGATGGTTATTATGAGACATTTGTGAATGTGAGTTTGTCGGCATAAGACTCCGGGCAACAGAGAGATCAAGAATGAGGGGATCGAGAGACATATATTGTAGTGCAATTGAGCGTGGTTGTTTGTAAAAGTAGAATTCAGCGGATGGTTGAGCTATTGACTTGTTGTTTCCATCAATGAATGAGCTGCAAATACCCAATTGATGAGGTTCAACAAGGTTAAACAAGCTTATCAATCGAATAGATCGAATGCACAACATACTGGAGCATTGGCAGCTTCGCATTCAAGTCCCAATCAAGCACGATCCAACCTTGTCCTGTCAAAGTCTCCTTCACCAAATCCACGTTCTCTTCCACTCTTTTCTTTCCAAGTATTTGTCCGACCGCCGCCGCCTCCGCGTGTCCGAAAGCCTCGCTGGGCTGGCCTGGAACATCGCACTTTGCCGCAACAACAAACACTTTCGCCCCGTCCGTCGCCTCGAACTTCCATCCAACTAGAACGGATGAACTTGAACACCCGCGCATGTGCAATGGCAGGAAAATGCGGATGGTCATGGCACAGTTTGAGCAGGTTATTTAATTCTACTTTATTCATCATCTCCGGCCCCTTCAACAGCAGGCATGAATTCAACTCCTTTTCCAACGATGCTCTCAAATAGCTTCTTGGCTTCCTTAATGTTCTCTTCGAAGCTGATAGACTGGCTCCAATCGCTGGTAACAAGAACTCGATCATTTCCATGCTGCACGTCACTATCACGCACTGTTTGTGTGACATACACTGTCGCGAGTGGAGCTACGGAATCCATCTCGTTTCCTTCTTCTGATCGAGCAGAACCAGCACTCAAAACAGTCTTCAAAATACCCTCCAAATCTTCTCTTGCCGTTGATGTATCATCAGACTTCATTGAAAGGTATAGAATGTCTATGATTTAAGTTTAGACATGAAGTCTGGAGAAATCATCGTACTCACATTTTCCAGCTGGGCTGACCAAAGTGTTTGCGGAATGCTGAAGTCCAATTGCACCAGCTTTCCCATTCTCCTTTGGAGGAATCACAATAAGCCCTGGCTCTCCAATGTTTTCAAGCTTGGTATCAGAAATCGCAACACAACGAGATATTCTTAACTTTCCAATCAGTTTTCAAAACGATTGTCAGTGGGTACTCACCTCTTTGTCTTGACAGTTGAACGAATTCCCACAGATTCTAAAGATTCGCTGAACTTGGATGCACAGCTTGGAGATGTGATGATCCACTTTGCAGTCAACTCCACGTTTGAATCGTCATCAATGTCCTTCGATTTGACAACAAAAGTAGATTCGCCATCCAAAGAAACGCGAGATACATTAGTTGGCTTGAATCCAAGAATGTAGGTGCCTCCATGAACAGCACAGACTCTTGACGTTGGAAATGTTTAGAAATATTACCACACTCAGAATGAATCAATCCACCTGCAGAAAGCCTGCGAGACTTCACTAGAAGTTCCGTACACACCACTGAGGAACGGCGTCACTCCAAATCGACCTATGGATCCAAGGTATTGCTTAATCGCCTCAACGCCTTCCTTCTTGGTGACTAACTCCAAATCAGTATTCCAAATTGCCGAAATTAAAACGCCTTACTATTATCTCGATCCTGAGCTCCTACAAACAACCCAATGGCATTAAAGAGAATCGCACAACTCTTGGTTGACAACCCTTGCTTCTCCAGAAACGCAATAAACGGCATCCCTTCCTCCGGATCAACGACTTCTTCCACAGATTTCTCCGCACCCTCAGAATCACCCTCACTTGCAACAGTTGTCGCAGCCGGCACAAACTGCGAAAGCAACTTCATCAACCTACGTTTCTCCAACAACCCAATACTCTCGTTCTTGAAGATATCCTCTTTACTGCACGGAACGGCCTCGAATTTGTCCTCCCAGACCATGTGTGTTGTTCAAGGGCACGGAACTCAAGGTAATTCGAGACGTTTGAAGCAATCATTGTGGACACAAGGTCTCCGCTTGAGAAGATGAGTTTCGGGCTTAATTCGATGCAGTATTTTCGAGATTCTTTCAGGAGGGATTCGAGGGTTTCCTTGTCTGTTTAGGTATGTCAGTGCTGATGTGTAAGGAACCAGTCCAGACCCACCTTCGGGTTCCACCTTTTCCCCGCCTTCAAAATGACTTAGATCCAGTGTTTCTTTCAAGTTGAGAACTGCGCCAAGTTCGCCGTAGGTTTCGTTTGGATCAACATGGACGACTTTGAGGCCGTTGCGGGAAAGAGCACTGCGGAGTTGTGTTAGAGCAACGAGTGTTAAGCAATAATAGTTACGCTGCCAGGATGGATTCAGTCGCTCCAGTTCCCATAATTAGGACATCATAGTGGTTCTCTCTTGTTTCTGTCATCGTTTTCGAATCAAATCAAATAAGGAAAATGAGACAAGAGACTTTATTGAATTGAGGGAATAATGAACAAGAATACTTCATGTAAGTGTACAATCCAGGATTGTCCACATCGGTAAAGTGTCCACTGAGCTTGTGAACCAACAGATCCATCAAATTCTGTGCGTCATTACTTTTCTCCTGATTCAGCAAGATTTTCAGTGCTGCTTTCCGTATTAGCAACGATCCAGTTGCCAGTCCATCGCAATCTGAAAATATAATTGCATGTTGATGTCCCCTCACAACCCATTCCGCCAACAACACATGAATCGGAGTCCCAAATTGATTTACCCTGATGCCCTCAGCAAATATCCACACCCATTCCGCTTCACGCAATAACCCAACGACACGATTAAATCCATCCTCCAACTTTGACTCCATAATCACAACATGCATTGCCTGAGAAAACAAATCTGCAACCTCACGCCTACTCTCAATCTCCTGCTTCGTAAGCCCCTTTCCTTGCGAAACCAGAACAACACGATCCATCAAAACACCCGCCTTCCTTACAACATCAAACTCCCTGAATCGAAACGGAACAACAGGAACCAAAACCTCTTTCTCCCCAATCCCAATCTGAAACCTCCGCACCTCCTGCACTTTCTAGCAAACTCCTCAAAAACGCGGTCTTCAGTTTCACTTCCATCCCAGAACTGTTGTGAAACTGTGACATCCTCGTTTCCATCATAATCGGAATCAACCCTCCTAAATGCTCAAAATACTTTTTCAGTAAATGCCCAACGCCTCGTTTCTCCGTGTATGTGTCTACACTCGCCAACTCTTTGAGCTTAGAAGCGTGATATGGGTTCGGACGGAATGCCATCAGTCCTGATTCAAGATCTGTGGTTGATTCGCGTGTTGTTATTAAGTGATAAGGTAACACGGCGTCTGGATTTATGATTGGCATGTTGATGGTAAGTTGATGGAGGAGTGAAGGGATTGGGTTTTTTGTGAAGTAGTTGACAGATAGAGGCTGGTATATGATCGCGTCGAAAATATGGGTGAGGGAGAAGAGGTGGAGAAGGGTATATGATTCTTCTTGTTGTTGTTCTTTCTGAGTTTGGTTCAAGGACAAGGTAGACGACACGTTAAGAAGAGGGATGAAGAGCAAACGTGCCCCCATTCTTGTTATTGCGTGTATGTGAGATGACGGAATATCGAAGGGTCGCATCATGACTATATATTCAGTATCTGAATTGGAAGCGAACTTTGTTGTTTTGTTGTGGATATATGTGTAGGCAGTTAACAGAACATTGAAGGTATTATACGAGAGCGCGTCCTGTGACGCGTTTGTATTTGATAGGAAAGTGACTACGGCGCGTCGCTTGAGTGGTCGATCGATAGCCGACGGTATGAATTTGAATTCAGAAGGCTGTGAATTCAGAACGTCAGTCGATGCTTTAATATATAGCTACTGACCATATTATTATGTATCTTTTTATCCGGCGCCTATCCTCAAACTGTGCTGAGTTGACGGACTCAGGAACCATGCAAGTCCCGCCAAGACTGTAAGTAAAAGTAGAACCAGTTTATGCTTCACTAGAATACGGCGTGACACAGGTTTTTTAGATGACGGGAATGACCCTCGGACCAAACGAACAACGTGCGGCATTCGCTTAATTTTACGGCTTCAAATCAAGAAGTTTTGAGCCAAGCAAAGCTAAACCAACAATCCTTCTTAATTTTCACAATTGTTTTTCGAGTTAACTACATAGATACTATATTACAACGTCATTAAATTACATAATTCGCTTCGCCAAAACTCTCTCCACTCCTTCTCCCCTCTCCCCTTCCATCTCACTCCACCCACCTCCAATCCCAACAACCCCAAAAACACTTTCGGATCCGCCAACACAATTTCTTCAACTCCCACATCCCCACCAATAGACAACACCCTCATTCCAACTTCAACACTCTCAACCCCTTCTAACCAGGTTCACCACACTCGTCCCGTAACCAAATCCCTCACACCATCCTCCCCACGACCCCTTCCTCGCACAACCCTTTCAACCTCCCCTATCATCCCTTCCAAAACATCAACCAAAGGCTGCAACGCCTCATCCCCACCACCCTCCATAAACCCTCTCACCCAACCCCCCAAATCCCTCATATTCCCCAAAACACGTTCCACCGCAAACCCACCAAACACCGCCGCCTGATTCGAGGCGTGCATGCGACACACGCAGAACCACTGCACAACCGCAGACTCAAAGAGACTCACGGCTGTGAATTTGTATGGAGTTGTGTTTGTTCGTAGTGTGGGTGGAACGAGAGGGTTTGTGGACGCTGTGAAGAAGAACCGGGCGACGGTTGTTATGGTCAGGGCGGCGGTGAGGGACTGTGTCCATGTGTTTACGAGGATGGTTGTGGAGAGGGGTTGGAGAAGGGTGGGGAGGGTGGAGAGGGGAGGGAGGAGAGGTATAGGGTTGGACGGGTGATGAGGCATGTTGCGGCGTGGTAGGCGAGGTTTAGTTGGGAGAGACCGGAGAGGCAGCCGTATGGTAATGCTCCAATTTGTTGGGCGAAGCGGATGTCGTCGGAAGGTGTGAACGTGTATGGGGATTGAGGGAGGAAGATGAGATATTTTGGAATGGAGGTTTGGATTTGGTGGAGGTGGTGGGAGAGGAGGTGGAGGGTCGGGTCACTCGGGATGGAGGCGAGAGAGACGGGGATATTTGATGTGTAGTGAGTTTTGATTTCTGTGATTATGTAGTAGATAGCAGCGAGCGAACTGACTTCGGGGAGGGCTGAGAATTCGTAGTCGCCATCAATGATTGGTTGAGGGGGTTTTACGAGGCCGAGGCGGAGTTGGACAGGGAGACGGTCGGTTGACATGCTTTGGAATACTATTTCGAGACTTGAGAAATGTTGCATCTAATTGAGTGGACTTACAGTGTAGCCGATAAAAGCACGCCCAATAAGCCCGCCTCCGTTCTTCCTTCTCCATTTCCGTCAGATTCAAGTGATCCAGCCAGGTGAATCATCTGGGTCAATATCCATCTTCAACATGACGATTTGATGTAGCGCATTCACAAAGAATGGTTTCCCTATTTCAGGCTGACCATTTTCAATTGCGAAATTGTTGATATAGTAGAAAGCCATAACGCTGCGGAGAGAAGGACGGTCGAAGGATCGAAGTACGGCTTTGCGACCACGTTTATAAAAGTTTAGGGCAATGTTGGCAGGCAGCTTGTCTCGTTTTGCATATGCCGCCAAAGCACACATAATGAGCCTAATTTTAAGGTGTTTTATCGTTAATTGCGCTAAACTAACAAAGTAGAGGTTCATGTGACGTCACATGTAAGAATGAAGTCCCCAGACCAGACTCACAGCAACGATCAAGTTCAACAGCACAATAAAAAGCGTACCTCAAAGGCGGCGGTTCCTGAAAGAAGGTATCGACCAGTTTCCTGAAGTTGCAGTAATTATCTGGCACCTTTCCCGTCCTGAAAGATGTAGTTGTGGAGGAGCAGCCAGTCGTCCAAGGTCGGCATCAGATCCGGATCCTGCACTTGGCACTCATCCGAATCAAGCTGAAGCTGAAGCAAGTGATCCAACTCAGAATTGAACGCATCGGCCAGCGACACATTCGAATTCAAGGGTTTCGGCGTGTGAACCGGTGTCAATGGAACAGGTAACGTTTGGTGAATTGGGGCAATTGGCATGCCTGTTTTGGTTGTTGGATACGAACAGGGAAGCCCTTTGACTTGACAGCGATCGCAAATTGGGCGGGAAAGAGAACACTTTCTTCGGCTGGAGCGACACGGAAAACAGGGAAGAACTCGGCGAGTGGCGGGATCCATTTGTTGTTTGAGGTATTTGTTTTGGGATTCGGTGATTTGGTGATTCGACTTGGAGGGAGATCTTAAAAGACACATTCTTATCAATAGGGATGCATAACAGTAAATATACTGTATCTATTTACGTGAATTACTGCCAACATCGCTTATACTCCTGCAGGGACTTGCCGTACTTGGCCTTCCTCGTCCTCCCCTTCTCCCCAACCATTCATCTCCAATCAACACGTATCCCTGCCTCTCCAGAAACACGGGCATATTCACAAACACTTCAGGCAGCGTATTCACGGTCACACTCTGCACGCCATGGTCCCGCACATCTTTCTCCACAGTTTCAAACAGCATTCGCATCAGGCCTTTCCGTCGATGGTCTCGGCCAGTTACAGCTAACCATACATGTGTTGATAATGTTACTCTTTCGTATGTGAATACAAGGGCCGAGGCTGTGTTTGTGGATGGGTCTATTGTTGCATAGATTCGGCCCTTCTTTTCATTCAAGAGCATCTGTTCAAAGACAATCATTAAATTGATAGAATACTTAAAAGAAAGAGAAGTAGAAACCTGCCAATGCACAATGGACGATGCGTTTGGATTCGCAGTGTCCTCTGGAAACTTTGGTGGATGCTCCAGCATCACTGCTTCAAACTCTGCATTGGAAAACTGGAGTAATCGAAAAAGGACTGGGACTGGCGTGTGTCGGTCATATGTTTCGATTCGGTATTGCATTTGTCGCCAAGTTTTCTTCGAACCAAATAAACTAATGTATATAATTATGCAGAAAAGAAATATATTCATAACATGTTGCACATCAGACAACTAGTAAAACAGCACTCTCATTAAAACCACCCGAGCTCTAAACCGCCCTTCCCCTCGTATCACCGTTTACTTCTCATTCCCGCCCGCAACAGCAAGTATAAACTCAACAGTCCCAAACAAAATACACGCATTCGGTACAACCCGCAACAAATGCGCCGTCATACCTCCATACAATCCACCCATCCCTTCTTCCCTATAAATCAACACCGCACTCTGCACAAGCCCCGTGTATCGACCTCCACCCGCGGACTCTCTCAACCGTGTCCGCAGGACTTCGTGTGGATACGTTGCGATCGCGGCGATTAGTTTCGCGGATGCGGCGGCCCCGATTGTGTTGAACCATTCCAGGTTTTTCTGCGTTCCTGTTGTGTTTGTTGCGGATGAAAGGCGGGCTTGTTCGTTTTTGGAGTGGAGGAGTTGTTGTTTGAAGTATTCGTAGAGGACGAATTGGAGGGTTGATTCGGAGAGACCTTTTTTTCGTTGGATTTAGGGGTCAGAAGCATTGGAATATGTGTGTGTACCTAAGAAACTCGCAGATAAGCCTTTATAAAGCCCTCGGATTCCTTCTGTTCGGAATACTTGTTGAGCACAGTGGAAACTGTTCTTGTAATGGACAGCGTTGGCGAGTTTTCCTGATTTTGCGGCATCGTTTTGAAGCTGCATACGAGTCTTGACTAACCAAATCGGGTTTGTGCCTACACAATAACATTAGACTTTTCTCTGGAATCCAAGGGATACTCACATAGAGCAGTCGCCATTCCAGCTGTTGCAGCACTCAACATATGAACAATCGACGTTTCCTTTCCACCATTCAAGGATGTATAAAACTGCTTTCCATGGTTATATGAGCTGAAGTAGATTGCCCTATGTCCAGAAAAAGTCAGTGACTCATTCCCACATCCAACAAAGTGTCCTTTTACCTTGCAGGCACAACACCAACAAGATTCGGTCCTAACCCCTTCCATAGTGCAAAGATCCCTTCTTGCTGTCGGATAGTTCTGAAACAAGGAGGAGGTGACAAATCCTTCGTTTAGATGCGAACAGCGGACATATCGGATCTGTGTGCTTACTTCAGAGCAGTTCCGACTGATTTGATGTTATCGGTGATGAGACGGATAGGCTGAAACTTTGCTGAAGCAGTTGCTGTGACTGATTGAGGTTGATACAGTGAGGACTGGTTCAAGTGAACGCAGGTTAGTTTACCGGCCAATGAAAATGGAATAGTAAGGTTATGGTTACCTGCATACGGGTCTTTACGACTTCCAGGGGACAAGTAACAGATGCACCAACTGGACAAGGGTGTAATCAGCCTTCGTGAACACAGAATCCAACCAAACTACACAACAACAATCCATCCAACCACCACTCCACATCTCTTCACTTTCAAGCTACAATCCAACAATTACCTGTGCCTCCGATTCTACACCAAACACAGTTAGCCTTCACAAGCCCCAACCACTCTCAGTTCCAAACAAACAAACAAACACTCACCCGCCCGCCATAAAATGCAACCAAAAGTTATCTCGGTGATTCCGGGTCTTTGCGACAGTTGCGTCAACAGTCCGTGCATTCGCAGGTGCAACAACAGACATTTCTTTTTGCTTTTTCAAGATGAATTCCAAAAGAGAAAAAAGAAAGAAAGAAAGAACTAAACTAATCTGTGAATTAAGACATGACGTGTTCCGCTTTGACCCGGCAGGTGCTTTCCCGAGTCCGATTAAGTGGAAGTGCGATGAAGGGGGCGGGATCGGCGCTGGTGTGGAATGCGAATAAGGATGTTGTGAGGTGAGGGCTTTGTCTGTGGTTACTGTGAAGACTTAGATGCTCCAAGTCAGGCATTTGAGCTGATTCCAAGCCTGAATCTTGTTATTGGCGTGAATTCAGACCAGAATATCTTGAAGGCGATTGAGAGCTCAACTTGTACACTCCCCCTTCAACTTTGGAACCTATCTCATCCCACATCCAAATAGCTTCATCATATCCAACGAAACAGTTTCTTCCTCGTCTCCTTTTCGACTATAAAGAGCCGGATGAACGACACGACTTGGTTGTTTCAAACTTTCAGCTTTCAACTCTCCCTGAATCCGTGATTCCATCTACACTCGATACAGTCTGGGACATGACAGCTGATAATCTCGTAAATTAATATTCTCTCTCCCCCATCCCCGATTCATATACCTCATACAGGTCCTCATCGAAAACTCAACTCCCAAATCAACATCCCTCCTCCTAAAAGCCCGAACCCACCTCCTAGAAACCCACAAAACCTGCTCAATAATAGCACCATGTACACACTCAAAAACCTGTCCCCTCCTAAAAACAAAATCCCCTCACTGCCTCTTCCCAAACCCAGAACCATACACTCCGAAAACGGTAAAAAAAACCCCTCTTCCTTTTATCGTAATACTGATAACAAGTGATTAGGCGAAACTGTTACACATACAAAACATCCACTCATTCACGTACCTGATTCTATCACGCAACCCACCTCCCCAAATTCCACATACCACGCCACAGACAATCCCCGGCCGTCTCATCAAAACCCCGTTGAAGCGAGACGGACACGTGATTATGGACGCGTGTATGCCTTCTGGCGAAATTGAGAGACATGTTGTTGCGAAGCGGCATGGGAAGGATGTGTATCGAGATGCGAGGAAGAGTGTGTGGGGTGATTTGTTTGATATTCCTGTTTCGAGGAAGGATGAGGTGGATGAAGTGAGAGGTGATGAGGAGGGTGATGGATTGGTGGAAATGGAGAAGAGGAGGACGAGGGGGATAAAGGGAAGGATGTGAGGGTAGAAGAAAGGGACATGTCTGGGAGAGAGCAGCAGGAATTGTTTGAAGAGGTTCTGAGTGGGGAAACATCTCTTGAGAAGGAACCTTCCACTCAAAATACTAGTTCAGGTAGAGGAAGAGGAACCGCAAATAATAAACAAAAGTAAGCAATGAACATCTTTTATTTCCAACACATTTTCTAACAAAAAAAACCTACAAACAGTTCCCATAAACCCCCTGCGAATAATTCACCGCATTCTCAGGAATAGCAATACACTTGAAACCAACATCACAAACCCCACGAATCAACGAACCCGGGTTATCAGCGCTCTTCACCGTCGGAAGCGAAGCGCTCAACGGGTCCGTCGAAGCGTCGCCGCCACAGTAATACTTGTAATGTGCGGCTGGACGGCAGATTCCAAGAACACCGGCGGATGCGTTGTCGGAGAGCTTGTAGAACCAGCATGTGGAATCTGAGGGACAGTCGGTCTTTGCCTTGCATGGAGAACCGTTTTGAGGTGGAACTGGGGCCGCGAAGGAAATGGCGGTGAGAAGGGAGAGGAGGAGAGTGAACGAGGTCATTTTTTGGGTTTCTTTTAAGAAGGAGGTTCTTTGGATGAGGGAATGATGGAGAGAGGGACAGATATGAGGGGGAATTTATAGGCTTTCCTTATCGCGAGAGAGGGGGGGAGGAAAATAGGGGTTTTGTGGATATTCTCTGACATCAGACACGTTTCTTGCTGTCTTGCTTGTGGAGATTTTGATAACGGCTTGGTCACTGACTGACGGGTATCGCCGCCGTCATATGACAGACGTAAATGCCTTTTACAGTTTGTGCAGTAAGGTTGGGTTTGTTGTAACTGGCAAGAAATTGGAATGTATCATCGACAAGGATTAAATTGCGTTGAGCACAAACCCCAATTTGCAGTCAATTTAATTGATAATACGCAAGCATGGACTTGATAGTATTGTGCGAAATAGTGTATTAGCTGTTCCTTTGGCCAGGAATCATTGAAATTGTGCAAGTCACAGTCCCCACCAACTCTTTTCGTATCAAATGAAGAGGATAACGAATTTACGATTCTATGTGTAATACGATGATATCGTGATCGACGGCAGGCAACCAAAACTGTTGTGCCAATCCCAACGCATCCATAGTTCAACATAATTAAAAGCACATATATCGAGTCTTTAATTATAAGGTCATGAAAATTCCTTCTTACAACCCTCGCCCCTTTGAGTTCCAACCATATTCCAAACCACTCCACGAAACAACACCGAAATCCCCTACCCCCCTTCAATAATTAAACCGATTCTAATTTACTCATCATCACCGCCATTCTCCTTCTTAGACTCCTTCTGAACCTCTCTGTACGCGTACCCAATAAACACGGCAAGAGCAGTGAAGGCCGCAACAAGAATGTACGACTTGTTTCCTGATTGAGTCTTGAGACCGAGTTTTGCAGCTTCTTGTTCGGTGAAGACGGGGAAGGCTTGGTAGAAGGAGGAGAAACCGTGCTGGTTGCAAGTTAGTTTGGTTAGGACTCGGTGACAGTATGTGGACAGGGCGTAGGAGTAGTGGAGTGAAGTTGACGGGAGCAAATTGAAGTAGATTCGTTTGAACGTTGAAGGCATGATTCGAGAATGATTCGCTGATTGACGGGCGCTGAGTTGGTTGTTTCCAATCAACTGATGAGCAGTCACGAGACCATCCTCCTTCAACACCATTTCTTTCCAGGCGGCATCCAACCAACATCCATCCATGTCTTTGCAAATCTGATTTCATAAGATCGCATTTAAACTCACGTGTTGAACATCGGCGTGGTCCTTGTATCTGTAGTTTGCAGGCTGGTCCTGGTGGGTTCCAGCAACAGTGGGTCTCACAACGAACCAGAAGGAAGCGCTCTCATTGCTGCATAAATCAGATGAATGCATCGAGGGAAAGGGTCAGTTTCGGTATGCATCGGGATTGAAAGGAAGAAGGGCCCTCACACAGCAATTGACTTGAAGAGCCTCGAGTGCTTTCCAGCAACTGGAGCATACGTAGACAAGTTTCTGAATGTTCTGTCTTCCACGATAAAGTTGTGCACGGGTTCTGGACAGATTGATTAGGATGACACTGTGAATACATGAATAATAAGCACGAACCAGGGCCTCTGTTGAACGCACTAATAACGACCGTTGCGTTCTTTCCCTTGATCAGAATGCGTTCTTTAAAGGACTTGTGGACAACAACACCGGCTTCACAGATTGAAAACAGGGCAAAGAGAAGAGCGAAAAGGTGGGGAAACTGCATTTCTTTTTTCTTTTTCTTTTCCTTTGTTCTTGTTTTTACTTTACCTTCAAATCACTCAGATGCAACCACCAAAGAAAGGGCCGTTCTTCCGTCCTTCAAATGGAAATGGGATCATAAAAGGAGCCAATTCAACAAATCCACCGAGAAAGCGGCCTGGTCCTCGCCAGATTCAACCACCGCCAAAGGGCCCTTCATTCAAATTCGCAGCTTCTCCTTTCCGATTCGAACGAGTAATCCACGAAGAAACTAAACACATTCCTGTTGCTCGACTTGCTCATGGCCTGGATCGGGTTCTGTTTAGGTATTGCGATTCAGTGCTTGCCTAAAGTATCACAGTATCCTAACACGCTTTACTCACAGTCCCGGCGTTCACGTGCTTCAGGATACGCGAACAAAGACTTTTAACTTTGATCCAATCTTGCAGAATCTGGCTCAGCCAGACGAATTCAACTTTGATGCTCTGCCAGCTTACAAGATTGCATCTGGCGACCCGGTACATATTCCATCTCATTTTCATCCATAATAACTAAGTAAAACTCATGAAGATTCTTCGAGAAGTAACGGAAAGCCAAAAACAAAAGTACTTTAGCTCAACAAGTTCAATCACATCAGTCCTTGCACAGTTCTACCATGTCCTCACTGAGAATCGCGGCTTAAATATTTCCGAATTCTCTCTGCCTTTTGCTGACCAACCACGAAACTTTACTTCATTCCAGCGAAAACCACACTCAATCATCCTCAAACACCACAACGGAATTTATTCCATCGACCAGGAGAAAGCTGTCATTGATGAGTTGGAAGAGGTGGCAGATGACGCGGTTCCAGACGTGAAACCAAACGAAATCTTGATGCAACAAGGAAAGTCCATGGAAAAGCTGTTGACAGCCCCAAAAGAAGAATACGAGACGTATCTGAAATCATTTAAACCTCCTCCCGGACACACATACCCACAAGAAGAAGGTACGTATCCCGCAGCCTTCCCTATTCATTTCGTTTCTCTTACCCCCATCCATCTACACCCTCTCAACCCAAACAGCATTCCACTACGCAAACATCGAAGGCTTCCTCCTCCGCTCCCAACTCGACTGCCACCACCCCTCCCTCGGCACCTTCGACATCAAAACCCGCGCAACAGTCGCAATCCGCATGGACCCCGCAAACTACCGCGAAAACACATTCTACAAGCTAACCCACCCGCACGGCCTCCTCACCTCCTACGAGCGCGAGCTCCACGACACCGCCGCTCCGCCATGCTCAAATACAACCTGCAAGTCCGGATCGGGGGCATGGACGGGATCTTTGTCGCGTACCATAACACGAAGGAGATGTTTGGGTTTGAGTACTTGTCGCGGGAACGGATGAATCGGATTTTGTTTGGGGGGTGTGCGTTTGGGGATGCGGCGTTTTCGATGGCGGTGAAGATGGCGGAACGGGTTTGTGATCTTGTTGTGGAGAGGTATGGGGGGAGGGGGGATGTGAGGGTTACGTTGCAGCCGGCGAGGGATTGTGAGTATGTTGCTGTTTTTGCGGAGCCGGTTGTGGAGGGGTTGAAGGAGGGGCAAGGGCCGTTGACGAAGTGGAGGCTTTGGGTTGTGGAGAATTCGTATCGGCTTTGTAAGGATCCGGAAAGTGTGAAGCGGTTTAGGCCGGAGAAGTGGCAGGTGGAGATTCGGGTTGAGGAGGTGGAGAGTCGAGAGGCTGTTTCGATTGACGAGTGGGAGGTGTTGGAAAATGAGTTTTCTGCACCAAAGAAGGAGATTGAAGCTAGCACGGCTAAAGAGGTTGTTGCGGGGAAGTCAGCAGAACGTAAGAGTCTGGAGGGTGGGGTCGGTTTTGCAGGAGAGAAAGGTGCTGGTTCACTGGACACAGAGACCGTAATTCAGACGGTATCTAAAGGTTTCTCTGGCGAAGAAAAGAAAAAGAAGCCAGGAGTGTCAAGGTCATTGTATGCGGATTACGCGAATGTACGCAAACAAGTTCCTGGTTTGGAACGTGATTCCAAAACAAGAAGCGGGAACGAAAAGTTTGTAGAGACGTTGAGAAGGGAAGTGGAGCGTGGAGAAAGGCCTAATTATTTGCATGAATAAATCCACTATTTATTTATCTGTATAAATTCTACATTCTATTTCATCAATGTCCCAGCATATTGTTACTGTGAATGAAGCCACTACCAACACTGATGAAGACCCGGACTTGGTTCGAATAGCGGCGATTCAGCGGGTAATATAGCTTAGTTGTGCCGGTCTCTCTAGATTTAATACAAAGCATAACAGACACTGCCGCTCATCTCACCAGCCGACCTGAATCCCTCCCAGACTTCATTCTTTGATATATTCACATTCAATCCAAAGCCGAAAACAGACTCCGAATGTAATCTCAAGAGCCTCCTGCTAAAGTACTAAACCCATGCCAATCCAGTTGCAATAGACCCGAAACCCCTCTCAAACATTCTAGTCGATGTGCGAAAACACTATTCAAATGTCACAAAGAATGTCGTGGATACTCAGAAACAGATTGGAGACCGAGTAAAGGAAACAGACGAATTCGCCGCAGATTTGATTACAACTCTTTCAACGCGGATAAATCAGGCAAAAGGAAGATTGGATGTCGTCAATCGAGGTGGGATGCGTCGTATATCGGATGCATCAGATCGCAGTGTATTCTAAAATCCAAAAACAGTCGCGTCCATCCAAGATGCTGCAATTAATTCAAGAACAATGTTGGATGACATAATGCTCAGTATAGCGAATCTAGATCCGTTTCTCCTCCCAAACGAACGACTTGACAGTCCCGAGAACCTTACTCGGTAATTCACCATTTCCTAGTCTGCCACTGACCACCTATGCCCTCTAACGCTTCTGTACAAAAAGGTATCCACGTCTAACTAAACTACGATCCACGTCTCCACCACCGAGGCGAATGGCGAGTCCATCTCCAGATCGGTCTGCGGCAAGTTCACCGGGAGGATCCTCTTTACTTTCAATGTCGCCTTCACGCGCCATAAATATTCCGCCGAGGAAGAGTTCGTTGGGAGCGAGTGATCGAGGGGAGAGTTTTAAATAAATGGTTTATTCTCGTTCCATTACAAAGTAGAGAACTGGAAGCCCAAGACATTAATTGTATTCTAGTAGATTCTATTAGAATATTTAGTGAATACTACATAACAGATTATCTGCTTTTCTTGTTTTCTGTTTGAATCATCGTCAAAGACACCTCCACGAATACGAATGCACCGATTGATTGGATCGCTGACGGTTCTCGCAATTGTTCTTGTCACATTTGGGATTCAGACATCGAATCAAGGGCGATTCAGGGCACCGGAGACGCTCTTTGCCACTCTCAAAGCAGCATCGCTTCCACCTTCCGATGGCCAACCAGTGCGCTTTGAAGGCCACCAGGTAAGCTATCCATCGTTGTTAGGGCATAATAAGCATACTTGGCTGACTCCGAAGCAGGTGTGGCGTGTTGCGATTGCATCCCTGACGGACCTTGCGCGTATCAACACCCTCCAAGACCAAGTGAGTCTCTACTCCACTAAGGGTTAATTCTAGGGTTAGGGTTAACACGCACGTTCACCCTCAAAAACAAAACAACCAGGTTCCAACACTCGATTTCTGGACCGACCCGCGAATCGGTCGCCACGGCGTCGACATTCGCGTGTCCTCAACAAAAGGCGCCCAGGAAGCACTTGCCGCGTATCTCTCAAAATTCTCTCTTTCGTACGACGTGTTTATTCCGGATGTGCAACACGCGATCGAGAAGCAGCTTCTGCCGCCGGTCGTTGCTGCTCCCCACTTGAACAGCCTCGGCGATCATCAGTCTTTGCTGTCGGCTGATGCGGATCCTACAAAGACGTATTTCACAAAATACCATCCAATCAGTGAAATTAACGAGTACTTGGACTATTTGGTGAAGGAATACCCACACTTGGCAGAGAAGTTTTCGCTGGGGAAGACGTATGAAGGCAGGGATCAATGGGGAATCAAGTTACGGGCTCCCAGGAATGAGCCCTCATCTATTGCCAAGGAGAAGAAGGAGTTTGTCTTTTTGGAGGACACCACGCAAGGTAAGAAGTGGTGCATCTTATGTGAACATTCTCAATCTGGAAACTGATGGAAACTGAACTGTGTTGAGTGTATAGTAGTTGGTTTGCAAAGCTTCAATGAACCTTGCTATCCCGATATCCATCAATAAGATCACCCTTGAATCTAACATCTCAACAAACATAGAGAATGGATTGGCCCCGCAGTCGTCCAGTATATCCTGACTAGTCTTATCACCTCGTATGGCAAAGACCCAGCTCTGGCCCACATCCTCGACAGTTTCGACTTTACAATTATCCCTGTTCTGAACGTTGATGGCTACGAATACACCCACACAACAAACAGAATGTGGCGCAAGAACCGCCAACCAAATGCCGGAAACCTGTGCGTCGGCACCGATCCAAACCGAAACTGGGCCTCCAACTGGGGCGGTGACGGAACAACCTCCAAAAACCCATGCTCAGATTCATACATTGGAACATCCCCCTTCTCCGCCCCTGAACCCAAAAACCTCGCCAACTACGTCACATCCCGAAACGGCGCCGTCATTTCATTCATTGACTTCCACGCATACTCCCAACTCTGGATGTACCCCTACGGAGCATTCTGTGACCGCACAGCCCCAATCCACGTTGAATCCGCAGCTCAACGCGCAGCCTCAGCTCTCAAATCCGTGCATGGAAAGACCTTTGCTGTTGGATCCATCTGCAACATTATATACCAGGCCTCTGGCTCGTCTGTCGACTTTGCTTATGACACTGCGAACGTGACGTTTAGTTATGGAGTCGAGTTGAGGGATCAAGGGTTGTATGGGTTCTTGTTGCCGCCGAAACAGATTGTTCCGAGTGGGGAGGAGACGTTGGCTGGAGTTGTGGAGTTGGTGGGGGTGATTGAGAAGTGGTTGAAGGAGGATGGTGCAATGGACTTGTAAACGTCAGATCCAGGTTTTTGGAGTCTTAAGTTGGTGTAGCAAAATTTGTTGAGGATAGTGTGTGGATTTGTAACACAATCATGTTATATTAGTTATGTTGTTGGGATAAAATAGGTGGAGACAGATCATGACCTTATGAAAAATATACATACTTTCAAATTTACAATGTACTGCTTTAAGCTGGTAACCATACATATAATTAGCAAACAAGGTGGAAGGTTGATCGTGAGTTTTAATCCAATGCCAAATGTCCTCTGCTTATAACCCTAACTCAATCCCATTCATTGTCCTTGACGGCTCCAGTGGTAGTGGGAAGACACAAACTGCGTTCACTCTGATGTCAACTTTCAAAGTTGCATACGTTCCTTGCGTCACAAATTCAGAATCATCCCATCAAAAAATCGTTTCGGCCTTTAGAAATCGCACAGCTCTCTATGTAGCCTGCGTCCAAGAAGATATCCGAAATTTTCCATTCTATCCTCGAGAGGTTTCAATGCATATCCTCATGGAACAATCGGAAACCTTGAAATTGTGCACTTACACTTTCATCTGTGCGTTATTGACAGGGAATCGAAGCTCTTTGGAAGGCATTACTCGTAACCAAGCTCTAACAAAACTGAATGGAATACGTGGTGTATTTTTTATGGATGAGTCTCCCGATTATAATCCTCAAGCACAAGATGCTGATGCAGTTATATTCCAGCTCAGATTTATGTGCACAGTTGTTGGATCACTCGGTTTAGTTGGAATTCTTTCATCAGTTCATGGCACTACAATGAACTTGTTCATCAATGAAAACAAAGAATCAAGAGGCAGAGGCGGACCTCCCAAATTATTGTGCTATGTTGTTCCTGAGTTTCCAAAATTTGAGTAACCTTCCGGCATTGATATTCCAGACTGGTTCAGATTGATTTTGAGCAAAAACACTCCGGTTTCTGTTTATTTGGAACAGCTTTGCTGCTCTCTCCAAAACGAGGTGAAGCAAAGGAAAAAGGGCAGGCAAGGCGTTGATCACCGAGTTTTTTCTCCGCTCTCATCGAATCATGTTCAATACGATACTCACGACTCAGAATATAACAATATTGGAAAAGGCTTTATGAGACTGGACAGACTCAAGATATTTCTATTGTTTCTCAGTTATGAAGGCCTCCATGATCGCGATGAAACGCTTTGGATTCGTCGTGTAATATTTCCTACAATAGAGAACGATTTGCTTCTTCATTTGATGTTTAAAGGAGCCCAAGACATTTGTATATGAGTATTATGCAAAGAAACATGCAATGCCCCGTCAGTTATTATTCTGATTACATTTCTGTTTATTTGTTTAAATAAAGCAAAAGAAACTTTCTCCTGTTCTATTGCGGCATGCCATTCACGTTCCGCTGATAATCAAGTTAACGGCGGCATAAATAAACTCAAAAGAGGCGTCCAACGCGAAACAATAATCTATATGTTAAAAAAGCAGAACTTGCCAATTCGCAGATATTTATCTTTTTTGGGTGACAATGGATGCGAGTAACATTGTGCTCTGGTACACAATCCAAGACACGAGCGGAAACCTTGTTGCCGCCATTGATGCCGTCCCAGTTGCTCAAGCTACTCCGCTTTGGACGCTGCGAAAGCAAATCCACCATGAGAACAAACCAGTGCTTGGAAGTTCTTTGGCATCGCAGCTTTCCTTTACTTTCAATCAGACCGAATTGAAGCTGTCTGAGCTTGTTCCAGTTGATACAAGTGAAGACAATCCTTTGGTGGTTGTGGTTGCTTTGGCTGGAGGGACGTCAGGTATGAGTCCGTGTATTATGCAAGACCAACATTCTACAAATACCAACATCAATCGAAACGCACCTGACATGAACGCTAAAGTGATGGAAGGTTTGCAGTTTTTTACACTCAATCGATTAAGTTGCTCACACTACGAAAATAGCTCTTGTGGTGATCCAGAAGGACATTGCCGAACTGAAAGTCACAAGTCTTCCATACTCAGAAACTGAAATTGGAAGACGTACATTGAAAACCGTTAAGGAGAATAGAAACTTTTACGTACACGAGGATGACCCGCAAAAGGACCCAATGTTGACCCCAGCTGAATACGACTATTTTCAATCAATCAAAAAATGGAAAGAAGTCGAATTTAACATCAAAATGACGGAAATATTTCAGACTGCTCTCGGACCTGATGTTACCCTCGTCAATAGTGAGCAGTCGTCGTGGTTATCTCAAGGAGGCGACAAAAGCACAAATTTCAGACCTGATTTTACTGTATGCTTGAAAGGGTTGCATTGTTACAGAAAGGAATTGGGCGGTGAAGACGTGAAAAGTAAGCGTGACGTTGCGCGTGACGCGAATGACACCATTTTTTACTTTGGCGTTCCGCCAGAAAAACTTTTGGATATGATTTGTATATTGGAAAGCAAGGTGGACTTTTCGGAAACCAGAGATTTTGGTCAGGTAAAGTGAACATAATTCTAGTTTTACCTAACATCTTGTGAAGGTTGTCCGTTACTTGCAGCATATGGGCGAGTTCTCTTCCGCTGTCCTTTTTGACAGGAAAAAATGCTGGCTTGTTCGGTCTCGGGAGAAGAAGTTATTGCTTCAGTTGAGGAAGTTTCCTGGAACGTTGGTGGATCCAAGGAAAAATTCGTGACTTTCGTTTTGAATTCTTTGCGTCCTTGGAGCACTTTGATTTTGGACGCCTGCAAATATTACAATGTTCAGTTGGTCGAATCAGATGCGTTTCTTGGTGCTGGCGCTGTAGGACGTGTTTTCAAAGTGTATCGCACAGGAACCAATGGGCGGCGAATTTATTTTGCGCTGAAAGTTGTCCTTCAAACTAAACATCTTGGCCTTTCTTTGCTCAACACGGAATGTGGCCTGTTGAAGCAAGCCCATGATACCAACGTTGTGGTGTCTGTAGCTGGCGACTTCAAGCGATTCGAAGGTTCTGGAGCAGCTCTTTTGATTTCACCTGTTGGAAAGCCTATCTGTCGAAGCGAATTGTCACTTGAGCTTTTGGAGAAAATTGGACTTGTGATGTATGCACTTCACGAAAAAGGATTTCAGCATGGTGACCCGCGTCTCGAGAACTTGATCGTGACGAGCGACGACGGAGAACTTATGTGGATTGATTTGATGGAGTCCCTGTGGGGCGAATATGGGTGGAGGGAGGATGCAACAATGTTATCGAATTCACTCCTTAACAAAGTTGAGTTATCAGACTCTATCAAGAAATTGATTGCTATTTACGGAGTTCAGCGGAGCAGAGAATCGTGCTTGAACCTCGTGAATGGTTGGTGGGTTGAACTAGTGAAGAATGGATTGGAAATGAAGACAGTCTTGAATAATTGACTTGAGTGATGACGTTTTATGAATAAACATTATCTTAGCACAATATAATTTGGTATGATTTGACTAAACGCGCAAGAATACCAAGCGTTGGGCAGTTCTGTATCCTTTATTTGTCCAATTGTAATATCTTCTGCCCTTGCTCTGAAAGCATATTAATCTTTCGCTTCATATCGGGAAACTCTGAAATTAATAGATGGAAGTCGTGTCGTGTCAAACGATACAGGATTGAAGGCGCCGCCGCTTGTACCGTTGCTGTTCGAAGTACTTTCGTAATCAAGGATACTTCTACTTAGATTATCAGATGTGAACTCTAGCCATTACGACTATCATACCTCCAATGTAACTACCATCGTACAAGCTGACCACCTTCTGCCCATTCACATACACATTCACTTTTCCACTCAAAATGAAGAACATGTCGTTTCCCGAATCGCCTTGTTTCGTGATAAAGTCTCCTGCGACAAAGTACCGTGCATGCAAAATCGTTGACATTTTGTTGAAGAAGATGTCATCTCTGCCATCACCTTCTTCGCGACGCAAGAATGGAACTTTCTCGATAAGTTTACGAGTGTTGTGGGACGAAATTTCCTGGTGAGTGACAGGTTATTGGCTCCATCGCACCCTCTATTCGTATTACCTCTCTCAATGAGTCGTTCATATCGGCTAACAGCGCGTCTTCTTCAAAGTATTTTCCACGATACTTGATTTCGTAGTAACTTATAAGTTTCTCCTTTGTCTCATCACTCAACTTCTTCCATTTCACATAGTCAATGAGTTCCTCCATTTTCTGATTATACAGTCTTCCCGATGGATTTATCGACATGGCCGCACTTGAAATGTATCCGACAAATCCAGCATACTATGACAGAAAATCAGTAAAAACTGGCCTAATTTGTCTCCCATACCAAGACAGCCCCAACAACAATATAAACAACTGCAACAATCTGTTCAACGGCTGTTTGTGGCTTCCAAGCTGTTGGGAACAAATTTCCAACCGCCAAAAAGAACATACTTGTATACACTTCAAACACATTCCAATCCCGAAATTCAGGAAATGCAAGTTCCCACTTTTCGAATCCTGTTTCTCTTCCTGCATAGTACGCGCTGCATGCGTTGAAGTGAATGAAGAAGAAAATTCCCACAACTATGGGGAGGGTTTTTGAAACTCCTGTTCCAAGCCGTTCTTCGATTGACAGTTTCGTACGAATGTAGATTGGGCAGCGGGAGATGATTTCAGGAAGACGGTAGAATCGAGGGAGACGGAGGAGGAAGAGGAGGAGTCGTGATGTATGTTCTTGTGGAACAAGGAATAGGTCGAATGGGATGACGGTTATGATATCAAGAAGAATGTTCTGTTTTAGATACAGCATAATCCAAGACTGAAGAGAAGGTCTGTTTGATTCATATTCCTGGAATGATTGGAAGACTGTGGTTGGAAAGTTTGGTTGAGGTGTCATTAACGTGACAATTGAATCAGCCAAAAATACTGTGGTTAACCTGTTTGGAACGTTTAAAGAGGGAGCTGTAAAATAATCTTCACATTACAAGATTCTAAAGATGAGAACAACTTGATCTGTCAAATCAAAGCATATTACGAAAGGAATGACCCATAAGCATACAAAATAAGCCACTAGCATATAGTTTAGCTTCAATTTCAGTATTTGAAATTAACGTACATGACAGTATGAAGTCCCATCCAGTGTTAAACCAGCTTTTCGGATGCAACCCATGTTTCCTAAATTCTATACTTTCCAAGTCACCAGCTTCAAAAAACGTTGCCGCAACGCGTTTGCCTTTGCCGTCAAAGCTCGGTAGCATAAACCAAAACGAAATGCGATACAGGAGAGGAAACGACGAGAAATCTATAGTGACTTCTTTGATCTCATACACTGGTCGATTTCGAGCTATAGTCGATGATTTATCCGCATCAGATATGGCTGATGATTGAATTGATGGAGATCGTCTGACGTTTGTGCCCGGTGGGGCAATTGAGTTCTCTGAATGAAGAAGGGATCCTCTGCGTAAAGCCGAAGGTGGCTTGGACGACGGAACGTATCTGTTTGGCTGGAGTGTTGAATTTGCTTGTGGTGTTGATTTTTGTTTCTTTGCAGAGAATGTGTATGCATTGAACATTGAATCGACTGTGTCGGTGGATTCTGAAGGACGTCCTGACTTTCCCAGCTGAAATTCAGAGTTCCCGCCCTTTTCTTGATTGATTCTTTCATTTGAAGATGCAACGATGCTCTTTGTGCTGAGTTGTTGTGTGACATTGGGAAGTTTGTATTTTTCGTTGATGATTCCAATTTCAACGTGCGAGGCTTCTGGTTTTTTAGCTTCCGGTTGAAACTGGTGTCGTAATCGTGCAACTGGAGACGGGTCAGGAGAAAATTTATGTCTTGTTTTCGCATTGGGGGATGACATTCGAGCATGTGAGGTATTCTCTGTTACAGTATTTGATCTGGTCACCTCAGTTTTTCGAACATCGAATTTATCCTGGCTGCTTGTTGCTTGGCTTCTTGAATCGGATCTGTGTAAGCTCCTTATTGATGACGACAGCGTTTCAGTACGTTTCCTAAAAGCTTGTTTTTTGGATGTACACTCGCGTCCTTGTCAAATACTGGCGGTTTCGTGTTATTTCCTTCCATTTCTATAGTATAATCTGCACGAGAAAGACGAAGCCCTAAAGGGGCCAGAGATGCATGGGATTGCTCAATATCCAACTCTTTTGATTCTTCGTCCTCCGGAGAAGCAAGATCTGGAACAACTGTTGAGGTTGTTCTGCATTTTTATCAAAAGCCTTGACTAGTGCGCGGGTTGGAGAGGACTTTGTACTTGTGCTTGATGAGGTAATTATCTGTGCTTCTGGAGTTGACGACCCCAGGAGGTCAAGGAGGCGTTCAGTCTTTGCCAAGATATCCACTCGAAGGTCTAAAATATCTGCGATGAGGACGCGGTGAAGGTCTTGTACTTGTGATAAGTTCATGGCCAAAGTCAACGTAAATCTTACGAGAATCTTTGTAAACTTGAATATTTATGTTGTGGGGAAAGCCCATTTGGAAGAAACTTCCGCTTTAATTTCCCAATTCAGAAGAAAATTGTGCAGTGATTTATTCAATGTATTTGAATGCGTTGGAATACTCAACATTTTAGACCTCTACAGTCTCTCCAATGTCAACAATGACGAAATCAGTATCTTTGATTCCTCGCTTCTTCAATTCCTCTCTCAACACACCCGGTGGTTCTCGCGGTCCTTCAAAACCAAGTCCAAATGTTCCCCAATGCATTCCAACACTTTTCTTACTCCCGAGATCAACGTGTACATCACACGCATCTTTTGGATTACAATGAATTGGAGAAAATAGCAATCGCGGTTCATATGCACCAATTGGGATCGCGGCTAAATCGCAAGGACCGAATCGTGCTTTCACTTGACGGAAGGCAGGGCAAGTTGGTACAGAGTCTTCGTTATCTCCTTCAAATACGGAGCGGTATCCCGTATCACCACCGAAAAAGAAGGACTTTTGTGGTGTTGCAATGTGCCAGGAACTCCAAAGAGTTTGGTTTCGGTCCCACGCTGTTCGACTTGAAAAATGCTGACAGGGAGTGCAAGTGATTTCAACACTATTATCTGACTTTCCGAACCAGTTGGTTGCAGTTGTTTTAGGTTTTGATATCTTGTATGAATCCCACCAGTCACATTCAACAACATTTGTAATTCCAACGTCAGTAAGGAGTGACTTGTTTCCGAGAGGTACGAAAAAGATGATATCTGGATTGTTTTTGTGGAGATTTTGCATAATTGGAAGGTCTAGATGATCATAATGGTTGTGTGAGACAACAACAGCATCAAGCTTTAGTTCATCCAGCTTCACATTGGGTGGAGTTTGAACCAATCGCTTTGGACCAGCAAAAGATACCGGAGAGCATCGATCGCTGAGACAAGGATCCAGTAGGATATTTGCCCCAGGAAGTGTCAAGAGAAATGCTGCGTGACCAAGCCACGTCAGCGCCATTCCATTTGCATTTGCGCTTGACTTTGCAAGTGCTTCAAAGTCGACTGGCCGCAGCTTCGGAATTCCTTCTTCGGTTGAGGCCTGAGGATCAGTCTTTCTGTTCCATCTCGCCATCAATATCTTTCCCAACATCCCAAACGAGCTGTTTGCCGGTTCGCGAAACGAGTCCCACGGATTGACAAACCCTTTTCCATTTGGCAAGTGGTGCGACAAGTCTTCGTTTGCAGCGCGGGCATCGTGCGTGCGGGTCAGTGTCACATCGCAAATTCGTGCCACACACAAGATAGCTGAGAATGACGTTTTTCTACTTTGTCCATATTAGACTTTCGATTCTATCTGTAAATAAAGTAAAGAGGAGATGTATAATTTGATTGAGATTCGACGTTGAAAAGACGTCTTTTGGGAGAGTCGAACCATGTGCGCGGGAAGTGTCTTCTACTCCTTTGTTCTAACACCAGATTCATCAAAGAAAGGTATATGTTTATTTGAGATGGTAAATCATCTGGAAAGAGGTTTCGCGCTACACAGCGGTACTGTTTGAGTTAAAAGTTTGAAACAACATCGTAACCGAAATCAATCTGAAATCAATAAAATATGTCTTCTGGCCCTCTGTTCCAAACTGACATGCATGTGGGTGTGAAATCTGTTATGGATAGCCACTTGTCGATGCCACTTCTCCTGGCGAGAGGCTTGAATATAAAACAAATAGTGACAATACTCCAACAAAAAGGTATTTTATTCAACAATATCAATCAATCTGTAAACATCAAGACAAATGTTGGTTCCACTTGTGCTGTACCACCAACAATATTTTCCACTCCTCTGTTATTGGCTGCATTTATGGCCGGGTTTGCAACATATGTTGCCATCAAGTTCACAACTGTTGTGTCATTGGACATATCCTCTGCACGGAGGAAAAGAGTTGCTGCAGCAAATACAAAAGCTACTTCTTGTTCCTTGAGTGGGATTTGAGTTCCTTTGTTTCCATGGTGGCACATCTTGACTAACAAGAGAAATGGAGCTCCGTCAGTAGTTCTGTTTGTTAGTAAGGCAGCAACAGCATTCTGAACACACTGAGTGGCAACAAACGTTGCCCTCTGTTCAGTTGTTGCATTTTTCAGGTTAATAGTGGTGACACCAAAATCATAAGACTTCATGATTGCAGCCTTGACTCTGCTTGTGATATTATGTCTGAGAGAAGCAGCAAGTTCCTGAATCTATTGAATAAAATTGAGTAATCAATGACTTTGGAGCAGGGACTTATACCTGCTTGCGATTCATTGAATGCAAGAGTTCCATTTGTCCCTCACCGTCAAGGTTGAGCTTGGTCTTACTTTCAGTTGCAAGGTTTCCACAAAGTCACCAATCCACTGTCCAATATCACTCTCATCTGGATACATTTTCTTTTTCAGCTTACGTCGGAGGAACAGTTCCAATCCCAATAACTAAACACAGTCAGGTTTAATAAGCATAAATTTCTCAACAATGCCTCTTACATTAAGGGCCTCGTTCGAAAGGACATGAGGACTTGAACTCATGGTTGAAGTAGTCTTTGCCTTTTGAAGAGTGGCAAACAATGTTGCCTGTCCTTGTAAGGTCTGAATGAGAAGCTGGTTTGTCAAGAGAGTACCAGTAGCCTGGTGTTGAGCATAAGAAAGCAGAAGACGATCATTTGCAGTGCTATTGTCTGCATTAAGAGCCAACATATCGCGACGTTGTTCTGTTTGATACAAGCTGAAGCTCTTGGCCTGGGCATAAAAACAATAATTACCGTTCACTCGGGTAAGGTAATGGTCAATAATTGGAGAACTGGTTGAGGCAGGGACGTTCGCCATTGTTTTTTTGGTTTTTCTTCTTGCACATCATAATGTCGTCTTCTGACCGCGACGAAATCGAGCCCACTGAAGTTCAGCCAGGCACTGAATACAAATGTATTATCTGTGATAGAACTTTCAAGAATAACAATGGGTATTCCCAGCATATTGGAGGCCAGGCTCATAAGAAACGGAAACATGTCCTTGACATAGTGGCTCCAAGAGGGGAAATGGATGTGTACATGAAAAAGAAACTTCACGGAGAAGCAACGACAGAAGAGATATCAGGAAGCTTGAATGTCAGGGACTCCACAGAAGTGGGGAACGTTCTTGGGGAGACTGAAACAAACAACTGGAATCCTGACCCCATACCAGAAGAAGGTACAAAATTGTTGCGTATTGATAATGTGTCTTCTTCTCAATTATACTGTCAGATATCAATCATGGTTGTCCTGATGAGCCAATAAGAGCCTCTGCCGCACACTTGTCTCCAGTTCAGCAAACACTATATGTGCAGCCAACAATTCCATTGATTTCTCACAGTTCAATGGACCCTTCAAAGTTCAGTGCACTCTTCAAGAATATAGAGATGAGTGACAAAAAATTGTCACCCTTCTATCCTTATCCAAATGAGACCTATCAGTCTTTTATGAGGCTTGTAGAATCTTGTCCAAAAGTTCCTGACTCTGTTTGGGATCAAGTTCTGAAGTGGATTATTGCTCGCCCAAAACCTCTTGACCCAAAGGATCTGCCAAAGAAGTTGAAAGAGGGAATAGCCCTGTTACAAAGCAGCTCTGTAAACAACAAAAAGGTTGGGGAATTTGAGACTCACATTATTGGTCATTTGAATGATGAAACTCCAGTTGTTGTTCGTCACCGAGACATTGTCGATTGCCTTCTGGAGCTTCTACTGGACAACTTTCACGATATGTACTTTGAGCCTGCTATTCAAGTTGACAAGAATGGTGATCGGATTTATGGCGAATTCAATACTGGAAGTTGGTGGATATCCCAGACCTCGTCGATCATGCAGAAGCTTGGCCCACTTGCTAAACTATTGGCTCTTGAAGTTTATTCTGATAGCACCCAGCTTGATGGTGGAGGAAAAGTATCGGAGCATCCTGTTTATATGTCTTGCAGCAACATCCCACTGAAGCTCAGATATCGCCCAGCCACTAAAAAGCTTCTTGGCTTCATTGAAACACCATGGTCCAAATTGAGCAAGAAGGAGCGCGAGACAGACAAATTCCGAGATTTTGTGAGAGACATGTACCACAAGTCGTTTGAATATATATTCCAGAAAATCAAGGAGTTGCAGACATTTGGGTTCTATTTTTATTTGGGATGCACTATGTATCATTTTGTCCCGCGAATGAGTTGCTTCCCTGCTGATATGCAGGAGCATTATGTGATTACCAGAACAAGCAGTGCGACAGCTAAATGCCCCTGTTTAGAATGCATGGTTCAGATCCACTTCCTCCATATGACTGAGTTTGGAGATCCTGAAAAGTCTGCTGACGACTATGACTCTCTGTCTATCACATATGCAGAAATGCTCATGGAGGACAACACTCCAAAGTTAAGGACGGAACATGATATGGAGGCCATAGCAGCAACCAAAAATTCAGCAAAAATCAAGAAAGCATCAATTCATCCTGGCCTTAACGCATTCACAGGCTTTATGTTTGTATTGGAATAATGGTTTAATAGTTTTAATGTTCCTTGTAACCAGACTTTCTCCTCTTTATCTGAGTGTTCCATCAGACTACTTTATGCACGGAATATCTGGAATCAACAAACACATTTTTGACAACTTAATTCTTTTCCTTAACAAATACTACACAGGTCGAGGAGAGGCATCTAGGATTGAGAAAGCCATGGCTCTTCGGTTCCGTGCAATGCCCCGTACAGATCAGTCAAGGTTACCAACAAATTCAGTGATGGATTCTACCAATTTATCTGCAAAGGAACGTAATGCAATTACTCTGGTACTGTTATATGCTGTACAAGGTCTGTTGAAAGGTAATTATAACTTGGAGTCTGTGTCAAAATACAATTATTCACCTCCTCTTCCAGAGCCACACTTCACTCTGTTCCTGAAAATGATGATTGCCCATTTAAAATGGCAGAAAATATGTAAAGTTGCTGAAATGAGTGAGGCTGAATTGGTTAAAGTTGAAGAGCTGACAAAGGAATTTTGCCTTGCCTTTGTTGCCATGTATGAATCAATTGGCAAGGAGTTGCAGATTCCAAAGTTACATGCTCTTGTCCATCATTTTGGCAGCAGTGTCCGGAGATTTGGAATCCCACTTAATTGGGTGACAGCTATGTATGAACACTTTCACCACTTCATCAAAAATGACTACAAATATAAGAGCAACAAGAGAGATGTTGTAGGAGGGTTAATTGCCAATGTAAGTTTTTGATTATTGTGGTTTCCAAGGTTTGACTCTCTGTTTCTCAGAACGCACGAAGCACAGCTTTTTCATACTTGGACACCAAATTTGATGAGGAGAAGGAAGTTGTACTTATTGAGTCTGAATCTGAATCAGATAGATTCATTGGTCAGCAGTTAGCATTCTCCGTTATCCAAACGTGTCATGCAAACACCAAGATTGAGTCCTTGAAACTATCCATTTTGGGGGAAAAATCTTGTGCGCGTGCCATCGACGATCTCAAAAGTAGAGAAACTATGGCCCCATTGGAACGTGCGACTCTAGGTCCCACAATGCAATCAACATTGGAACACACAAACCTTATTCTGGATAGTATTGCAGTGCGAATCAACCAAACTGATGGTGTTTTCTTGGATGATAGTGATTCTGAGCCAGAGTTTCAACTTGGAGATGATGATATTGAATTCAAATACCTCAAATTTCACAACTCGGTCATTCCAGCCAAAACTCGATATCGATACCATGCCAATACATCATTTTTTGGTTATTGTCGGTTTTCCAACATCCAGCTACGTGGAGGAGAAGCTGGTCCCATTTTTGCCAAAGTGTTAGCACTTGTGTCTATTTCATCACGTGCAAAACACCACGGAGGTATCATAGGAGGATCTGCATGGGTCCAATTTTATGTATCATAGGAGGATCTGCATGGGTCCAATTTTATGAGGACGCTGTTGTTGGACAACCATTGAAGTATGGATGTCCTTATCTAAAACTCACAAAAGTCAAATCCTTAATTGGTGTGGAAGAATTTGGAAAGGAAGTAATGCTTGTGCCAGATTTTTCACGAATTGAGAATGGCAACACAGAGGTGTTTTATTTCCAAAACGCGTATATGTAGTTATAAGAAATAAACCATTTCTGTAAAATCACTCAGTTCCAGTGGTACTGGTCAGATTCTTCTTGCTCTTTTTTCTGTGTTGGCGAGTCTTCATATTAGCACTGCTGTATGGCAAACACTCCTGGCCACCAACTTTAATGACAAAATCAGTGGACTCCAACTGATACCCATATTAGAAATTAACTCAAAGACCTGGAGCTCACCTCTCTCTTTTCTCCCCTCTTGGAGTAATTGGTTGGCAGACTCTCGTAAGACCCAAAAACTTCTACGCGTCTGTTTCGAAAGTAGCCTGTGTACTGTTCATCAACAACAACTTCATGGTTGAGAGCCCAAGCCATCATCTGAATCATAGTCCAGGGTTGACAGGGAAGACGAATGTCGTAGTCAGAAAGCTCCAAGTAGCATGAGTTTTTGGGAATCTCGCCAGAGTATAGTAGGGTAGAGGGGATGCAATGACAATCATATCGATCATGGTGGCTCTCGTTAAAGACATTGACAGCCAAGTATCTGTATGAGTCTTAGTTCCCATCTCGAGGAAGGAGAAAAAACCTGATTAAGTAGCCTCCATTCTCGTCCAAAAAAGCCAGACTGCCGTTGTCATGTTTATGAATGTAGTCCCTTACTTCTTGCTTTCTGGCCATAGCCTGTCCAAAAAACAAAGAATTGAGTCCATCAATAACTTTCGCTGCTGACAATGTGTTCCTCAAGTAACTCATAGATCCAGTAATTTTTTCAGAGGATTCCCTGCGCGCTTCACGAAGTTTGAGGTGGGTATTTGGGTCGTGGTGATGGCCATTCATGAAACCCAAACTGTTGTCAATGGAGCCAGAGCCATATACACCCAAAATTAAGTCTGGATACTTGTTTGCATGGGAGCTTTCTGTTGGCGTTGGAAGTGGTCTGTGGAGGGCAATGATTTCATCCGCGGAGTTGTTATAATCTTTGCGAAGTGTTTCGGGATACGACAGATTTCCAGATACATGTGTAGCCATAAGTTCGCCGTTCAGACAGATGAATACCAGATCTTTCTTGCCAGTTTCATAGGATCCCTTGAGAAACACGTCAGCCTCCTTTTGAGTTGTGAATCCCAAGTCAAGGAATGCATGCATGTCTGGATCCAATGCCGCAGATGCTACACGAAGTGTATGAGACTCACAAGCACTCATCTAGAATTGTGTTAGATACACTTTGCCTGCCAGCCAAGGGTTTACCATTCGATACTTTGCTTTGCGTCGTTCATATGCTTCAAGAGTTTCGCCATCTGCCATTTGAAATTTACCCCTATCGCTTTGCTGATGCATCTCAAGTCGTTTCAACTCCAATGAGGAACGAAGTGCAATGGCTTCCAAATTGATGGCATCTGTGACAGAAGTAGGAAGAGCAAGAGCCCCCTCTTCCGAAAGAACTGACTGGAGGTCATATCCAAGATTGCGCAAGAGTTGTGTTGTTGCCAAGTCTTGCAAGAATTGAGGATTGATCACATTTATCAATGCCATGCGCACGCGCAGCTGCATTGCATGTCGATTCAGCGGTCGCGTTGCCTGAATGCGTTTGCGACGGGCTTCTTCGCAGTCTGGCCGGTCTGGTTCTGGTTGTCGACGTGGAGGCATTTCAATTCCAATAAATTAAAAATAGAAGAGAGATATTACTTTACAAAACAAAAAAAACAACAATAGAGCAAGCCGTTAAGAAATCGCGAAGATAGGTTAAAGAAAGAGAATGGAATCGAGGACGAGAATCAGGTTCATCCATAGATATCTTGACTTGACAAACACACTGTACGACTGAATTGAAGCACACGCTGTACGTCTGAATTGAAGCGTACGACTGAATTGAAGCACGTACGTTGATTTCTACGCGCACAGAACAACCGGCAAATGTAAATTCAGTGTAAATTCGCAACAGTGACAGCAACAGGACAAGGGACGACGACCTGGGCATACTAATACAAGACAAAGATTAATACAAGACCATGCAAATATTTAAAGACAGTATGTACCCAGAAGCTGATAAAAACAATGACTTCCAGACCTGTCAAAAGTAATAGGTGAGATGAGATGAATGAAAGAGATTTGGAGTGGAAGTAGATATTGAACTCATCCATCAAACAGTGTCAACAATTGAAGCATGGCCACAAGTGGTTTAACAGAATTACAGCCAACGGGGGAACATGATGCAGATTGCGGCCGCATGCCCTCGGACTGTTGTCCTGACTTGTTCATGCGACAACTGTTGTTGTTTTTGGATGAGTTGAAGACAAGGGGGAAGAACACCTTCCTTTGCTTTTTGTTCGCGTTTTCAAATCCCGCGACAATCCCAACAAAACAAAACAAATAAGTTATCTCGTTTTCGTTTTTTCAATTGGCTCAAACCTTCACCCCTCTTCTCTCTCCCACCCGTACATCACTATCGGTGATGGCCTGCAGAAGGGTTTACGCTGCATTCTTCTTCACCTCTCTCCATCCCTCTCCCACCCGTACATCACTATTGGCGATGGCCTGCAGAAGGGTTTACGTTGCACGCCTCTCAACTTAATCTTCTCTTACCCCTCACTTCCCCCCTATGAACATGTTGATCGTGGTTTATTGGCCAAGTTCGATAACAAAAGCAACCATCAAATGGGACGTTCCACCAGTCAAGATTGTTCTTGCGTGTCACGTAATTTAGTGCAGCAAATCTCCGACGGAATTAGCTGTTTGTGTGGCAACACTCGACCATCAGCCTTTGTTGTTGGTGGAGCTTCTTCTTCGACAACAACAACAACAACATCAAAGACAACGTCAACTGAGTCGACTTTGTTTTGTCAGGAAAGGTGGCGCTGGAATTTGAACCAAAGTTGAAGGATCCGTCGATTGGTTGGTTTGCTTCTCTGTCTTTGAAACACTAACCCAATCCCAGTCAAACCACAACTCGAACTCTCTTTTGTTGGACGGGAACATTGACGCTCTCTCGCTTGTTTCGCAACAACAGATTCAGCACCATGAATCAACTTTAGAGTTTCTACTGGTCACTCAACTACTTCCCTGGCTGGACCGCTCTCAAACACCTCCCGCAGAACCGACAATATACGAATTCAATGCCTTGTGCACTGCTCCAACTGTTACTGACAATCGATTACAGAATCGAGGTGAAGTTCTTGTTACCCCACGACAAAGGCTTTGACGTACACATGTGCGAATTATTGGTGGAAGCACTGTTCCACCTACTCCTTCCATCCGACTTTTGACCTACTCTTTCCATCCGACTTTTGACGACTTTAAAACAGACCACTTAAAGCACAGATCCCAATTCTGGAGACGAATCGAGGTGAGTTGGGTTACAAGTAGTGCACCAAAAACTTACTCTTCTTCCTGGCGCACCAGCACCTTCAAGCTTCAACCAGAGTATAGATAAGAGTACTAGGGGACGCGTTGACGAATTTAGGTGAGTTGGGTTGCAAGCAGTGTACCAAAAACTTACTATGCTTCCATTCGTTCCAGCACACGTGACACAGTTTCCTACGCGATTAAAATGAGGGAGAGTGATGAAAATAAGGGCAATGAAGATACCGTCAAGTCAATTAGAGCTTTGTGGGCGAGAACTGTTGTGACGTTTGAAGGCGCTGGGCTTTTACAACCCGAAGGTATGTCTTTCCCTCTCTTGTTCTAGTTTTGTTCACATCTTATATACTCATGCAATTGCTTCGCACTTAGCTCTCGGAGCCACTCCGCAGATCGCACTTGAGGGTTCTATCACGTCTTTGTGTTTGTCGCAGGTATTGTCCTTCTAACAGTTGCGATTATAATCTAACATTGCTGTATTCTTCCAATCCAATGGATGCTACTCAATCCTTTCTCGGTTTCTCTCTCAGAATTCCGACTCGATCATTTATCTTTATGCTGTTTCGTCACTATCAAATGCTGCTACCTTGACTTGAGATAAAGTATGTGTTTTGCATTTTTTGCATTCATTTGGTTGATTTCTAACTTGTTCAATTAGAAATCAAATACATTGGTATCCTTTTCAAATGTAGCCCTGTTTCAAGGTACATTCCTATTACAATATTATCAATTTCACTCTCTTTTCAGTTTATTATTCTTTCTGTTGCGTTTCTGTTGGATACTCTGGATTCACCTGTTTCTTTCTATACCCTGAAATAAACTATTGTATGAATAACCGTTCCTATTTATTATTTGGATGCTAAATCCCGTAATTTATAGAGTCAGTACCATGTTAAAGCTACATCCTTATCCACTTGTGTGAAACATAGAAATGTATTGGTGTTTCTTCTACTATCTTAGCGAACTCCCAAGTATATTAGAACCCAAACTCAAGGCAGCTGAGCGATAGTAATCAACTTTGAGCCACTACCTTGCCGCCACGTTTAGAGGTATGGTGTGCTGCGTCTGGAAGTCTGTTTCCAAAGAAGCTTCAACCACACAATGCTTCTTGGTCTGACAAAGGGTGTTATTAATATTTTCATTTATTTACTTTCGAGATTCCTGTTTACGTAACATCAAAGTCGTCTCCGAGGTTGGATGGACGTCTTTTCAGACATTGGGGAGATCTTACACAATAAGTATGACAAAGCAGATTAAACAACTGCTACCAAGATCAATCAACGTATCAAACACAGGTAATCAATTTATTTGTATCAAATGTTAAATCAAAGACAGGTGCAATACCGCTCTCAATCTCGGTGCAACCTTCGATCGACGATTGTCCACAGTTTCATTCTGGGAAGCCCAGGGTTTGGGTGCTACAAAAGGTTCGATCGACATAACCGTCTCACGTGTCAAGTCCATTCAGGCTCTGTGGGCAAAATAGCCAGAGTCGGTTGATGACGCCTGCGTCTGTGTCGAAGAAGAAGTAACGTTTCGGATAACAAAAGTCACAGCCTTTGCCGTACTCAATCCCGTAATCTCCGGACTCGTCCGAATACTAGGCTCCAAGTAAACGCGATCAAAGAAGACAATCGAGTAGTTCCCTTCAACAGCAGGTGCTGTCAAGTTGAAGGACACAGTCTCGCCCAACTGCGAACTATTCGTGATTTGCAGGTAGTACACTTGAGTATGCCCAGGCTCAAGAAATACTTTCGTCCATTCGGTTTGATATGTTGGTTCGTTGGTGGGAAGGAAAGAGACGAGGAATGTTTCGTTTGGATAAAACACACTGGTGTTGTTTTCGTTCGGCGAAAGAATCGTCAGAGCTTTTGCTAGCGGCTGGAATGCATGAAAGAGAAGCAGAAGCCAGAGTGTTGTTGCAGAGTTGGCGGCGGGATGAAATTGGAACATCATTTGTTGTTTTATCGGCGAATATAACGTAATTAAATGCGACAGTGGTGCGAAATAATAGCATTCTACCTATTGACACATATCTTTAATCAGCTTTCTCATCTGGATTTACACATACGCTGGCCAGCCTATCTCTGAATGGCCCTTCACCAGTTGCAACTCCTCCACCTTTCGTCACCACCCAACCACTTCAACAGAAAACGTTGCCATCTTCAATCTCTCCTTCAAACTTTTCGGATATTATTGTTTCGATGGGAGAACCTTCTCCTTCATTGATCCTTCGACAAATACCCAAAACTCTCGCAGAATCCGAATTACGATCTCTTTTCGAAAAGTACGGAACAATACTTTCGTGTAAAATTGTGGTTCGTTAGTCCCTGTCTCTTTCTTTCTGCTCTGATTCACACTTCATAACGTCAGTACTCAAGAGGATTTATTAACTTTGCGACTCTTGAATCCGCGATTACAGCTCAAAATGAAATGGATGGTTTCATAATAGATGGCTGTCCGCTGATGGTTGGCTTCACAGCGCCGGAAAAGGGAAGCAGAAAAAGCACTCCAGACAAGGAAAGATTGTCAGGACCAAGAGCAGAACTTAATTCGCGACAGCACCCTTTATCCGTTTCATCAACCTCTCCTCTTTCAAATGGGAATGTTCCAAAAGCCCAAACAATGCCTCCTTCACCCTCCATTCACCTTAGCCAACTCCCTAAAGGACTTCGCGTCCCAGACTTAATTGCAATTTATTCTAAATACGGGGAAATCTCTGTATGCAGAATTGTGGGACCAAATGGATTCGTCAATTTCGACTCAATCGAGTCGGCTATTACCGCACAACGTGAAACAAACGGCTTACGCGTAGATGACACTATTCTGAAAGTCAATTTCGCAGATCCTACACGAGCAGCGAAAGGCTCAACGACAGGATCCAACAAAAGTCCGCCTCGTCCAAAACCAACCCAAGACACACAACCAAGTGAACCTGTCTGGAATTCAACTTCACTCAAGAGCAAAAAGTCTTTGTCGTCTCTCAGCCAAGGAAATGCCAGTAATAGCAACAACTGGAGAAGTGGCAGTGAAGCTACAACTCGGCCATCCGCATCAAACCATCGCATCGAAGAACACATTTCCTCTCTCAGATCATTCAATGCGAGTCTAGGCCAAACGAACGAAAAGGGAAAACCAAAAACGGCTCCAAGAGGACAATCTCCTTCATCAAACGGCTCCTCGGATACAACGAAATCCGTATTCGCGTCGGATTTTTTGGCAATCAAGCTTGCAATGAAGGGTCCGTTCGGTGATAAACAACCTACTGATTCAGCAACCTTGGAAGAGGGTATTGATTCGAAAGTGTATACTTCGAGAGGGTACTTTACGTTTGAGGAGTATTTGGTCGCTGCTGAGGAGTTTGGGTTTATTGAAAGAAGCAGACAAGGGGATGATGGGTGGATCGTGTCTTTAATTGAAAGTTGATTCGAATTCCGTGACAATAGTATATATTTATTTACTTTAAACAATAGTTTGGATTGGATTAATGCAGGAATTCGTCAAACAGAAGGGATGCAGTTGAGTCCACCCAAGGCGTGTTGGCTTTGTCATCTCCTGAACTTGGAAATGGTTGCAGCCGAGACGACATTTCGATAGGTGTATCAAGCCATTGTAGAAAAGAATTATCGCTGGTGTGTTCTTGAGGTGCAGGCAGGAGAGGATGGAGCGGGGATAATCCTTGGCACACTTGGTTTGGCTGACCAATCGCCAATATTGACGCAACATCCGCATCAAACAACTGATCCAGCAAGCAGATATCTCCAACAGGTTGAAATTGTGTCGGTATTGGAGGGACTGAATGCAATAGGTTCTGAGCACTGAACAAGGAGAGGAGGAAGTCTTGATCAAGCACAGGATCAGTTGGTGTTTGAAGGGAATCTGTGGGAGTTTGGCTCTCGAGCAAGGCAGGACTGGAGCATGTTGATGCCACATCCAAGTTCAGTGGCTGTGTGATGATGGGAGTGGCTGAGCGCTTCGTGCGTGGTCGTCTTGTCTTGTTGAGCTTCCTGAATGCAATGATCAGCAAGCAGAAAGGATATGGTGATATGACACTTACGACTTCTTGGGTTCAGGGTACACACATTCGGTTCCTTTCGTCTTGCAACTGAAGCATCCACCAGCCTCTTTAGAACATCCCTTCTTATGCACACGACACTCTTGACATGGTTTGCGATGGTAGGTGGTCATGATTGGTATAGAGCGGCTTCTTAGGAAAAAAAAACTGTGGGGATTCTTGAAGGGTTTGACGCTGGAATTGTTCTGCTTCGGGTTGTGTTCGATCTCCAATGGCTCGGGTTCTCTTCGATCTCCACTTTACCGATCTCCGTTTTGAGTGATATCTCCAGTTTTACCCGAAAATTAACAGTGCACAAGCCTAAGGACGACGTACACTCGGCGAGGAGAGACACGAATCAATCCCGTCGGAAGTTGGATCGGTTCCCTTTCCGACCTTCCTGAACTTGAGTGAGCATAGAGATCATTGTCACAGCAAAGCATTCGTGAACTTTGATTCATTCCCGATTGTTTATACTCTCGCCATCTTATTCAAACACCATAAATATGAGATCAAGGCTTTCCATCCGCAACCCAAACAACAGCACCAACAACAGCCCCAGAAATAATCAACCACCACGGCTGCACCTTCCACGTATCCATAGCAACAACCGAAACAACCATAACAGCAGTCCACCCCGGATACTCCCCCAAAGCAGCAACCTTATTCCCCGGCAACGAAACCGCCTTATTCACCAACAAAAACACACTCCCAATCATCAACCCAACCGAAACACTATTCAACCCCTTGAACACTTTTTTAAGAACAGGGAGATCGCGATAATGTTTCCAGATCGGAACCAAGCCTGCATTCAAAAGACATCCTGGACCAAACAGTCCAGCCCATGCAAGGAACGCTCCTACAAATGATGTCCATGCACTTCCTCGGAACGCTAGTGCACCGCAGTACGCGGAGAAGTTGTATCCGAAGCCGGGTAAGATTGACATGACAGCAAAGCCCATCAAAAACTCTGTAGAGGACAGCCACTGGTTTCCTGTCACGAGATAGGAATACAGAATCGGAATGATTCCGCCAAATAAAACAGTTCCGTAAAAGTAAAAGGTTGTGAAGATGACGATGGGTCGTGGTAAGTCGTAACTGTGGATGACTGCGGAGATAATCAAGATTATAATTACTAGAGCAATGAGAAAAAGCCGGTCCTGATACTATATGAATAGTAATGCTGAGATTCGTCGTGCTTCGGTGTTCTGGGTCTGCTTCTGGTGCTAAATCGTTGCTATTGACGCTTTCATCCAAAACAACTGTTTCCTCCAGAGACCTTTCCGTCCGTTTATCTTTCCGTTTTCCGTACTTTTCTCGCCAAATGGTATTTCCGCCTCCAAATACGTGACTAATCCACCAGAAAACGTCATGACTGGCAACAACCACGCAGTAGTACTAAAATTCAAGATCAAGACAATCGCAATTGCAGCAAGCGTGCTGGTAGTTTTGTCCACGAGGATTTTTACAGCGAGAGACTTGGTTGAAACAATCACGAGTCCAATTGAGACAGCTGCCAGCGAACGTTCGAGATATAGAACCCATATTGGAAGTGTCGAACTTCCGACAATACTGATTCCATATCCGAGACATGCCATCATCACTGCACTTGGAAGACTAATTTACAACGTCAATCAAAAGATCATCCCAATCAAATAGTTCACAAACATTGCAGAAAGCGTCGCCAAAACAGCAGGCAAAGTCCCATACTTGCACAACACAACCGAATACGTCAACATAGCCGCACCAGGCCTTACAAAAGGTTCCAATAATCAGCAAACACTTAAACTTCTACAAGCCTTCCCCCTCCACATTGAAACTCACCCAGGTTGAGCCATAGCAACAGCATACAATTCAAGAAATATCTCCTCGGTGATCCATTTCCGTTCGACTACGTATGTCTTGAACAAGAGAGCAATGAATCCTTGAGGGCCACCGAATGCGATCCATCCCATGGGCCACATCCCCAAGACCGCTTCTTTACATCGTTGGAGTAGCGATAAGCGAGCAGGAGCGTGGTCAGGGCTGGATACGTCTATTTCAGCCATTTTTCGCTGTTGTTAATGGTTGTGGAGCATGTCGTCATCAATAAACAACTTTGAAGTATAGGTTCTACCATTATGAAAATACTGAAAGAGTATGACTTCTCATGGAAAAGTCGTTTAAGCTTGACAATCGAGAGTAAAGAAGCTAGATTGTATTCGCTATTGATATGAAAGTGGTTTATGTTCATTTTTTTTTTAACCTCAACCTTCAACTTCCTCCTTTCATATCATACATATTCAAGTATTTCCTATAACAACCACAGTCGACCCATGAAACAACGACTTTGCAGCAGCTCGTTCCAAGAGCGAAGGTGGCGGAGCAGGAATACTATCATCATCGCTGTCAATGTCCATTTCTGATGTCGGCGTCGTTGCGGTTGTGCTTGTTGTTTCTGGGGTCACGATATCTTTGTGGTTTCTGTGAGCGGGATGATGGGAGCTGGAGAAGTGGAGGGAATAGTTGGTGGAGCTGGTTTTTCTGTAGTCTGACTGGGTAACGACGATATACACGAGGCTTCACTTTGTGTCGGGATATTTGGAGGGGTAAACTCGGATTTGTGAATCGGAACAAGTTCTACGGGAGGTTCATTTTTGATTGGCAAGGGAAGAACGGACGGAGTTTGGGAAAACAAGGAATGGGACGTGATAAGAGTCGCGGGAAACGAGGGCATCGGAGACATGGAGGCATCGGCCATGATATCGCAGTTCACTGGTTTGAAGGTGGATAAAGTTGGAGACTGGAGACTTGGTCGAAAGTTATAGCTAGTGAGGCATGGATTATACTAGATTTTACATGGTCAAGAGCTGCATGGACTTTGGATGTCTTTTTGATGACAATAGGGATTGGTGGAGCTGAAACTAAAATGGAAGATACAGTTGACCTCTGCATCGTATGTGATTTTGTTGGAGAAGTTGACATGGCGCGGCGTGGCAAAGATATAAAAGTGTTTTGGTGATTCTGAACGACTCTGTTTGTTGGGTTGATGGGTTTGGGATTGGCTGTTGAAACATGAAACAAAGTTGAAGGGTATGCGGGAACGTTGGTGGCTGTCGGTTTCCATGCGAATCTTTGGCCATTTTTGTGCTGAACCTCGGCTGGCGGGAATGATTGATTCGGATTTGGAGAAGCAGTTGGCACCGAGGAGTCCAGTCCTTGATGTGACCCGAGTAGACTGCAGAATATTTCTCTCATTCCTAAATTTTTCTAGTGGTGCCTGAATAGGAGGAGACTGGGGAATAGGTGGCTGCTTCTTGAAGCTTACTGATTGTGTTTCGGACTCATCTTCAAATGTATTTCCCTCCTCATTTTCTGTTTCCGTCCATCAGCCTTGGCTTGAATTTCCGATACAATATTTTCAACGTCCTTGACATGTACGCCAAACTTGATTTGCGTTCACGCAACTTCTCCAAATACGGACCCAACACACTCAACTGTCCATCCAAATCAAATCGAGAGACATCTGGAACAACCAAAGCCGAATCTCTAGTCACTGTCTCCAATTCCGCCGTCACTAGAGACAAATCCCACTTGAGTTGTGCCAACACAGCCTCATACTGATTCCGAGTATTCCTATGCAAGCAGACTTCGGAATCAAACAAGGTCCGAAAATGACGATACATTAAATCCAAATAGGTTGATTCATTATTGAGCATAGAGACTAGTTCGACTGAGGATATACATTCAGTGTGCGCATCAACCAGAGAACTTTGAGACTGAATAGATGCGAGGGTGAGACGTTGGTGGGATGCAACGAGGCGTCGATGTTGAAAGCGAAGGTGTTTGTGCGAGTTGTGAAGGGCCTTTGATTCTTTGCGGAGTGATTTGACACGCAGAGAAACGAGAGACGAAGCGCACAGAGAAAACAAGAGAATTAACAGAGAAAAGACTAGAAAAGGGTGTGTTTGGAGAGTATGGTACGGCGACAAGGGCTGTCTTTGACTGTCAGAGAACGAGAAGAAGGAGAAGGAGAATGAAGGATCAAGTGGGCATGCTTTCGATGCATCAAAAAAGAGGGATTTCAGACTTGATTCTGTTGTTGAAGCAAGACAGTTGTTGTGTTTGAGGGGCTTTAAAAGGATGTTGGGGAATCCTCAATTTCGATTAGTTTAAACTATTACCAAGAAAGAATAAGAAGAAGAAAGTAGAAGGAAAGGGTCTTGTCCGTGGTTTCCTTGAGTTGTGTCCGAAGTCCTTTGCTCTTTCTTCACAGCCTTCGATGCCGCTTCCGTCCATATCGATAGTGCATTGCAAACTCAGTCTATCGTTGCATTCAAGTGGGTGCTCGTGAAACGCGACTCACCCGTCTTGCCACTTGATTCATTTCAACTCGAACAACACCAAAGAACAACTCAAAAATCTGATGAATAATATTCAAAATAGCTGACATAAATACAATAAAAAAATAAATGCATTCAGAACTACTTCCTTCTCCTTCCAACCCTCTGGCCTCTCAAGCAATCATAATACGAATCCAAGCCGCAAGCAAAAGTGCGCCAACAATATGAGTAATCTCAGTCTTCCCAGACCCACTCTGCTGCTTATTATTATCAATCAAAGCACCCGTCGCACTAGCCGTCACAGTCGCAGTCCCATTCGTAGCACCCAACTTGGCCCAAGCCACAAACCCCATCCCCTTCGCATCCCTCGCAAAAGCATTCGCAACATCCTGATCCTCCGCCTCAAAATTCACACCCGACGGATTCGGGGGCGGCCCAAATGCACTGAAATCCCTCCACGTCAGTTCCTCCGTCTTGATAAACTCAAATGTACACACGGCCTGGAACCGTGGGTACCGCGAAATAAAGTCTTGTGTAAGGAACGAGTTCCACCATGCTTCTTTGATTTCTACGCGCGTGTGGTCTTGGAGGAGGGTTGCTTGTGGGGTTGTCGAGTCGACCCATGCAAAGTGGTAGGTGGCGGCGGTTTCGGAGACGATGAAGGGTTTGTTACCTGAAGAGACTTTTGTGTTTGTAATGTTGTTGGTGGCGCCGGCGGGTGTGGAGAAGGGGGTGTAGAAGGGGAAGTAGCCAAAGTAGTCTCCATTGTCGGGGTACCCTGTGATGTAGCGTTCGAATTTTTGGGGTTCGGGGATGGAGTTGTTGACCCATGGCCATTCGATTCCATAATGATAAATCTATGCCAACTACTTCAGCATCCGATTCCCAATGTAGCAACCACACTCACCGAAATTCCAACCCAATCAACATACTCGTCTCCAGGATAGAAAGGAATGTACGGATTCTAATTAAAATTGGTGAGTACATCGTCATCATCAATGCACAAAATTACTAACATCAAGTGGATCCAACTTCCCATTCCGATTCGTGTCCATCAACCCAATACGATCCAAATCAAACTTTGCAGTCGAATTCGGGTTCGGCCATGATTCACCACCAGGGTATGGGTACCCGTTTCCAGAATTGGGGGACCACACAAACGCGACTTTGTTCACGTTAGATCCTAATGCAGTTCTCCAGTACTTGATGCATCGCTGCCATGTGGAAATGAAGCCGGCTGGGTCTTGGCCGTATGAGAACCAGTTTCCTGTAATTTTAATGAGATATGGGGTTTTTGGATTTGTTTGCCTTGACACGTACCGTTCATTTCTGGGGCACTTATTCGAAGAAAGAGACCAAGTCAGTACGGTTCGTGCAAATTTGAAGCACTTACAATCTCAAAAACACTTGACGCCCAGAATTAACAAGCCCGTTCAATCGATCTCCCATATCCTTCAACTGTGCATCACTAATCTTGTCTCCAAGTCCTTGGAACGGGTACACAGTCAACATTGCAATAGCGTCCGTGTTTGTGTCTTTCAATTGTTGTTGGAATTGAGGAATCACTGTTTGCGGTGACGTCCATCTAATTCAACAGTTTTATAAAAGGATTGAACCCTCATGGAAACTGATAGAGGGTATTCTCGACTCACGGTTTAAGTGTGCCACTGAAATCAACATCTGTCTGGAAGAACGACAAAGGTTTATACCCAATACGGGCATTCACAGCACTCGGAGTATCCGACAGGTTTCTGTCATACCAAGCTCCCCTACGTGCAGAACCAGGTTAATACAGACTGAAGCTGGCCGGGGGGAATTGGGTTCTACGCACAACAGGATCTTGCCATCAGTTCGTTCGAGAGGCGCTAGAGCCGATGCCGTGGCTCCAAGAAGAATGAGATTTAGAAGCATAGACTGGAGAGAGGTGAGCAGTGATTGGAGGGATTTTTTTTTGGTAGGGAACAATGATTATGGCGGGAAGGGGAAAAATCGAGCAGAGTGCGAAACTTGAAATGAACTTCTACAGCTGCACAATGTGCGAAAATCTGAGTTCAAAAAGAGAATTCGGAGCTTTACGTTTGATTGCTCTGGGAAGTGTGAGGGAATCACGGAACACAGTTGACAGAAAAGTATCGAAGGAGTAAAACGACATTGAGATTCAAGAACGATTTAAGAGAAAAAAAACAGCTGTTAAAGGCTGGTTCAGCAGCTGAGCGTGACGCAGTTTGGGAAGTGTTACAGGGCTGTTATACAACTTTATAAATTCTTTATTTCCATGTTTATCGGCGGCCTTATGGTCTAGTAGTATGATTCTCGCTTTGGGTGCGAGAGGTCCTGGGTTCAATTCCCAGTGAGGCCCTTTTGCACTTTTTCCTAATAATTTGGTCACAGAATCACGAAGTATCGTTACTTACTCGTAGTTTAAAGCATGCTGAAGATGGGTGAATGAAAAAATTGCAGTTAATTCTTAGGCTATTGCACAGCGTTCAGTTTCACACAAGTTTTGACTATCAGAGCTGCAACAACTTCGATAGGAATTATATAGGGTTTCATGAATCTCTTCCCTCTTTCCTTTCCTTATCGAGAAAGCAGTGACGTCAGAGGCAAAAGGTGAACGGGGAAAGTAACAAATTTGCATCTCCGTTTTTTCTTTTTGCCTCAACGCTTCAACCACAACTTCAACTATCGAACAATGACGCAGTACAATGTACTCTTGATTGGATCTGGCGGGCGAGAGCATGCAATGGCCATTGGATTAGCAGCGAGCGAAGGCGTTGAGAAGGTGTTTGTTGCACCAGGTGTGTTTTACATGTTCTCTCTGCTGCCCTAACACTCACACTCACACTCTCTCTCCCAAACAAACAACAACAAAACAACAAACAGGAAACGGCGGAACAGAAACCGGATCAAACATTGTCAATGTGAACTTGTCTGCCTTTCCAGACTTGGTCAAGTTTGCCTGGAGAACAAGGTTTGTATCCACTGGTGCAATCCAACAATGTCTTATCTAACCCAATCGAATCGACTCGAATCACAGGTTGGCCTTGTCGTTGTCGGCCCAGAAGTACCACTCGCTGAGGGAATCACGGGCGAATTCAAGAAGGGTTCGTTCCTTCTCTTTCCCCTTCATCAACCTATTATTAAAAACACAACCAAAAAACAGTGGGCCTTCCCGTCTTTGGTCCCTCGGCCGCCGCAGCTCAAATCGAAGCATCAAAAGCATTTGCAAAGGACTTCATGGCCCGCCACAATGTCCCCACGGCCGCCTACGCCACCTTCACAAACGCAAAAGAGTGTGAGGAATACGTGAAGAAGAACTACAAAGGCGGTGACTTTGTCATTAAAGCATCTGGGTTGGCTGCTGGAAAGGGTGTCTTGCTGCCAGAGACTCTTGAGGAGGGACTGGAGGGAATCCGTGACATTATGGTTTCAAAAGAATTTGGTGCATCGGGAGACCAGGTTGTTATTGAGGAGAAGTTGTACGGAGAGGAAGTCTCTGTCTTGACTTTCACGGATGGATACACTATTATTCAATGTCCTGGTGCCCAAGACCACAAACGTGTCTTTGAGGGCGATCAAGGACCCAACACTGGTGGAATGGGTGCATACGCTCCAGCGCCAATCTATACTCCAGCTCTTCAGCAAGAAGTTCAACGCACTATTCTTCTTCCAACCGTCAACGGTCTTCGTCGTGAAGGAATCCCATTCGTTGGTTGTCTCTACGCTGGATTGATTCTCACTCCATCTGGCCCCAAAGTGATTGAATTCAACTGCAGATTCGGAGACCCAGAGACTCAAGTCGTCATTCCTCTCCTCCAATCTCCTGGTCTTGCCACTGTAATGAAGGCGGCCGCGGAAGGATGCCTTGATTCTGTTGATATTGTTTTCAAGAAGGAGTGTGCTGCTACTGTCGTCGTTGTTGCTCCAGGTTACCCTGGAAACTACCCAAAGGGCAGTGAAATCACTCTCTCACCAACTCCAAAGGATGTGTCTATCATCCACGCCGGTACCAAAAAGGATGCTACTGGAAAGTTGTTGACAAACGGAGGACGAGTTCTCGCTGTAACAGCCACCTCTGAAAAGCTCGAAGACGCCATCCAAAAAGCTGTGGACGGAGTCAAGTGTGTCAAATTCGAAGGAATGCACTACAGAAAAGACATTGGTCACAGGTTTGTCCTTCTTCTCTCTTTCTCCTCCCCCTCAGCCGCTCACCACCCTTGCAAAAAACAAAACTACAGAGCCTTGACCCTCCTCAAAACCCTCAAAACCCAGGGGGCCACATACGCCGCCGCCGGAGTCTCCATCGACGCCGGAAACCACCTCGTCGAAAAGATCAAACCAATCGTGAAATCAACACGCCGCGCAGGCGCCGACGCATCCATCGGCGGATTCGGTGGCGTCTTTGACCTCGCCGCATCAGGATACGCCGGTCCCGACACGCTCCTCGTTTCAGGAACCGACGGCGTTGGAACGAAACTGGCTGTCGCGCAGCAGTGTAACCTCCACGACTCTATCGGTATTGATTTGGTTGCCATGAGTGTGAACGACGTGTTGGTTCAAGGTGCTGAGCCGTTGTTTTTCCTTGATTACTATGGGTGTAGTAAACTGGAGGTGGATGTTGCTGCGGCTGTTGTGAAGGGGATTGCGGCGGGGTGTGTTGAGAGTGGATGTGCGTTGATTGGAGGAGAGACGGCGGAGATGCCGGGGATGTATAAGCCTGGGGATTACGATTTGGCTGGGTTTGTTGTTGGGGCTGTGAAGCGGGATCAGCTTTTGCCGAGGTTGGAGGAGATTGATCCGGCGACGGATGTGGTTTTGGGGTTGAAGTCGAGTGGAGTTCATTCGAATGGGTATTCGCTTGTGAGACATATTGTTGCGGGAAGTGGGTTGCAGTATACTTCGCCGTGTCCTTGGAGTAAGGAGGAGACTTTGGGGAAGGCGCTTTTGAAGCCTACCAAGATTTATGTCAAGGAGTTGTTGCCTGTTTTGAGGAAGGGCTTGGTGAAGGCGTTGAGTCATATTACTGGAGGTGGTTTCACTGACAATATTCCTCGATGCTTGCCTGAAGATGTTGGTGTTGAAGTCGATGCTCTTTCTTATGAGCTTCCAGCTGTATTTAAGTGGTTGAAGAAGCAAGGAAACGTTGCTGATGGTAATTTGTTTCTTTGTGGTTTGTCTTTATTAACTCTCGTACTTCAGCTGAACTCGCTCGAACTTTCAACTGCGGTATCGGAATGGTTCTTATTGTCGACAAGAAGAACGTTGCAGAGGTGGTCAAGTCTATTGAGTCTCTTGGCGGCGGACCTGTCGTACACCTTGGAAAAACAACAAGAGTTGCCAAGAACTGCAGCGACAGCGAGCGAGTCAAGATTTTGAACGCTGCCAAAGCCTGGAACTGAATCAAATAAATACATTTCTTGTCGTTGATAAACATTCTCCGACTTCATATCATTAACAACTTGCTTCTTTATTCCGATCAAAGAAGTGGCAACAGAACGGGAATAATAAGACCAAAATGACTTCGGATAGAAAAACTTGATAATTCATGAAGAAACAAAAAGAGAAAATGAACGAACAGCTGCTTGTATTGGAGATACAGGGTTGTAGTGTGGTAAGTGTGAAATTTAGGCCCAGACCTAAAGATATCGTGTCACTATGATGAAGAAAAGCAAGAATATAGTAATACCTTGAGCAAACTGTCCCAACTTCCTGTGCAGAGACCCATACCATCTGATGAAACACCCAAGCAAGACACTCTGTTTTCGTGTGCAGCCAAGGCAGTTACTCTCTCTCCCTTCAGTGAGTCCCACACGTTGCAGTTGAAGTCTTCGTATCCAGCAAACAACAAACGTCCAGAAATACTGAATGCAAGACTGGTAATACCACACAAAATATTGTCATGTGTGTACTGCATCAGCTCTCGGTCAGCTCTCAAGTCAAAGAGTCTACAACTAGCATCGTCACTACCACTTCCAAACGCCTGCCCATCAGGGAAGAACTGAACAGCGTTGATATCACTCTCATGACCAGTGAAAGTCTGAACACATCTTCCAGTACGAATATCCCATACTTTAGCAGTCGCGTCACACGCACCAGACACGAAGATGTTCTTGTCTGGAGAAAGAGAAAGAGACATGACATCCCCAGTGTGATCCGTGAACTCCAACGTCTTGACACCAGCGTCAATATCCCACAACATACAACTCATATCTCCACTCGCAGTAATAATCTGCCTGTCACTAATAAATCGGCAGCACGACAAGTACCCTGTATGCGCGTTCAACTCTCTCGCGACTTTAACGCTACCCTCCTTCGTCTTCAAATTGTAAATGGAACACAAGTTGTCCAAACCACCACAGGCAACGTAGTTTCCAGAGGGGGCAAAGGCACAGGTCATGACCCATGAGGAGCGCAGTGGGATCGCGTGGATTTTGTTGGTGGTGAAGGAGTCCCAGACAATGAGCTTTCCGTCTTGGGAGGCGGAGACGAGGTGGCGTTTGTCACAGGCCCAGTGCATGGCGTAGATCTTGGCCAAGTGGCCTTTGAGGGTTCTACGGACTTTCATGGCGACTGAGGTGAGCTTTTCTTGGTCTGCTGCTACTGCTTTCACTGGTGACAAAAATAAAGAGCGCGTAAGTGGTTGTTTAGGTGTTTTTGGGAAGTTGGATTGAATTATATTGGGCTGGATGGTGTGGGATTTACATACGGGTGGTGTCGGCAAGCGCATCTTTCTTTTGCTTGATCTTCTCTTTTAACGCTTCGGCTTCTTTTCTAGCGGCGGCAATTCTATCGGCGATGTCACCCATTTTTTATCTGACGGTAAGGTTAGCTGATTGATTTAGTTCAGGGACTCAGAGAGGCTATGTCCAGCTTGTAGAGCAAACGGTTTCTTTCCAGTTGATCTTATATCGTATAGTTATTGCCGTCAGAGCCTCAGATTCCTTTCGCGCCAGCTTCCGGCTCAAGTATTCCCCTCCCTCCCAAATCATTTGAACGCGTTTTGTTTTTCTCGTTCTCATATCGTCAGCGCAAATAAGCGAAAGTACCTAGTTGAGGAAAGTTAGGGGTGGTCGTGTGCTCAACACAATGTGGAATAGACGGAAAAAGCTGATTGGAGTGTCATCCTCTCGAACACCGTCTGCCTCATCCCGAACTTCCCACTTCAGCTACCCACGTCTAGCTCTAGGAATCAGAATCAAGAACAAGACGCTCACCTGTATGATTCCTCTTCGAGTGTGGTGGCCTTGAAGTTGGATTGTCAATGACAAGAAATTTTTGGCATTCAAACCGAAGCCATTCCATTGTGCCGATTGAATTGAATCGATACGGTGGAAAAGCAGGCTACTAGATTTAAACAGTTGTATTTATATAATAGATACATCGTCTCGGCTTGTATGCGCTTAACAGAGTGAAGGGGGAAAAATGGGAACGAATTTAGGCCCAACTCGTCCATTTTGTTTCAACAGCCAAAGTTGGAACAAGGTCTCAATTTCTATTATGACTCATTCGCTCGTTTTATAATCCAGCTGTTTTGTGGCGCACCTTCCTCATAATTTGATCTAAAAAAAGAATCTAATTCGAAACCTCACAACCAACAAAGAGGAGGGCTGTAGAATGGCTCAATCGATTACAACCATGGAGCAGCTGCTCAGCAAGTATACTTTAACAGACACTTTGGGAACGTGAGTTTCAACCGAAATGCACTCTCAATCTACACCCCAATTCTAACATCCTACCCCTCAAAACGGTATTAAAACAGTGGAGCCTTTTCGGAAGTCAAATTAGCAACTGAGAATGCAACTGGTAACAAATATGCCATCAAGATTATCGACAAGGCGAGGTGTAAAGGGAAGGAGGGAATGATTGACACGGAGGTCAACATCTTGCTCCGAGTCCGCCACGAACATATTGTGCAGTTGTATGAAATGTTTGCGATTGAGAACAAGATTTATTTGGTTATGGAAATGTAGGGAGCTCTATTTTGTTTTTTTGCCTCACTGACGTTTTGCCTTAGCGTCACTGGAGGAGAACTATTTGACGAGATTGTTAAGCGAGGAAAATATTTGGAACCGGATGCGGCTCGTATCGTTCACAAAATCTTGGGCGCTGTTGAGTATCTGCATAGCATTGACATTGCACACAGGGATCTCAAGGTATTATCAAAATGAACCTAAAAGTTCCTTATAACTTATCCTTTAATTCAGCCAGAAAATCTTCTTCTCTCAGAAAAGTCCACTAACGCGAAAGTCATGATTTCCGACTTTGGATTATCGAAAATCCTGAACGATGATTCAGCAATGAAAACAGCCTGTGGAACTCCTGGTTATGTTGCACCAGAAGTGTTGAGAAAACGTGGTTATGGAAAGGAGGTTGACTTGTGGTCGATTGGAGTCATAACGTACATTCTTCTGGTCGGATATCCACCATTTTATGACCAAAACAATGCAGTTTTGTTTCGTCTTATCATGGCTGGAAAGTACGAATTCGATCGTCCTTGGTGGGATAACGTCTCGGAAGATGGTTTGTTGACGTGAACTCAACCAGATTTCAACTGATCGTATTTTCAGCCAAGGATTTTATTCGAAGGCTTTTGGTTCTAGATCCAAAAGCTAGATTGACTGCAAGACAAGCTCTCTGTCATCCTTGGATCGTGAAGACTTGTGGAATGCCATCGTTTACCAGACCATCTTTGGCTGGAAGTGCATCAGCGTCGTCATCAAGAGGAATTGCACCTCAGTCTTCGTCTTTGCCAGGAACTTCATCAATTGCTTCAATTCCAAGCTCTTCGTCGTCATCGGCTTCGTCTTCACCACCTCATGAAAGTCCTCGGACTTCACTTCCCTCGTCCATTCCCATCCCTGTCACAGCCTCAGGAAGCTCTAGATTCACGACCTCTATACCGCAACCTTCCGTTGTCAACCGTGCTTCTGCTTCTGCTTCTGTAATTTACTTCCTTTCCTACCTACTTAGTCACTAAAACTTCGAAACAGAGACCTTCAGTCGACGGCGACCGAACCCCTACGCCATTGAGAATTGAAGTGAAACCCAAACAAGCAAGTATGATTGCCAAGCCACAAGAAGAGCTCCCCGGACGTCCCATCGCAGACGGGAAGAAGGAAATCGACGACTCAGGATGTGTTGTTGAGCAACAGGACGCTCGCTCTAGTGTCCAGTCTGATAAAACCGTTGTCGAAGATTCATCCAGACCAACTTCAATCACAGGTCGTCCCCCAGTTTCGTGCTCGAACGTCAGAGTCTTGTCATACAACATCTTCTTAAGGCCACCTGGAATCACAAACAACACATCTGACTACAAGAACGCCAGACTTAGTCACTTTGCAACGGCAGTTCTGCCAGGCTACGATGTTGTCTGTCTACAAGAAATCTATTCATCGGGATCGACTCGCATGTCCAAGTTGTTGGTTCAAGCCAAGAAGTATGGATTCGAGTACCACGTCGCCTCTCCATCCAAAGGTATCCTAAACACAAGCGTTGACGGCGGTCTACTCATTCTGAGTCGGTACCCGATTGTAAAGACCGACAAGATCACTTACAAACGAGGAATCAATGGTGACCGATTCACAGCCAAAGGCGCATTGTATGCTAAAATCAAAGTCTCTCCAAACAAGTACATTCACGTTTTCAATACTCACTTGCAATCGTCTGCCAAAGACGCTCCAGTTCTCGTTGGGGGTCAAGTTTCACCAGTTCCAACTGGGGCTCCACCGGACTCCAAATTCCAAGTACTCACTTATTTCATCCTCCGGCTTCACCGCTATTTGGTCGCGCACGAACGCGTCTGCTGAGCCAACGTCTGTTCAAGGGAAGTCAATGCTGCTTGTGTTCGTTTGGCGCAACTGGCAACTTTCAAGGAATTCATTGATGAGACCATGAGGTTGAACAGAACTGAGCCAGCGTTTATTGCTGGCTCTTTCAATGTCAATAGTCGGTTCGGAGGAAGTCATTCTGAAGAATATGCTACCATGCTACGCCTTTTGCAGGAGACCTTGTTGTCTCTGGAATGAAATCAAGTCTGACGGGATCTCCCAACTCCATCTCGGCCCCAATTAGGTTTCAAGTGAATGACTTGATGTATGACGCTTATGGTGAACATCCTGTCACGTTTGGGGAGGTTGACGGGGTCAATAACAGGCTTTCGATTACGGACTGTAATCCTGCGTCAATCGATTATCTTTTGTTGCTGACACCGAAGGATGCAAGTAAGCCTCAGACTGCAAATCAAGAATTGTCCAGTGCTATGAAACAGTTGGCGCTAAGTGGAAGTGGAATCGCCATTGATTCTAAATTAACCAGAATTGAAAAGTTGTTGGTTGAGAATGAGGGCTATATTCAGTTGTCAGGTACAGTTGCTTGATTTGTCACTGAGTTCAGTTTCTCATCATCACACAACAGATCATTATGGATTAGCCACCTCTATCATTGTTCCAATGTCTATTTGAGTTTATTTTATTTGTTACATACTAATTATTGTTGAGGGTATTGAATAATAAAGGCGAGTCGGAGGAGTTTCAAATAGCTATGATTTTAGTATGCAATAACTTCGTTTAGTTTGTGATGAACGGATATGGCTATGGTGGTGGCGGTGATAATGAATGGGTACTTGGTGGTCTACTGCATTACATAGAGCGAAAAACAACTTGCTTGAAGCCCATATAGACAGAAGCAGGTTTCTGTAGAGTTATTCTGTATTATCGAAGGGAGGCTAGGCAAGAAGAAGTCTTTGTGTTCTGTTGATTTTCCTCTATCAAAATTCAAAATGTACGGCCCACCCCCTTCCCACTTGCCTACTGACCGTGTACTTACCGCATTCCACCTATAACCACCTTCAATCACATCGTATTGCTTCTTGTCGCAAACAGGGCTGTCGGAAAGAACAAGTAAGTTGCCCTTTGATCGGCGGTCTGAGGCGCATCTCCTAACCAACCAACCTTGTTCATTAGGCGTTTGTCCAAGGGAAAGAAGGGTCTCAAGAAGAAGGTGTAAGTACAAATCAGTCGACTCAGAGGCCTTGGTTCGATGCGATGATGGCGATGGCGGCTGTGATGGGCGTGCGTGTGTGAGAGGAGGAAGGGGAGGCCATGGCTCAAACAACCAACTGCAACTCAACCACCTCGAATACCCGCAAACCTACTCGTATCTTAACTGCAGAAATACGTAACTACGGCTCAAACGGGGAGAGACTATGCTGGAATTGAATTAGCTGTGGTGAGGGACAACTAGGCTAAACCCTCTTCTCTTAGTGTCGACCCATTCACCCGTAAGGACTGGTACGACATCAAGGCCCCATCATTCTTCGATGTCCGTAACGTCGGAAAGACCCTCGTCAACCGTACCCAGGGTTTGAGTGAGTACTCTTCCCTTGCCCACCTGCAACATCCTCCATCAGCAGCAAACTGTATCGTGAATATCAATATAGAGAGAGATACGGAAATCTTGTGGATGGACGAAGATGTTGATAGAGAGTCAGAAAGATCAACAAGATCCTCTTGCCACTCGAATCCAAACAGATTTTCTAATTATCAACCAACCATTCAGAGAACGCCAACGACTACTTGAAGAACCGTGTCCTCGAGGTTAACCTCGCTGACCTCTCCAAGAACCAGGAGGACGGTTTCCGTAAGGTCCGTCTCCAGATCCAGGAGATCCAGGGAAAGAACTGCTTGACCAACTTCCACGGTATGGACTTCACCTCCGACAAGCTCCGCTCCATGGTTAAGAAGTGGCAATCCTTGATCGAGGCCCACTTGGACGTCAAGACCACTGACGGTTACCTCGTTCGTCTCTTCACCATCGCCTTCACCAAGAGAAGACCAAACCAGGTCAAGAAGACCACCTACGCCACCTCTGCTCAGATCCGTCAAATCCGCAAGAAGATGTTCGAGGTTATCGGTCGTGAGGCTTCCGCCTGTGACTTGAAGGAGCTCGTCCAGAAGTTGATGCCTGAGGTTATCGGAAAGGCTATTGAGAAGGCTACCCAGGGTATCTACCCACTCCAGAACGTCTACGTCCGCAAGGTCAAGATCTTGAAGGCGCCAAAGTTCGACCTTGGTAAGCTCTTGGAGCTCCACGGAGAGACCTCTGCTGAGACTGGAAAGTCTGTTCCAGGCTCCAAGGACTTCAAGGAGCCAGCCATCCTCGACTCTGTCTAAAATACTTGTTTTTTCATTCGCGAAGTTAATTTGGTATTGATGATTTATGTCAAAAGATGGATGCACACAATAAAGTGCAGAAAACGTTCATAAAAAACTGTATTTCATATTTGATGCCTTTTGTTCATATTGAATTGATTATCGTTGAGTTACTTGTCTTCAGCAAGCATTGCATCCATTTCTGCTTCAATGCGCCTCATTTCCTCTTCATTCAAGTCCTCCAACCCCTCCGCTTCTTCTTCCAAGAACAAGTCCTCGTCACTCTTGTTCGCCACACTCAGACGAACAGCATCCAACTCGTTACTCAATAAGTCACGCCCAGCAGCTCCACCAGTCCCGATGCCGCTATACCCACTCACAGAACTACTAATTGACATTCGAGTATTCTGCACGATTGGTGCATCCAACAAGATAATACGGTCTTGCTCCTCGACAACGCTTGGCACCCCTTCCTCATCCAAATCATCATCGTTCTCAGGATCCAAATCTTCTCCTTCAATCTGCAAGCTCTGCGAACTTGGGTTCGGGCCCATCCCGATTTGGAATATTTCACTAGTTGAATGCGTGAGTAAGTCACGCAGGAATCGGTGCGGGTGTTTATCAAAGGCCGTCACAAGGGTTTCGACTTTGGGGCGGAGGACAAGGTGGCCCATTACTTGGGAGAGGTCATTGATTTTTGGGTCGGTGGATGCAGTGTTTGTTTCAGCGAGGAGTTTCTGCCAGTGTGTGATGAGGGCAAACAGGGAGGAATACGATGACTGTGATAATGTTGATAAGAGGCTTTTGAGGGATCCGCTTCGCATTCCGGCGTATTCATCGGATTCTAGATTTTGTGTTAGAATTACTCCAAAATTTGAACTAAGACATTCTCACTTGAGAGGTACAGAAGCTTCAACGGTTCGTATACTTCGTCACCACAGACAGACCCTGGCAACTGGAGCAACCAAAGCTTAATCAGACCAACAATATCACTTGTAGGCCGCTCCCTCAAATGCGCCAACGAAATCGGTTTCCCAGACCCATTGATATTCGCCCGCAACGATTGCACAGTCGGAGCATACATATTCGACTCCAACCAAACCCGCAACTCCCCATCCCGCCCCCCAATCGCCGCACTATCAACACACCCTTTAACCAAAGCCCTCAAACACTTCCTCAGCAAATTCGGAACCCGCCTCGAATCCCTCTGCGCCAACGGCTCCAACGGAACACCAAACACAACGCTATTCACATACGTTGATTCCACCCTAATTTTATTGCTCGACGCGCTGTAGACGATAGGCTTTAGACGCGCATTTCCGGTTCGGTCGCGTTCTGCCATTACTTGGACTTGTTGTTCGGGAGAAAACATTTCGAGGAGGACGTTGAAACGTTCGACAGAGTGGGTGATGGGGGAGATGCAGGATTGTTCGGAGTCGATGTATGAGGAAATGACGGTTTTGGCGAGTGTGAGACGCTCCATGAGTGCGATTTGGACCGTTTTCATGTGCTTTTTGAGGTGTTAGTCATGGAGTGCAGATTATGGAAAGTGGAAAATGGCATCTAACCTCAATACAATGCGCTTCAAGAACAACACGAGCCTCCTCCGCATTTTTGACAGCATTTTTATACTCCAACTCAGCCCGTTCCGCCTCCCTTCTCGTCCTCGTGTGATCAGGCTCGTTATCCAAACAAGTCTTCTTCCACTGATACTGCTGCTCCGAAACCGGCAACTTATTCGAATTCCGTAACGCAATACTCTTCAAAAACCCTTGTCCAATCAATGCATTCAGAAACGCCGTCGCAGATTCAGCAGTCTGCAACGACCGCCTCACTTTCGCGCCGTTCGTCATCAAGTACTTGATCACCGCCGCGCCAGAGACAACAGACTTATACGTCCCAATAATAGACTTCACATCCTGCTTCGGCACATCGCGTTCAATCTCCGACACAAGCGTATTAAACTCAACAACCGTGAATTGGAGGTCCGCAACCGTGATCAAAACGTCAAGGCTCTCCACACCGACATCATCGCGACTCAAGATATCCTTTTTATGTGTCACATCGGCTTCCCGTGCAAGGTCCCATTTCTTGGATGCTTCCCTTCGTTTCTCTTTCACATCGGAGGCGAGGGTTTCGTATCGCTTTGTGGCGGAGTCGATTAGTTCTTTGCGGGATTGGGAGAGGCGGCGGTGGTCGTCGAGGAACTTTTTGAGGGATGTGTAGGTTCGGTTGAGGGTATCGTGCATGTGTCTGTGCGTTGATGAGATGATGGTGGCTTCCTGATTATACGAATTCTGTTGAGTTTTATGTTGAATTACAAGGGTGCAAGGTACCTGGCGGAGTGTCGTAAGGACATTGTTGAGGACAGTGTTGAGTTCCTCGACCTTTCCAACTGATGAGTCATCGTTCTTTTTTGAGGGACGAATGCGGACTGCGGCCATTTCCTGAAGTCTGTTTGCATAGTATTCCTCTGTTTGCTGTGGGTGGTGTTAGTGTTCCTCTTGTAACGAAATGGGAAACATACCATTCGAATGCTGACAAAGTGAAGGATTTCTTCGAGTTCGGCAACACCCTGTTTAGAGTGTTTAGAAGGAGGAAAGGTTGAAGGGATCAAAGGGGAGTTGCGTGAACCAGGTGGCTTGTGATTAAAGGGTGTGTATACGTACGTATTGGTAGTTGTCTAAGCAAGTGAGTGTTAGCATCAAGTACCTAAACTGATCAATATTGCCTTACCATGCAGCTTCTTCACACCAGATAGTGGATCACCTGTTTCACCCACAAATAAGGTCAGGTTAGAAACACTGCCCTTTCCAGGTCCCTTCCCTTTCTAACGCTAATGCATTAATCAAAGTGTACAAAGGTACTCAACTGGATGATCCCCAAAAGACGTCTTCGAATGCGTGGGGCATACTTCAAGTCCACTAAAGCGATTTTCTTAAAAACCCAATAAAATCAACTAGAAGTCTTTTTCATTTCGGAACACAGCAAGAAAAAACCAACAAAAGTAACAGTAGAGGAAGAATGAAACGACGATAAATTAACGGACAAAAATAGGAAAGCGGGTAAGAGGGGGGTAACACTCATGGGGAAACCAACACAAAAAACAACTCCATCACTCCTCCTCTACATACCACCAATCCCAGCACATCCCCAAAAAGAAACGACAATACCCAACACCCCCCTAACACCTCCCCAATCTATCAAACAGAAGAAAGTCCCACCACTACCAACCCAACCAACAACCGAAACCAGAGAAAAGAAAAAACAACGAGAAAAAAAACAAGAAGGAATGCGGGGTAATACGACGATGTGCTGCTTTTTTTTTTCTCTCATTCTGCTCAGGTCAAGACGGCGTGCTCAATAGTAATGGGTTTGAACGTCTCCAACTCAATCCCTCGTGCACGAAGCGCAGGCTCCGCGTGCGCAGGAATCAATTTACGGTTCAACTCCGGTTTGATGGAAAGCTCTGTTTTTCAAAAACCATCCCTTATCAGTAAACAACTCAAGAGCACCAACACCAAAAATGAACTCACCCAACGGAGTGAAATCAAACAACGGCGGCAACTCCTTCCCCGTAACAAGCTTCGTCTCCTCCTTCCTCAATTCATCAAAAAACTCATGCGTCATTCCCTCCAACGCCGTCACCCGCAACGTCGGCGTGTACTCCAACAGTTTGCTCAACAGATCCAAGCTCTCCGGTGTCGTGGTCCGCGACCGGAAGACTTTGGCCCAGGAGCAGGGCTTGATTTGGGGGAACTTGTATTCAGTGTAGTTTTGGTTCATGGCTTTGATTTGGTCGCGGGTTGGGGTTCCGAGGACTTTGATGATTTCAACGAGTTGGTCGACGCCGGATTCGCCGGGGAAGAGGGGTTGGCCGAGCATTAGTTCGGCCATTACGCAGCCGGTTGACCAGACGTCTGTAGGTTTTTTTTTGGAGGTGGGGGAATTAAGATGACAATTACTGATAGGAGTGACTAGATTGGCGTACCGATTGTGACTCCGTAGTTTGTGCTTCCGAATATCAGTTCAGGTGCTCGGTAGTATCGTGAACAAATGTACGAAACGTTGGGCTCGCCGGCAACAAGGATTTTCGCTGATCCAAAGTCACACAGTTTGAGAATACCAGAGTTGGGGTCCAAGAGCTGTTGACAAATTTAGTTTATAATCAACAATCAATTGAGTTCAGCGTACCAAGTTCTGCGGTTTGATATCTCTGTGACAAATTCCCAAAGCGTGAATATATGCGAGTGATCGTAACAGTTGGTACATATAGAGCTATTTCAAATATGGAGTTGAGCATCTTGGCTAGAAAATAAGCCCGGAACACATACCTTGATACTCAGCATAGGCATAGTTTGTTTGATTTTTGAATAATGACGACTGGCACGATAAATTGTTTCCGGCACGAATTCCAACACCAAGTTCAAAAACACTTCGTCCTTTTTGTCACCGTTTGAATAGAAGAAGGCTTTTAATCCAACAACGTTGGGATGTGAAACGAGACGCATGATCTGAAGCTCACGGTTCTGCGTGCAAAATATATAAGTACCGGCTGAGTAAAGTGGCATGAACAAAGGTTTGGTTGGGTGTTAGGCTCTGTTTGTGTAGACCAGTCCGATATCCACTGTCCAGTCAGGTCCCAATGAATACTAAAGCCGGTCACAGTCCTCTCAAACAACACAAGTCTACGGATCCAAGTCCAGCTCTGTCTACGTTGTTTCCATTGGGCGGACACAGGGCCTACACACAGCCCCAACTCAAGTGATGACTCATGGCCCTTCTCACCTTGAACCGTTTATCCTGCAGCACCTTCTTGATAGCACCATAAGCCCCTGAATCCAACAATTTCGCCTGAAACACGACACCGAATGATCCGTTCCCAATAACCTTGTAGTTTGTGTAAGAGAGCTCCATAGTTTCGCCCGTCTTTCCATCATTTGCAGTGACAGTGACGACTTTAGTAGAGTCAGGTTCGTCTGTGCGGCGCCAAAGGGATGGGGAGTTAGGCATTTAATTTAAGAAGTAGATTGTTTGTGTGGAGAGAAGAGGGGGATGAACAACGTGTCTCTGAGACACTTTTCGCAAGTTGATTTGAGGGAGGCGACTCAACTGCTCAATTTGATTCCATTAATCACGTTCTCTGCACCAGCGGGTTTTGTGATGGCGGAAGGAGCGGCGGCCGAGGCGTCTTTTTGCTGGTCCATTTGGATGGTTGGTTTGTTGGTTGATGGCTGAAGGCGGCGAGTAGATTGGGTGAATAGAAAAGGTGGTTCGGGTTGGTTCAGGTTGGTTGGTTGTGAAGTAGTTTGTTTTAGTTGAGCCTGTCACTCACTCACTCGCTTCGAAACAATCACTAAAAACAACAACAGCTCGCACCTTCAACACGCGCGCTTTTAAATCAAATCAGACGGGGAAAGAGAGCCGGAGAGTCGGGCTGAAGGCGGGCGTCCGGGTTTGATACGTTGGTCCTCTCAAGTGGAGGATCTCGGTCACGAAAATTTGAACAATCGAATGGAACAAACAAAGTGAGAACACTGCGAATAACTGCGAATAATGAATAGAGACGTGCTTTATTACGGCCTTTTATTCGCATTTATTGGACTAGACTGCAGGAGGTACGTCATAATCAATTATTATTGATTCCTGCGTGTTTAATCATACACAACCATGGACTAGCTCACTCAAATAGAATAAAACACCCTGAAGATTTAACAAATGTATCATAATTATATCAGTATCCCGCATTCCTAAATCAGTTCGCAAAAACAATGTCAGAAACGTCCGTTGAAGAAACAAGTGGTTCCACATCGCATCTTCCCATCCACGAGCTATCCATCGAACACATTTCCTTCACAAAGCAACCTTCTCTGCATCAGGACCAGCCTCATGATCCCTCATCGTACGTTACCCGGAGACACCTACGAACATTGACCCTTGTGCGAAAGCTGATTACCTTAATTAGAACCTCACAATCTCATCCTTCAACCTCATCACATACGCATGAACCTGGACTGTCTCACTGGGAATCAACACGGCGAGAATGGACAAAAGGTCACGCCCCGTACTCTGAAACGGGAGACTGCCAACGAGATTATAAGGCGCATCCATCCGTCAGCAAAGTCCATCCTTCTCAATTCAATGATGTTTATGAAAACTTGGTGAATGGAAGGCGGTTTCAGAAACCTGTGCCTTTGACTTTCATTACTGCTGTTCTGGTTCGTAATTCTTTCTCTTTCGTTGAATGTAGGTGGAATGCAAGCTGATATTCTCTTTACCTTTAGATTAGTGGATGGAAGAAGGAGGGATTGTGGTGTGAACGGCCACCGGAACCGATCGAAAAACCAATCAAACGAGAGGATAGTGATAATGAAGTGTAGCTGAATATTGAGGACTCCTAATGTAACATATTATAGTAAAGAGTAATAATTTGGGGAAAAGCTTGTGAAGTTTGAGTTTCAACCAAAGTGCCTGGTAACCAGCCACTGCTCCCCATACGTGATGAAACACGACTCTCAAATATAAACCATTTCTATGAACATTAAACGAAACGAAAACTCGTTCAGTGTCGGGGCTTTTCTCCAATTCTCCATCACCGCCACACTCTCTTTCCTTTTTTTCTTTTTTGGGGGAGCACTGTCAAAACTTTAGCGGAAAATGACCCTCACTCACCCAAACATCACCAAGGACGCTGACGGCAACCAATGGTTCAAGGAGACTGCTGCCTTGTGGCCTGGCCAGGGTAGGTAAACATTAACCGTTCCTTTCACACAGCACTGTCTCTACCTACACCCCCCCATCTCATAGTTTCAGTTTCTAATCCAAATAATGTGAACAGCAATGTCCCTCCAAGTTAAGGAGATCCTCCACGTTGAGAAGTCCAAGTTCCAAGACGTTCTCGTGTTCAAGTCTACCAACCACGGAAACGTGCTTGTTTTGGACGGTGTGATCCAGGCGACTGAGTGGGACGAGTTCTCGTAAGTTTCTGGAAAACCGCCGTTATTATTCAGACACTTTTTCCTTACCATTCATATCGTTTAGTTACCAAGAGATGATTGCCCACGTACCAATGTTCGCTCACCCAAACCCTGAGCATGTGAGTTTTCTTTCTCTGTCCACCACGCGCCATCAAAAAAGTGCAAAAAAAGTTTTAATGTGTGAGAAGGTGGAAACGAGAATGGACGAAGATGAATGCTGATGCCGCCCCAGGCGGAAAAGAACACGTGTCGATTTGCATAGCTCTAATTTCTGGAACTGAGTCCTTTTCGTTTCCCCGCTCACAACATTACCACAATCCTCTATCTTGCTTCCTATTCCACTTCTTCCAACAAATTTCGCTAATATCACGCCCTTTAAAAAAAAAGGTTCTCGTTATTGGAGGAGGAGACGGCGGTGTCCTTCGTGAGCTCGTCAAGCACCCAGAACTCAAGCATGTTACCCTCGTTGACATTGACGAGGCCGTTCCACGTGTTTCCAAGCTCTACTTGCCAGACATGGCTGCCGGATTCGACCACCCAAAGGTCAAGTTGATTATCGGTGATGGTTTCGAGTACCTCAAGAACAACGTCGGTGCTTTCGATGTTATTATTACGGACTCTAGTGATCCAGTTGGACCTGCTGATGTTTTGTTTGGGGAAGGGTTCTATGCTTTGATGAAGAAGAGTTTGAAGGCTGGTGGTATTATCTGTACTCAAGGTGAGCAAATTCAAACTGATTTATTCTTTCCTTTGCCTCTGTCGGACAATGATGACAATTTATCATGCACCACTCTCATCTTTGGACATGAAGATTATGATCACCAAAACGTTTCTAAGTCCAACCTCTACTCACCCACCTCCCTTCCACCCATACTCTCCCCCCACAAATTTCCATTTAACTAACTCAACTCCAACCAGGTGAATGCCAATGGCTCCACCTCCCACTCGTCAAGGAAGTCCTCGACTCCTCCCGCAAGATGTTCCCAGTCGTTGAATACGCTTGGGCATCTGTCCCAACCTACCCTTGTGGAAACATGGGATTCATTCTCTGCTGTAACGAGGAGGGCCGTAACCTCAAGAAGCCATTGCGATCCTTTGCTCCATGGGACAACAAGACCCGATACTACAGCGCTGAGGTTCACGGTGCTAGCTTTGTCTTGCCTGTCTTTACTAAGAAGGGGTTGTGTTTGAACTGAGAGGATATTTCGCTCTATTTGCTTTCTTGTTTATTTTTGTATGGTTACATTAGAATATAACCAATTGTTCTTCAGTCTTAAAACTACTATCCGTCTTTTATTAATTTATCACCCCGTTAAACAGAGAAAGAGAGGAAGTTTGAATTAAAACTCTCATGGAATCAGAGATGCCTCCCCGCATAACCATTAAGCGAGCCAGCATCATCATAATAACACTTGTGCCACTGTTCCTTCTCTTCCAATGGACAAGTACGGCCTCTGCAATTCAAAGTGAAGCAATTGAGCTTCAGAAACACGTCAAGGGTGTACTGCTGTCAGCATCAGGAAGCCCCCAAAGCTACGTAGTGAAAGGATCAAGAGGCGTGGTGATAACAGGGCCAGGAAAGTCGGTTGATATGGCTGTGATGGCTGCAATCCTTCTGCGGGAAACAGGATGTCAGTTACCGATTGAATATGGTGAGTGTATAACGCTGCGATACTCCTCGTTAAACATACATGAATAGCGTATCTTAGCAACGAAATGAATGAACAGCAGCTTGAAACCCTGCGGTAACCATCATCCCTTCCTTATCAGCTGCCAGTTACTGAACCTGGCAACACAACAGGAAACACAACATTACCCCACGGGACTTTCTCACACCCGAAATCCAATCCTACAACTGGGGCCACGAAGAACTGCGCCTGGGTGCCCCAAAAGTAGCAGCAATCCTCTCCTCCCCCTTCGAACAAGTCCTCCACCTCGACCCAGACATAATGCCCCTCCGAGACCCAACCTACCTCTTCACCACAAAAACATTCCAAAAATACGGCGCCTTATTCTGGCCAGACTTCCGCTCAACATCCCGCAAGAACCCAATCTGGAAACTCACATCAACACCATACACATTTGAATTCGAATTCGAATCCGGCCAAATCGTCCTTGATAAGTCTCGTTCCAGCGTTCTTAGGGGTCTCACAGTCGCCCACTACTTTTGCGAACACGCAGCTTTCTATTTCCATTACATGTGGGGAGACAAGGATGCGTTTCGGTGGGGCTTTAAGATGGCGGGTTCGGAATACTTTTTGAATCGGAATCAGCTTGTTTCCGTTGGCCTTGTTGTGAATTCGCGGAACCAGCGAGGGAATGTGACGTTGAAGGCTGACGGGTCGTCCTTGAACCTTCCTGGGAATGGTGCTATTGACCCTATTTATCCGCATTTGAAGACGAATCGTGTGAAGTTGTCGTTTTGGAGTGGGAGGTATTGTGGGCAAAGTATGCTTCAGATGGATTTTGATGATTCTCTTGGATCCGCGGCTTTTGAACCGACGCCTTTGTTTCTTCATGCGAATGGGGTTAAACATAAGCATGCGTATTATGATGATATACCGCCGTTTCAAGTTTCTGAAATGTATATGATGCCTCAGGGACAGACTTTGACGGATTTAGAGGTTGGGGATTATACCTGGGTTGGATCACTACGAGGGCAAGCGGAATGTCATCGATTGACAAAATATTCTGGAGTTGACATTGTACACATAGGTGAGTCCAGCGGTGTGGTTGCAGTACTGTTGCTGACCTTAATTTCTAGATTTTATGAAAGCATACCAAGGAGTGAATGAAAGATATATGCGGGCACGAAGGATAGCCATGGGTCCATCTCAATAGACAGTAATTTTAATTAAACTCTGTTCCTCACGCGAATAGTTTCCAAAACAACCTCCACGAATCTTCGCGTCGTCCTTTCCATCTGTACTTATTTCCAATCTCAAACCCGAGCAGACCCATGAAACAATAAGGCTCGTGAATTGTAGAATCGATTCTCTCAATAGGCGTAGAGCTGATGGACGCAGCTGCCATTCCTAGTTCCAAGGCATCCATTTCATTTGAACTGAATGGCAGTGGTCGATTCCCTGTCCTAACGACATCTTCCATCTCCGCAATCATGGCATCAATAGCAGCTATGATAGGACTTCCGGCACTAGCCTGCGCACCATATACACGTAACCCCGCGACTATCGCTTCCATCCGCGACACAGCAACCTCAACACCCCAATCCTCCAACCCCATCAACCTAATCCACGTAGGATCCATTCGACACGCGATAAACCAGAAAACGATACACAATTCAAAGACATGAAGTGGCTGGAAGTTGATGAAATAGAAATCATACTCTTCAGGCGGAATTCTTGCTCGTCCATCCTCACTTGTCATGTAGTCAAAAAAAACCCAAATGGAAGACATTCGCCATGCACATTCAAGGCATTCAGTAATCGCCTTCGCAACGATGGATTGGCTTTCGGAGCTGAGATACATAGGGAAGCAGGATGGTAACGCTGTCAGACACATGACTGGCCGAAAGAATGCGGACTTGGCGATGTGATATGTCATATTGAGAGCATAAAACCAGAGATGGAACTTGGTTGCAGAAATTTGTGAAATTAAACGGACTTCGTCGGCTGGCGTTATGAGTTTCGGGTCATCAAAGTGGATAATGTATTGATGTGGGAATGAATTCTGTACCGCATTCAAGTGATGTTCGAGCTGCGATGTGTTCAAGGATGATATCAGCTGGTAGATGGAAGCTGGAGGAACGGAATAATGGTTCTTGATGGTTCCGATGATAATATTCAATCCAGCTCCTTCTTTCAAACAATGTGCGTCATCGAATACTGGATTCGGGTCATACACTTGACGTGGAGGCTTCATTCCATTACACGAAATTTCCATAATAATCGGATGAGACGACACAGCAAGCTGCCATGCAAACAAATCATACGAAAACCAAAAAATGCGTCGCCGTTCTTCCTTCTCCCTCGCAGTTAAATGGCTGAGCCAAGGCGAATCATCAGGATCCACATTCAATCGTATTTCGATAATCATTTCAATCGAGCGCCGAAGAAATTGTTCGCTGATTAGGAGTTGCGAGGTTGCTCGGCCGTGGTCGTAAATGAAGTTGTAGGCAGAAATCAAGTCGAGGGATGGTTTCAAATCCGAACGAATAAGTGCTTTGCGAGCCCTGCTATAATACTGAGCGCATTTTGCATCATTGTTGGTGGTTATCTTTAAAGCGGAACAGCACGAAATCAATCTTGATTGTATGTCAATCAACATCAGAAAGCTTTGATGAAAATGTCGGAAAAGAGAAGTTACCTCAGCACGGCCGACATCTGAAAGAAATTTCGAAGCATGCTTTCGGCATCATACAGAGGAGAGCTAATGGATCCCTTTCGAATAAAGTACTCATAAACAATGGACCAGTCCTCCAATGTCGGCATTAAGTCTGGATCCTCAAGTTCCCATTCCGGATTATCATAATTCGGCAGAGGGGATTCCAAGGCAAGTGTAAACTGATGCAGCATGCGGCTGAATTGATTATTGTGAGTCATCTGTGGGCTTTTGTTGAAACTCAATGCTGGTGCTTGTTGATCTTGCCACCCAGCCATGTCTAGATCAGCCAAAGACGATTCAGCTCCAAAGTTGCGTGGTTCTGCCATGGTTTGAGGATCACTTTGCCATTCGAGGTTGCTGTCTGATGGCGGCGAACAGGGAATGCCCATGGACATGCATCTATCACATACTCCCGAGCCTTCGTTGTAAGTGCACTTTCGGTGGGATTGCTGGCATCGCAGACAGGCAAGAGGAGTCAGCCGCTCATAGACACAATCAACTTCGATGCCCAGTCTGCTGCATCGCTCGCATGGGGCATTAAGCTTTGGAACACATTTGCGTCGAAGTCGGCGGCATTTGGTGCAAGGCGATAAGTTGACCATGCCTTGTGTTCTGTTTCAGTGACTAATTGCGATGTCAGAAAACGGCTCAATCACCATGCCAGACCAAAATAGGTAGACCAATCAGATTGTTCCACAATTTAGAAAACACCCAGCAACTGTGACCGCTCCACTTCACCGACGCTTCTCGAAATTTGTGTATAGCTTAATAAATACGTTTCGAACATCTAATTAAATTTTGAGAAGGTTTGAGAAAGAACTGAAGTTACGGCATTGAGTTGTGGCTCAAGCACAATCCCAATGACTGTAGTCATGGATATCGCTCCAAAAGCTACCAAAAGCTACGGAAATGCTACATTTATTTATTCAAACACACTCATATTCTCAGAATGGGCCCGAACTTCACGGTTCTCCTTACATTGTTCAGGACCCTCGCGCCACTCCGGAACTGCACCGAATACGACTACAAATAGTATTTCAGCCAGTTTAAAATTACTCACACGCCTTATCTTTTCAGTGGCTACTGCGCAAACTGTACCGTTCTCGCGGTAGATTCTCGATTAATCCTACTTTTTCAAGTTCTAACATCAGCTGACAAAGTCATAATAAACCGTAACGACATGTTCTATTGCAATAAACATATATATTCTCGAATTTTACACTTGTTATATTGTGTTAAGGAGTCATCAAGCTCACACTGAACGGAGTGAATCCAACCAACACACCACCAACACACTCTCAAACATTCCAGTTTACAGAAGGAGCTAATTATTTCTATTTTTCGCGCTTTTTATTATCCATATTCCAAATCCCCTCTCTTTTTCCTTCTTTCTTCTTACTCTTTTCAAGTTGAGCTGGACCGGTACGGGAATTGAGCCGAGGAAACTTGTTCACACCATGAAGCTAACAACCCAAAAAACCAAGTAAAGAGCACCATTCTATGCATGACAATAAAATACTATCGGCTAAATTCATAATTTTTTATCAACCTTCTGGAACTGTGTGATAGGCCAAATGAAGATTGTAGAAGCCGCTGCTGCTCTGTAGGAAACCTCTCGTATTTTCTGAATCAATTAATTATAATGTTTTCTGTTTCTTTGAAATTAGATTCTATTTTTATTGTGACTTTACAAAACGAACTATTCAATCTAAGAACGGTACATGCGGCAAGCTCCAGCTTGCTAAATAAATGGATGCTAGAAATTTATGGCTCTGGACATAACCTGTAATAATAGCATTTGGCAAGTAACTCCGTAATTGTTTTGCATCAATTAACTTGACTTGCGCCGCAGGCAATTTTTTGGAGTAAACCAGCTGTAGTTGCTATTTTTGACATGATTTATGAGTGTAAAACGTGTTCCTTTTTCTTTCTACTCCATTCTTTTGTCTTTTGCGTATTTATTTCTATTTCTTCCTTTGGAATTAATAATTGGAAGTGGCATATAACCCAAAAAACGTCATGAAAGTCCATAGAGGCAACAGAACAATTAAATAGCTCATTTGCAATATGATTCTTAATAATGCAGTTTCCAGATCCTCCAACGTTCCTCACTCTGTCCCTTCCACCAAAACTGATTCCCAATCTCAAATCCAAACAACCCTATAAAACAATACGGCTCATGAAGAACGTCACCATCCCTCCTGTTTGTCCCAATCAACACTGCCGAAATCCCCGACTGAAACGTCTACATCACTCAACCAAAAACATGTGACCAAACCCCTGTCCTAACCACCTCCTTCATCTCCAAAATCATAGCATCAACAGCCACAAGAACAGGACTCCCCGAACTCACATGCAAATCATAAACCCGCAACCCCACAACAATCACCTTCACCTGTGACATTGTAACACCACACTCCCACTCCTCCAACCCCATCACCTTATCCAGACAGGATCCATCCGACACGAAACAAACCAAAACACAACAGACAGTTCAAAGAACTGTAACAGCTGGAAATTCACAAAATAAAAGTCGTGTTCTTCTTTTGGGATACACGCACAACCTTCCTCGCCTTCTATGTAGTCAAAAAATACCCAAATCAAGGACATGCGCTACACAAATTTGAGGCACTGGTTTGTTGCGTGTATGATTATGGATTGGTTTTCAGTGCTGAGGTATATTGGTGAGCAGCTTGGAAGCCCAAAACTCATTACTCATCTGCAGAAGGTGATTGGGTGGCAGCCTTATAGATAAAAGTTCAAACTCCTTCTGAAGGGTTCCAAGTGGGTCTAAATGCATTAAGTCTATGACTGAATTGAGAGGTACACTTTGACCAGGACATGAAGCTGTGATTGGAATCTCTGAGATGCCTACAGACTTTGCAACTATACGAGTTGGCCCTGTTATACTCCTGATATCTCTGTTTTTCTAAATAAGAGCCTTGCATTGTGCAGGTTCTCCATTTGGTTTCAAATTTGAGATGTCAACAGCACATTGAGAAAATGATTTGAATGGGGTTTTTGTTGATGTTCGAGGGCTGGATTCACATCCAGTTGGATTCATTATCCCTCTGCTCCGTCAACAGAGATTATCACAATATAAACTCTTTATATTTATCTTTATTTAATTGTAAATAAAACACATCTTCTCGACTCATACTTCTTGCTTCGAAGGACACAACACTTAACATCTTCCTAGGAGATATAGTGAAAGGGACGCCTTGACCATCCGTGGGTTGTGCTTTTGGATCTAGCAGTATGGGTTTTCAAGCTGCTCAGAGAGATTGAGAAGATTTAATGGTTTTCAACCAATCAGAACGCTTCATCACAGTGTTGACAAATGGGTTCCATTGACCCATTGGCCCTTAGACAACAAGGACCATTTACCCATTCAGTGATTGGTAAACACCAAAGTGGCAGTAAAAACACCTATAAGAAGGGTGGAGTCTGCAGCAAGAAAGACTCAGTTCTCTCTTGACACACAAAACCCAACAGCTCTCAAGCTCACTGTTCAACAATATGGCTTATTGCAGCATGCTAAATGAATGAAAAGTTTGTTGGTTTGGGCCAGCACTTCCTCCTGCTGGTATGGAATCTTGAGGCACAAATTTGAGCCACAACAGAGGATATTGAAACAAGGCTCTTTGAAGGCGTCAAAGTACAAATATGGCTTATTGCAGCATGCTAAATGAATGAAAAGTTTGTTGGTTTGGGCCAGCACTTCCTCCTGCTGGTATGGAATCTTGAGGCACAAATTTGAGCCACAACAGAGGATATTGAAACAAGGCTCTTTGAAGGCGTCAAAGTACAAATATGGCTTATTGCAGCATGCTAAATGAATGAAAAGTTTGTTGGTTTGGGCCAGCACTTCCTCCTGCTGGTATGGAATCTTGAGGCACAAATTTGAGCCACAACAGAGGATATTGAAACAAGGCTCTTTGAAGGCGTCAAAGTACAAATATGGCTTATTGCAGCATGCTAAATGAATGAAAAGTTTGTTGGTTTGGGCCAGCACTTCCTCCTGCTGGTATGGAATCTTGAGGCACAAATTTGAGCCACAACAGAGGATATTGAAACAAGGCTCTTTGAAGGCGTCAAAGTACAAATATGGCTTATTGCAGCATGCTAAATGAATGAAAAGTTTGTTGGTTTGGGCCAGCACTTCCTCCTGCTGGTATGGAATCTTGAGGCACAAATTTGAGCCACAACAGAGGATATTGAAACAAGGCTCTTTGAAGGCGTCAAAGTACAAATATGGCTTATTGCAGCATGCTAAATGAATGAAAAGTTTGTTGGTTTGGGCCAGCACTTCCTCCTGCTGGTATGGAATCTTGAACCACAACACAGGATATTGAAACAAGGCTCTTTGAAGGCGTCAAAGTACAAATATGGCTTATTGCAGCATGCTAAATGAATGAAAAGTTTGTTGGTTTGGGCCAGCACTTCCTCCTGCTGGTATGGAATCTTGAGGCACAAATTTGAGCCACAACAGAGGATATTGAAACAAGGCTCTTTGAAGGCGTCAAAGTACAAATATGGCTTATTGCAGCATGCTAAATGAATGAAAAGTTTGTTGGTTTGGGCCAGCACTTCCTCCTGCTGGTATGGAATCTTGAGGCACAAATTTGAGCCACAACAGAGGATATTGAAACAAGGCTCTTTGAAGGCGTCAAAGTACAAATATGGCTTATTGCAGCATGCTAAATGAATGAAAAGTTTGTTGGTTTGGGCCAGCACTTCCTCCTGCTGGTATGGAATCTTGAGGCACAAATTTGAGCCACAACAGAGGATATTGAAACAAGGCTCTTTGAAGGCGTCAAAGTACAAATATGGCTTATTGCAGCATGCTAAATGAATGAAAAGTTTGTTGGTTTGGGCCAGCACTTCCTCCTGCTGGTATGGAATCTTGAGGCACAAATTTGAGCCACAACAGAGGATATTGAAACAAGGCTCTTTGAAGGCGTCAAAGTACAAATATGGCTTATTGCAGCATGCTAAATGAATGAAAAGTTTGTTGGTTTGGGCCAGCACTTCCTCCTGCTGGTATGGAATCTTGAGGCACAAATTTGAGCCACAACAGAGGATATTGAAACAAGGCTCTTTGAAGGCGTCAAAGTACAAATATGGCTTATTGCAGCATGCTAAATGAATGAAAAGTTTTTGGTTTGGGCCAGCACTTCCTCCTGCTGGTATGGAATCTTGAACCACAACACAGGATATTGAAACAAGGCTCTTTGAAGGCGTCAAAGTACAAATATGGCTTATTGCAGCATGCTAAATGAATGAAAAGTTTGTTGGTTTGGGCCAGCACTTCCTCCTGCTGGTATGGAATCTTGAGGCACAAATTTGAGCCACAACAGAGGATATTGAAACAAGGCTCTTTGAAGGCGTCAAAGTACAAATATGGCTTATTGCAGCATGCTAAATGAATGAAAAGTTTGTTGGTTTGGGCCAGCACTTCCTCCTGCTGGTATGGAATCTTGAGGCACAAATTTGAGCCACAACAGAGGATATTGAAACAAGGCTCTTTGAAGGCGTCAAAGTACAAATATGGCTTATTGCAGCATGCTAAATGAATGAAAAGTTTGTTGGTTTGGGCCAGCACTTCCTCCTGCTGGTATGGAATCTTGAGGCACAAATTTGAGCCACAACAGAGGATATTGAAACAAGGCTCTTTGAAGGCGTCAAAGTACAAATATGGCTTATTGCAGCATGCTAAATGAATGAAAAGTTTGTTGGTTTGGGCCAGCACTTCCTCCTGCTGGTATGGAATCTTGAGGCACAAATTTGAGCCACAACAGAGGATATTGAAACAAGGCTCTTTGAAGGCGTCAAAGTACAAATATGGCTTATTGCAGCATGCTAAATGAATGAAAAGTTTGTTGGTTTGGGCCAGCACTTCCTCCTGCTGGTATGGAATCTTGAGGCACAAATTTGAGCCACAACAGAGGATATTGAAACAAGGCTCTTTGAAGGCGTCAAAGTACAAATATGGCTTATTGCAGCATGCTAAATGAATGAAAAGTTTTTGGTTTGGGCCAGCACTTCCTCCTGCTGGTATGGAATCTTGAACCACAACACAGGATATTGAAACAAGGCTCTTTGAAGGCGTCAAAGTACAAATATGGCTTATTGCAGCATGCTAAATGAATGAAAAGTTTGTTGGTTTGGGCCAGCACTTCCTCCTGCTGGTATGGAATCTTGAGGCACAAATTTGAGCCACAACAGAGGATATTGAAACAAGGCTCTTTGAAGGCGTCAAAGTACAAATATGGCTTATTGCAGCATGCTAAATGAATGAAAAGTTTGTTGGTTTGGGCCAGCACTTCCTCCTGCTGGTATGGAATCTTGAGGCACAAATTTGAGCCACAACAGAGGATATTGAAACAAGGCTCTTTGAAGGCGTCAAAGTACAAATATGGCTTATTGCAGCATGCTAAATGAATGAAAAGTTTGTTGGTTTGGGCCAGCACTTCCTCCTGCTGGTATGGAATCTTGAGGCACAAATTTGAGCCACAACAGAGGATATTGAAACAAGGCTCTTTGAAGGCGTCAAAGTACAAATATGGCTTATTGCAGCATGCTAAATGAATGAAAAGTTTGTTGGTTTGGGCCAGCACTTCCTCCTGCTGGTATGGAATCTTGAGGCACAAATTTGAGCCACAACAGAGGATATTGAAACAAGGCTCTTTGAAGGCGTCAAAGTACAAATATGGCTTATTGCAGCATGCTAAATGAATGAAAAGTTTGTTGGTTTGGGCCAGCACTTCCTCCTGCTGGTATGGAATCTTGAGGCACAAATTTGAGCCACAACAGAGGATATTGAAACAAGGCTCTTTGAAGGCGTCAAAGTACAAATATGGCTTATTGCAGCATGCTAAATGAATGAAAAGTTTGTTGGTTTGGGCCAGCACTTCCTCCTGCTGGTATGGAATCTTGAGGCACAAATTTGAGCCACAACAGAGGATATTGAAACAAGGCTCTTTGAAGGCGTCAAAGTACAAATATGGCTTATTGCAGCATGCTAAATGAATGAAAAGTTTGTTGGTTTGGGCCAGCACTTCCTCCTGCTGGTATGGAATCTTGAGGCACAAATTTGAGCCACAACAGAGGATATTGAAACAAGGCTCTTTGAAGGCGTCAAAGTACAAATATGGCTTATTGCAGCATGCTAAATGAATGAAAAGTTTGTTGGTTTGGGCCAGCACTTCCTCCTGCTGGTATGGAATCTTGAGGCACAAATTTGAGCCACAACAGAGGATATTGAAACAAGGCTCTTTGAAGGCGTCAAAGTACAAATATGGCTTATTGCAGCATGCTAAATGAATGAAAAGTTTGTTGGTTTGGGCCAGCACTTCCTCCTGCTGGTATGGAATCTTGAGGCACAAATTTGAGCCACAACAGAGGATATTGAAACAAGGCTCTTTGAAGGCGTCAAAGTACAAATATGGCTTATTGCAGCATGCTAAATGAATGAAAAGTTTTTGGTTTGGGCCAGCACTTCCTCCTGCTGGTATGGAATCTTGAACCACAACACAGGATATTGAAACAAGGCTCTTTGAAGGCGTCAAAGTACAAATATGGCTTATTGCAGCATGCTAAATGAATGAAAAGTTTGTTGGTTTGGGCCAGCACTTCCTCCTGCTGGTATGGAATCTTGAGGCACAAATTTGAGCCACAACAGAGGATATTGAAACAAGGCTCTTTGAAGGCGTCAAAGTACAAATATGGCTTATTGCAGCAGCGAATTGGCGTCACAAGAGAACTAGGCCTTTTAGGGCCTAGTCAAAGCAATTCCAAAGATTGTCCAAATCTGCTTCTTGGAGTCTTCCCTCTTGGAGAGATAGGTGCACTTTGCTTAGAAAAAAGAGTTTGCAGGTTTTCACATTGTTATTGGCGTCACAAGAGAACTAGGCCTTTTAGGGCCTAGTCAAAGCAATTCCAAAGATTGTCCAAATCTGCTTCTTGGAGTCTTCCCTCTTGGAGAGATAGGTGCACTTTGCTTAGAAAAAGAGTTTGCAGTGTCTTACAGTGTCAATGGTTCCGAACAGGGCCAAGTCAGAGCAATTTGAAAGATTGTCCAAATCTGCTTCTTGGAGTCTTCCTTCTTGGAGAGATAGGTGCACTTTGCTTAGAAAAAAGAGTTTGCAGGTTTTCACATTGTTATTGGCGTCACAAGAGAACTAGGCCTTTTAGGGCCTAGTCAAAGCAATTTGAAAGATTGTCCAAATCTGCTTCTTGGAGTCTTTCCTCTTGGAGAGATAGGTGCACTTTGCTTAGAAAAAAGAGTTTGCAGGTTTTCACATTGTTATTGGCGTCACAAGAGAACTAGGCCTTTTAGGGCCTAGTCAAAGCAATTCGAAAGATTGTCCAAATCTGCTTCTTGGAGTCTTCCTTCTTGGAGAGATAGGTGCACTTTGCTTAGAAAAAAGAGTTTGCAGTGTCTTACAGTGTCAATGGTTCCGAAACTGGACCTGGCCTTTTCAGGGCCAAGTCAGAGCAATTTGAAAGATTGTCCAAATCTGCTTCTTGGAGTCTTCCTTCTTGGAGAGATAGGTGCACTTTGCTTAGAAAAAAGAGTTTGCAGTGTCTTACAGTGTCAATGGTTCCGAAACTGGACCTGGCCTTTTCAGGGCCAAGTCAGAGCAATTTGAAAGATTGTCCAAATCTGCTTCTTGGAGTCTTCCTTCTTGGAGAGATAGGTGCACTTTGCTTAGAAAAAGAGTTTGCAGTGTCTTACAGTGTCAATGGTTCCGAACAGGGCCAAGTCAGAGCAATTTGAAAGATTGTCCAAATCTGCTTCTTGGAGTCTTCCTTCTTGGAGAGATAGGTGCACTTTGCTTAGAAAAAAGAGTTTGCAGTGTCTTACAGTGTCAATGGTTCCGAAACTGGACCTGGCCTTTTCAGGGCCAAGTCAGAGCAATTTGAAAGATTGTCCAAATCTGCTTCTTGGAGTCTTCCTTCTTGGAGAGATAGGTGCACTTTGCTTAGAAAAAGAGTTTGCAGGTTTTCACATTGTTATTGGCGTCACAAGAGAACTAGGCCTTTTAGGGCCTAGTCAAAGCAATTCGAAAGATTGTCCAAATCTGCTTCTTGGAGTCTTCCTTCTTGGAGAGATAGGTGCACTTTGCTTAGAAAAAAGAGTTTGCAGTGTCTTACAGTGTCAATGGTTCCGAACAGGGCCAAGTCAGAGCAATTTGAAAGATTGTCCAAATCTGCTTCTTGGAGTCTTCCTTCTTGGAGAGATAGGTGCACTTTGCTTAGAAAAAAGAGTTTGCAGGTTTTCACATTGTTATTGGCGTCACAAGAGAACTAGGCCTTTTAGGGCCTAGTCAAAGCAATTCGAAAGATTGTCCAAATCTGCTTCTTGGAGTCTTCCTTCTTGGAGAGATAGGTGCACTTTGCTTAGAAAAAAGAGTTTGCAGTGTCTTACAGTGTCAATGGTTCCGAAACTGGACCTGGCCTTTTCAGGGCCAAGTCAGAGCAATTTGAAAGATTGTCCAAATCTGCTTCTTGGAGTCTTCCTTCTTGGAGAGATAGGTGCACTTTGCTTAGAAAAAAGAGTTTGCAGTGTCTTACAGTGTCAATGGTTCCGAAACTGGACCTGGCCTTTTCAGGGCCAAGTCAGAGCAATTTGAAAGATTGTCCAAATCTGCTTCTTGGAGTCTTCCTTCTTGGAGAGATAGGTGCACTTTGCTTAGAAAAAAGAGTTTGCAGTGTCTTACAGTGTCAATGGTTCCGAAACTGGACCTGGCCTTTTCAGGGCCAAGTCAGAGCAATTTGAAAGATTGTCCAAATCTGCTTCTTGGAGTCTTCCTTCTTGGAGAGATAGGTGCACTTTGCTTAGAAAAAAGAGTTTGCAGTGTCTTACAGTGTCAATGGTTCCGAAACTGGACCTGGCCTTTTCAGGGCCAAGTCAGAGCAATTTGAAAGATTGTCCAAATCTGCTTCTTGGAGTCTTCCTTCTTGGAGAGATAGGTGCACTTTGCTTAGAAAAAAGAGTTTGCAGTGTCTTACAGTGTCAATGGTTCCGAACAGGGCCAAGTCAGAGCAATTTGAAAGATTGTCCAAATCTGCTTCTTGGAGTCTTCCTTCTTGGAGAGATAGGTGCACTTTGCTTAGAAAAAAGAGTTTGCAGTGTCTTACAGTGTCAATGGTTCCGAAACTGGACCTGGCCTTTTCAGGGCCAAGTCAGAGCAATTTGAAAGATTGTCCAAATCTGCTTCTTGGAGTCTTCCTTCTTGGAGAGATAGGTGCACTTTGCTTAGAAAAAAGAGTTTGCAGTGTCTTACAGTGTCAATGGTTCCGAACAGGGCCAAGTCAGAGCAATTTGAAAGATTGTCCAAATCTGCTTCTTGGAGTCTTCCTTCTTGGAGAGATAGGTGCACTTTGCTTAGAAAAAAGAGTTTGCAGTGTCTTACAGTGTCAATGGTTCCGAAACTGGACCTGGCCTTTTCAGGGCCAAGTCAGAGCAATTTGAAAGATTGTCCAAATCTGCTTCTTGGAGTCTTCCTTCTTGGAGAGATAGGTGCACTTTGCTTAGAAAAAGAGTTTGCAGGTTTTCACATTGTTATTGGCGTCACAAGAGAACTAGGCCTTTTAGGGCCTAGTCAAAGCAATTCAAAAGATTGTCCAAATCTGCTTCTTGGAGTCTTCCTTCTTGGAGAGATAGGTGCACTTTGCTTAGAAAAAAGAGTTTGCAGTGTCTTACAGTGTCAATGGTTCCGAAACTGGACCTGGCCTTTTCAGGGCCAAGTCAGAGCAATTTGAAAGATTGTCCAAATCTGCTTCTTGGAGAGATAGGTGCACTTTGCTTAGAAAAAAGAGTTTGCAGTGTCTTACAGTGTCAATGGTTCCGAAACTGGACCTGGCCTTTTCAGGGCCAAGTCAGAGCAATTTGAAAGATTATCCAAATCTGCTTCTTGGAGTCTTCCTTCTTGAAGAGATAGATATACTTTGCTTAGAAAAAAGAGTTTGCAGTGTCTTACAGTGTCAATGGTTCCGAAACTGGACCTTGCCTTTTCAGGGCCAAGTCAGAGCAATTTGAAAGATTGTCCAAATCTGCTTCTTGGAGTCTTCCTTCTTGGAGAGATAGGTGCACTTTGCTTAGAAAAAGAGTTTGCAGGTTTCCACATTGTTATTGGCGTCACAAGAGAACTAGGCCTTTTAGGGCCAAGTCAGAGCAATTTGAAAGATTGTCCAAATCTGCTTCTTGGAGTCTTCCTTCTTGGAGAGATAGGTGCACTTTGCTTAGAAAAAAGAGTTTGCAGTGTCTTACAGTGTCAATGGTTCCGAAACTGGACCTGGCCTTTTCAGGGCCAAGTCAGAGCAATTTGAAAGATTGTCCAAATCTGCTTCTTGGAGTCTTTCTTCTTGGAGAGATAGGTGCACTTTGCTTAGAAAAAGAGTTTGCAGGTTTTCACATTGTTATTGGCGTCACAAGAGAACTAGGCCTTTTAGGGCCTAGTCAAAGCAATTCAAAAGATTGTCCAAATCTGCTTCTTGGAGTCTTCCTTCTTGGAGAGATAGGTGCACTTTGCTTAGAAAAAAGAGTTTGCAGTGTCTTACAGTGTCAATGGTTCCGAAACTGGACCTGGCCTTTTAGGGCCTAGTCAAAGCAATTCAAAAGATTGTCCAAATCTGCTTCTTGGAGTCTTCCTTCTTGGAGAGATAGGTGCACTTTGCTTAGAAAAAGAGTTTGCAGGTTTTTACATTGTTATTGGCGTCACAAGAGAACTAGGCCTTTTAGGGCCTAGTCAAAGCAATTCAAAAGATTGTCCAAATCTGCTTCTTGGAGGTTTCCCTCTTGGAGAAATAGGTGCACTTTGCTTAGAAAAAAGAGTTTGCAGTGTCTTACAGTGTCAATGGTTCCGAAACTGGACCTGGCCTTTTCAGGGCCAAGTCAGAGCAATTTGAAAGATTGTCCAAATCTGCTTCTTGGAGTCTTCCTTCTTGGAGAGATAGGTGCACTTTGCTTAGAAAAAGAGTTTGCAGGTTTTCACATTGTTATTGGCGTCACAAGAGAACTAGGCCTTTTAGGGCCTAGTCAGAGCAATTCAAAAGATTGTCCAAATCTGCTTCTTGGAGTCTTCCTTCTTGGAGAGATAGGTGCACTTTGCTTAGAAACAAGAGTTTGCAGTGTCGTACAGTGTCAATGGTTCCGAAACTGGACCTGGCCTTTTCAGGGCCAAGTCAGAGCAATTTGAAAGATTGTCCAAATCTGCTTCTTGGAGTCTTCCTTCTTGGAGAGATAGGTGCACTTTGCTTAGAAAAAGAGTTTGCAGGTTTTCACATTGTTATTGGCGTCACAAGAGAACTAGGCCTTTTAGGGCCTAGTCAAAGCAATTCAAAGATTGTCCAAATCTGCTTCTTGGAGTCTTCCTTCTTGGAGAGATAGGTGCACTTTGCTTAGAAAAAAGAGTTTGCAGTGTCTTACAGTGTCAATGGTTCCGAAACTGGACCTGGCCTTTTAGGGCCTAGTCAAAGCAATTCAAAAGATTGTCCAAATCTGCTTCTTGGAGTCTTTCCTCTTGGAGAGATAGGTGCACTTTGCTTAGAAAAAAGAGTTTGCAGGTTTTCACATTGTTATTGGGTCACAAGAGAACTAGGCCTTTTAGGGCCTAGTCAAAGCAATTCGAAAGATTGTCCAAATCTGCTTCTTGGAGTCTTCTTTCTTGGAGAGAATAGGTTAAAGGGCCTAGAAATATTGTCAGAAACTGACGATGGCCCAAGTCCACAGTATATGCTGATTCCATGCATCTGTGTTGAATCTCTGTAGGTACACTTTCAGTGCAAGTTTCTTCAGTTAAAACAAAATAGCTTTCTCAGTTATTGATTAACACATTTGTTTTGGATACCTTGTTGGGTACATTTCTCACATGGTACATTCATTTGAGAGTCACATTTAATGAAAAGACAGAGACAACATTGAGGCAATTTCATGATTTCTCTAAATAAATAATCTAATAAAATAACGTAATGGCAAAAGAACAATTTATAAACTCAGTTGTGATACAAATCTTAAGAATGCAATTTCCAAAACAACCTCCAAGAATCCTCACTCCGTCCCTTCCACCGAAACCGATCCCCAATCTCAAATCCAAGCAACCCCATAAAACAATATGGCTCATGAAGAACAGCATCTTCCCTCCTATTTGTTCCATTGAAACAGCCGACATCCCCAACTCCAACACGTCTACATCACTCAACCAAAACGCACGAGACTGAAACCCTGTCCTAACCACCTGCTCCATCTCCTCAATCATGGCATCAATAGCAGCTATGATAGGACTGCCAGCACTTGCCTGCGCACCATATACACGCAACCCTGCAACAATCGCCTTCATCCGCGACACAGCAACACCACACCCCCACTCCTCCAACCCCATCACCCGAATCCACATCGGATCCATCCGACACAAAACAAACCAAAACACGATACAAAGTTCAAAGACTTGCAACGGCTGGAAATTCACGAAATAAAAGTCATGTTCTTCTTTTGGGATACGTGCTCGCCTTCCTCACTTTCCATGTAGTCAAAAAATACCCATAGCGAGGACATGCGCCATGCAGATTCGAGGCATTGGTTTGTGCATGTATGATTATGGATTGGTTTTCGGAGCTGAGGTATATTGGTGAGCAGCTTGGAAGCGCGGAGAGGTACATGATTGGACGGTATAACGCGGATCGAGCAATATGGTAGATCATGTTCATGGCGTAGAACCAGAGATGGAATTTCACGTTGGATATTTGGGCAATGAGGCGGATTTCGTCTTGTGGGGTGATGAGTTTTGGGTTGTCAAAGTGGAGGATGTAGCCTGATTGAAATGATGATTGGACAGAGTGTAGCTGAAGTTTGAGGGATGTTGCTCTCTCAGAGGAAAGAATGTGGTATATCGAGGATGGGGTGTTGAATAGTGATTCTTGATGGATCCGAGAACAACTTTCTGTTCACATCGTTCCTTGTAGGCGTGAGCTTCGTCAAAGACTGGATGTGGGTCATAAACTTGACGAGGAGGCTTGACGCCATTGCCAGAGATATTCATAACTAACGGAAAAGGTGAAACAGACAATTGCCATGCATATAGATCGTACGAAGACCAAAAGATACGTCTTCGGTCCTCCTTTTCGCGCGGAGTTAAATGGTTGAGCCATGGGGAATCATCAGGATCCACGTCCAATTTCAATTCGATTACCATTTCAATAGAGCGGCGCAAGAATTGCTCGCTAATAAGAACTTGGGATGTTGCTCTGCCGTGATCGTAGATACAGTTGTATGCGATAATCAAATCGAGAGATGGCCGCACGTCTGAGCGAAGTAGGGCTTTTCTTGCTCTGTTATAATACAGTGCGCATTGTTCATCATCGTTGGTGGTAACTTTTAATGCCATACAGCAGAGGATTAATCTGTTCAAGAGTCAGAGGTACATATGCAAAGACATGAAACTTCAGACATTCACCTCAACACAGGAGACTTTTGATTATAATTGTAAAGAAGATTCTCTGCGTCGTATTCGGGTGAACGAATCTGCCCCTTGCGAACCCAATAATCAAACACAATCATCCAATCTTGGAACGTAGGCATGAGATCCGGATCTTCCACTTCCATATCTTCGTTGATATAACTTTGCAGAGGAGCGTCCAAGTTAAGTAAACATTGTTTCAGAATTCGGCTGAACTGGCTCTCATTAGTCAACGTTATGGAGTCTTTATCTCTTCCACCCAGAAGAGCCAGATCAGCGTCCATCGGCGAAGAGCCATCAGAGTCAAACATGAAAGAGTTGAGGGGTAATTGCTGAGCCGGAGCAGCCTCTGATGGAACGACATTGATGTTGTCAACACCCAATCCAAAAGGTTCACAATCCACACCCATTTGAAAGCAGCGATCACATGTAGTTGGATCCCGATCAAACACGCACTTTCGATGGCCAAAGTGGCAGCGAACACAGGCAGCTTTGACACTTCGATCCTCATAAACACACTCGCTTTCACATCCAAGTCGAATGCATCGTTCACATTTCCCGGTAGGAGTCGGAAGACATTTGCGCCGGAGTTGGCGGCATCTTGAACAGGGATGCGGCTTGGGCATTGTTTGGTTGGAACCTGATTATTAAACACAAAACGTATCAAGAATGCGAATAGAAAGGGATGCGAAATAAGGTAACAATGAACGAGACAATCCATGTATTTTAAGAATTACTAATACTTATGAGTAAATCTAGTTTACTGCTTCCAAAAACTCAGTTTGAAATGGGACGAACGCTTGTCTTCTTTGGGGCTCCTGGCTCCGGCAAGGAACACTTGCCAAGCGCTTCTCGCAGCACTTTGACACATACATTCTCTCAAGCGGGGACCTCCTCCGAAAGCACGTGCATCAAGGTACCTGCCCTAGTCCCACCTAGTACCCACTTAGGGACATCCCACCCTCACCCCTCAAAACACTCAAACAAATGCACAGAAACAACAATCGGAAAACACGTCAAATCAATTCTCGCAAGCGGCTCCCTCGTCTCCGATTCAATCGTCCAAGAAATCCTGCACTCCGAATTCAAGCAGACGAAAGGAAAGAACCTCCTCCTTGATGGATTCCCTCGAACTGTTTCTCAGGCACAATGGCTCTGCACAGCCCTCAAAGATGCAGGGCGTGGGACCGATGCCGTGGTGAACCTGGCCGTGCCTCAGGAAGTCATTCTTCAACGGATCGAGGACAGGTGGATCCATGCGCCGAGTGGGCGCACTTACAACTTGTCGTTTAATCCGCCGAAAGTAGCTGGCAGGGATGATGTGACTGGGGAGGTGCTGACAAAGAGGGCTGATGATGATTTGGAGACGTTCAAGAGCCGCATTCAGACCTTTAATCAAACTACAACGCCGATTCTCGAGTATTACAGAAATAAGGGCCTGTTGAATTCTTTTGTGGGAAAGACTTCAGATGAACTGTTTCCACAGATTCATTCCTCTCTCAAGCCTTTGTTTAAGAAATAAAACTTGGTGCCTTTAATATTGATGTTGGTGAGTAGGATATGGTAGAACCAGACAGAAGAGTAAATCAACATCAAAAAGGAATGACGAATAACATTGCACTGACTCGAATTAAGAGAGAAGCTTCTCTTCTTCAGACAGGTGTGTACTACAGTATATTGATTGTTCTTACGCCGAGTATCAGAGCCTGCGTTTGGAGTCACAGCTTGGCCAGATGAATCAAACATGCACATCTTTCATGCGGGTAAGCCTGTTTTCCATCCATCTACTAGGTAGATTAATACATCAATGGATCTATCAACAGAGATTGAAGGACCGGAAGGGTCTCCGTACGAGCGAGGTTGCTTTCAGCTTGTTGCCCAACTTACAGACAGGTTGGCAACTCATCCTCCTCAACCACTTGTGCAGGAACTCACTTTAGCCGATTAGATACCCTTTTGAGCCCCCGAAAGTTGTATTCAAAACGAAGCTTTATCATCCAAACATTGACTCGAGTGGGCGAATCTGTTCGGACGTGTTGAAGATGCCGCCTCAGGTGCCTGATACTCTCTTACATGAATTAAGTTACAACAATATTCTTACTTTCGCGGAATCAAAGGGATGTTGGTCACCGAAAATGAATCTGAACACTGTATTTGCAGCATGCGTCTCTTGATGGCTGAACCTAATCCAGACGATCCTCTCGAGAAGGAAATTGTAAGCTTGTTTTTTAAATACATCTCAAAGATGTGGGAAGGAATGAAAGCTGTCTAATCCTGGGAATCAGGCGGACGAATACAAAACCAACCGACAGTTGTACATTCAAAAAGCAAAAGCCATGACGCAACAATATGCAGTGAAGAAGACAACTATGGTCGATATGCAGGCTTTCGGTGAGATATTCCAAAGGGATTCTTCACCTACTCATACACAAGACAAGCTTCAGAATCAACAGGTCCCAAAGACCTTGCAGTTGCGGCAGAGCCTATGACTACCAATGCCATAAACGATGCACCAGCTATTGAAGCCACGGAGGACAAGATTCCAACAAATCCCCAAATCGAAACTGCATCATCCTCATCATCCGCATCCATGTCCACAGACAAAATAATCCCACAACCACTGAATTTAGGATCCAAAAAGCGCACCGGTGGATTAAGTTTGAGTTCCAAGTCCAAGAAGCCAAAGTAGCCATACATCATCCATTCAATACATATACTTCCAACTCTTTTTATTTTCCGAATTGAATCCTTTAGAAGCCACGAGCAGTAAGGAAATCCCTGACAGCATGCAACTGGTCGCCCTTCAATTCAACGTTTCCGTTCCGTTTGTTGACGAGACCTTGTGTTTTGAGGGTTTCTGAGAGATCTTTCAGGAGTTTCTGTGGGAGGTTGAAAAGGTTGGTTAGGATCGTTTCATACATTTGATTGTGACGATGAAGATGAAGACGAAGTTTCTGTCAACATCCAAGTGCAATATCCCAATCCTCTTGACCAATCCTACACTCAATGAATCTGAAATGAAAGCTCACCTCAGCATCGCCTTCGACCCGTTTGATGATTGTGCTCTTGACCATGTTGTTGCTTCTGCGGTAGTCCCGGTACACAGGCAGCCATCCGCTCTCGGGCTGTCGCTGAACAGTATACGATGTCGTTGAAGTGGATGTGGCGAATGAGCGGCGGTTGGTGGTGGAAACGAGGCGGGTAAGGAAGGTGTTCATCTGAGTTGGTTTTGTTTTGCTTTTTTGTTCTTGTGAGAGTAAGTTTGGAAAATCCAACTGAAGAACAGAGAGATGGTTTCACTTTCTCGGATCGAGCTATTCATTCATTTGTGATTAGGCTGGAAAGATTTGCAATGCCTCATTAGGAATACAATCACTTTGTTTTGACAGCATCGTTTCGAGAAGGCTAACTACACTTCAATATTCTGCGTAAAAGAAATAAAATGGAATGAATGAGTCCATGTGATGTGTCTCACGACTTACGATTGAACGGGACAAATTGGCGGGAGGGAAACGCGAAAGGCAGTTGAGCTGCGAAAGAACCTGCATCCAAGCAAGCCCTTTTTACACCCGCAACCACAACGCAACCCGTTCAAAAAGAATCCACCAACCAACACTCTTCCACTTTCTCTTCAAAACCAACAAATGCTCGCCACCTTTGCCCCGCCAGACGAACAAACCCTCCGCACTTTGTTCACCGAAGCAAACCAAGGCCACGTCTTCCACTTCTTCGACCGCCTGAGCCACACCGACAAATCCCGTCTTCTTTCGCAACTCGATTCAATCGACATCAAAAGCGTAAACAGAATATTCAAAACCGCAACAACAGCCCCGCCACACGACTCGGAGGAAATCGATCCACTGCCGCAGGACTCGTTCAGCTCTACTATCGATCCTGCCATGTCGGAACACGTGGAAGAATGGAGGGTTACTGGTCTCAGAATGATTGCGATGGGGAAGGTGGCTGTTATTGTGCTTGGTTAGTACACATCCTTCTTTTTTCGTGTTCTTCAAACTAAACCTATTCTAATTAAAATAGCTGGAGGACAAGGAACGCGTCTTGGATCTTCGGCGCCAAAAGGTTGTTATGACATTGGTCTCCCATCCCACAAGTCGCTCTTTCAGCTTCAAGCTGAGAAGATTCAGTGTATTCAACGTGTTGCCGAGAACGCATTCCCAGAATACAAAGGGCAATCTGTTGTTCCTTGGTATGTTATGACTTCAGAGCCAACGCGTGCGGCTACAGAAGCTTTCTTTAAGGACAACGAATACTTTGGTCTTGATTCCGCCAACGTCATGTTCTTTAACCAAGTAATTACCCTCCCTTTAACCTACAACTATTACTAAATATATTGGTAGGGTGTTCTTCCTGCTTTTACTATGGATGGAAAGATTCTGATGGAGGATATGGGCACTGTTGCTACTGCTCCAGACGGTAACGGTGGTATCTACAGGGCTTTGAGACGTGAAGGTGTTCTCGCGGATATGGAGAGACGCGGTATTCCTTATGTTCATGCCTACTGTGTTGACAACTGGTAAGTGTTGGGACTCAACAATGGTATGAATAGAGACGAAGGGAGGGTACGAGCTGAATATTCTTGGAATAATGAGCGTATGATATTATCAGCCGAAGCCTGGACGCGTTGAATTGTCCAGACAAAGCTTTTTACATCTATAACACCGACTTATCATCCCCTCCCCACCCCCAAACAGCCTCGTCAAAGTCGCAGACCCAGTCTTCATCGGCTACTGCATCTCCAAATCCGCGAAATGCGGTGTGAAAGTCGTGCCCAAACAACGCGCCTCCGAACCCGTCGGTGTCGTCTGCCTCCGAAACCAAAAGTTCTCTGTCGTCGAATACAGCGAAATCCCATCCACCCTCTCGACCCAACTCAACGCCGACGGGAAAACACTCACTACAACGCAGCCAACATTGCAACCACTTTTACACCACGGACTTCTTGAACGCTATCGAGTCGCTTGAAGACGCGTTGGAGTACCACGTTGCAAAGAAAAAGATCAAGCATGTGGATTTGGAGACGGGGGAGTTTGTTGTACCGAAAGTGAATAACGGGATCAAGTTGGAGTTGTTTATCTTTGATGTGTTTCCGTTTGTGGAAAAGTTGGCTGTGTTGGAGACGGAACGGAAGGAGGAGTTTAGTCCCTTGAAGAATGCTCCAGGTTGTAAGGATGGTGATTGTCCAGAGACTTGTCGTGCTGATGTTTTGGTACGGTAACCGCATCTTTCATTCTTTCAAACTGAATTAATGCGTTCCATTATAGGCTCAGCACAAGAGATACATCGAAGCTGCAGGCGGAGTCGTCTCGGAGGAAGTTGAACTGAGTCCTTTGGTGACTTATGCTGGTGAAGGCTTGATGAAGATGGTCACCTTGAATGCTGGCATGTCTTCCTTGATGTAGCTGTGATTATCTGTCGCGAGTTTGTTTGTTCTGCAACGTCTTTTACTTTACTTGATTTATATTTGTGAATATTTAATTAAATGGTGTAATCTGCAAAAAATGTTGTTGATCTTGTTTCTTCAGCCGATGTCTGGCGGCAAGGTAAATATGCAAATATTAACATTGTGTTATTGCAAATTCATATAAACAAAGACGGCAATATGCTGCGTCGAACAAGCGAGTTCCAAATCCTTTCAACACATCCTCTGACAACATGATACTCCATCCCAATTCCATCTAAAGCTACATCTAAAGCAGACAGTTAGCTCCGTATTTACCACATCAAGCACTAAAACGAAGAACTTACCATCATCTCCTTCCTCGCCCCAAACACTTCATCCCTCATCGAATACTGCACAAAATGATCACACCTCCATCTCCCGCCTCACCCTCCTCCAAAACAAGCTTCCATTGAACAGGGTCTTGTCTTAACACATAAAACACGGTAAACATCCAACAAGAAACGAACCACACACAATAATAACTCACATTTGACAAACACCCTCAACAAACCGCCCCACAACGTCTCCCGAGAACCGCGGGATTTCAACTGAAACTTCAAACACATCGTCGTTTCCTGGTTGAGTCTCAAGAACTTTTTCCAACGCGGTTTGAACGAGATGTCGGGCTGTTGAGTGAGGTAGCCCCATTGGTGTATTTGTATGCGCGAGAGACCAGAGTTCAAGAACTCTGTGGAGGTGTTGAAGGGTTGTGGGTGTTGCAGGGAAGAACGGGTCCTAACGATAATAAGAGTTTAGAATCCCAGCGGTAACGGTTAAGTAAGTGTCTAATTACGAGTTGTTTCCAGTTGGCAAGGTTTGAGCCTGTGTATAAATTATTAGATACGTGAAATAGGAAGTTGGTGTATACGTACTAATCAGGTGGAAACTGTAATCTTTGCGGATCTTGTTGATTCCTACTTCCACGATCCATTCCAAACAGTTATTCAGCAAGTCATCGACTGTCTGTGTAAGCGCTTGCTGTTTCTTGGCCCATTCGACAGATGTCGGCGGCATTCTTGCGACATGAAGACACGTCCTCACCAGATCTGCGAATCGTGTCGTGTTTTGTTTCGCAACCTTTTATCGACAGATGAATATTTAGAATCAATTTCGTGCAAATTCTTACCATAGGTTGCAACTCTCCTTTGACCAGCGTGTCAACAATAACTTTAATACCATTCTGTAAGTCGCTCACGCTCTTCGCAGTACGGACGCAAAAGAGCCACATGCGTTCCGGAAAGTCAAAGTCGACGCGAGAAGGAAAGAGTGCTTGATGAGTAGAAGGGTCATCGTTGTCAGAAGCTCCAATAAGCCGCCTGGTTGTGATTCCGCATCATAGTCTCCAGTTTGGACACCTCATGTTAAGACGGTAGTTAGTATGCGTTATTTCGCGTCAGTTTGATATGTCACTTACGCTCCATGAATTCATACACACTTTCCAACATACTCTTCCTTTCCCCGACGTTGTCTTTCTCTTCAACAGTTTGAACAACGTCGTCCTCAACCCCGTCCAATATTTTCTCCAAGAATTTATCCCTCTTGCCTGTTTCACATCCAACGCTCCCCATGGTACAATTCCAATCCTTGACAGGATCAATTTCCCCACTCGCCATCTTATTGAAAGCAACAAGCTTTTCCAACTCATTCCTCATCCCGCGGACATAGTATGCGAATCAGCATCAATGCCTCCATACACTGACGAAACAACCTAAAATACCACGCCATTAAAACCTACTTCCCCTCAAACAGAAACCAAAAATAAAAAACTCACAAGCTTCAACTCCTCAACAGCCCCCCTCGGCGCCTCCAAAATCTCCCGAACACCCCTCCACTGAACACAAACCTCCACAAAACTACTCACAACCCCAAAAACACGATCCAAAAGCGCATACCTCGCAACCCCCAAATCCCTCGGCCGACACCCACCAACCCCCGCAAAATCCCTCACAACATCCAAAACATCCAACCCTGCATCCACTTCATCACACCGATACAACGAAACAATGGAATCCGTCGCGTCAGGATGCATTCTCCCCAACGTCGCGCCGAGGAATGCTGATTCCGTGCGGACGAGGATTGGAGGGATTGCGCAGTATTTCTGGACGGGGAGGACGTGTTTTAGGTGGATGAGGGTTGATACGAGGAGGCGGGCTGTGTCTAGCGACATGTGTGGATTTGAAGAGATTATGAGAGGGAGGGAGGGGGAAGCGGGGAAGGGGAGGAGGGTTGTTATTGATTCGGGTGCTTGGGCGATGTAGAGTTGTTGGTGGGGAATGGAGGTGGAAGGGTGATTGGAAGCGGTGTTGGAGTGGTGGTGGTGGGCGGAGGGAGTAGCCTGAGAGGAAGGTCACGGAGGCTTTTGAGCGTTGTTGAGTCAATGGTCATGGTTTTGGTTTGGTTTTTGTCCGAAGTTTATTTATAACGCAAAAGGAAAGAAAAGATGGAATCAGATAAGACTATGTTGAGTTGCTCGAATGGCTTTAGTCTTTCACGATGGCTAATGGCGCGTTACTGATAATATTGTAACTATCACACAAAGTCAATGCTTAAATCCAAAAAAAAAAAAAACGAGAATTACTCAACTTGCGTTTGTGTTCTCCGCCCTCTCCGCCATATTTCAGCGCATTCAATTTGTCAATCGACACTCTTCCTGCTCCACGACGAACCCCTGCGACTCCAGTAGGTGCGACTCCCATCTCCCTTCCTATACCACGCGAAAAATAAGTTACTCTTTTGGTTAATAATTACGAGAGAAACAAACCAGTCAAAATGTCATAATGAACGCCTACATCGTCTTTGGCAGGTTTCCTCTTACGATAATTGAACCACTGCTTCTGGAACCCTTTTTGATCATCTCCCGACGCGCCTCCACCATGCTTCTTGTCGATTCCTCCAGTTGCTCGGAGAAGTGCGTAGTTGTGTTGTGGGAACGAGTCGGTGTAACAGGAATGTGTTTCAAACTGTTCATCATATGGTGGAAATATGGAATTAGGGTTGAACTAGAATAAGTAAATAGGGTGACTTGATTTACCACCTTTGCTTCGCTTTGGGACCACCAGCTGTGATTAACAAGAGAAATAGGTTAGGTCGACGAAATGGAAGAATCAATAACTCAACTCGCCACCACGACCATTCGTCCTTTATTCTTGACATACTCGCTTCTTTCTGCGTCCCTGGTAGTCTATTATTCGCGATACAAGAAAGGTTGTACGTTAAGATTCAACCATTGCGAATCAGAAGTTACGTGATGAGGCTGGAAACTCGCTTGGAACGTAGACACGACTGGTTTCCCGTCACATCTTGCTCCAACTAATGTTTTTTGAGGTTATGTCAGTTTTATGGAGCAGGTAATAAGTATCATCTTTACTTCGGCGCGTCGGGAACGGCCTTTGCTTGGATTTGCTTGTGTCTGTGTAAAGTGGGTTGCGGGCTGTTCAAGCGGCATCCCCTCTTTATAAGATTTTGGTGGTTTTGGAAAGGAGGAGGGATCTGCAATGAAGGTCTTATTCAAAGGAATGCAGATTTACATTCATAGAGATACATAAATAATGTATATTGAAATATATGAAAACGCGTCATAGTGATGTATTCTCCTCGATTTCTAATTCGTGCAAAGCGCCACTGACAAACTCACTATCGTGCACTCTGTTCTTCGTGCTCTTCTCTCGACGATAAGGCCTTATGAGCCAAGCCATCACCGGACTCTTTCTTTTCGATTTGTTTCGGCAACATCAGGTGAATACCCATGAGTTAGAATTGATAGAATTGAGTGGGAATGGAATTCAAAGCATTCAGCACTTCTTCTTCCGACACTTATCCTCGACTGTGAATCAAACTCAATAATACTTAAATAGCTATACGACAAACCCGCAACACTCATCCTCGCCCTCTGTGGCTGCGGAATACTAGCACTCCTCGCATCATTTGTAGTATATCTTCTGTACTACATTCTCCAGTTCCTCCTAAGCTTCCTCATTTTCCTATTTTACGTATCTGTTCTTGGATTCTGGGTGTACATTCTCGTGCGAGTAGTCCAATAAACAAATTGCGAAGATGGCACGAGTGACGCTTCGGCGGCTTCTCTCCGCGGCTCTCCTTCTCCTCTTCATCACCACATCGGTCCATCTGATTAGTAATCAGCCACGGCGAAGCGACGCATCGGACTTCTCCGCGGCGACGAAAGCGTGGACGGCCGCGCTCGCCGAAATCGACTCAGCCGAAGCGAAGCAACGACAAGCCAAAGTCGCCGATGATTCGATTCGACAACTGGAATTGTTTTTATTGGCGCTGGAAAACAGGTGCGGTCCGCTGTGGGGGCCGTGCGCTTTCTTCGCGGGTTGGTTGTTTGCTGCCGGTCGAGTTTGGTACTTTCCTGCCTTGTTAGACAAGAACTAATCAAGTGCTTTAAAAGCTTACTTTCCACATGAAGTTGCTCAGAGTGACTTGGATCTGCTGAGGATGCACAACATTACTCCTCGAGATTACTACTCGGATGAAGTTCGCAAATGGAACTGGGATAAATCGCTTCTTGCTCTGGGCGCTGCAAAACCTTATGCTATCTTTTCTTCTCCATTTGATCGTGTTCTGTTCCTTGATCCGGATGTTATGGCTCTCAGAGATCCAACCTACTTGTTTGACACAAATGCATTCAAAACATATGGCGCTCTCTTTTGGTATGTCTGGATCATCATTTGCAATTATCAGTTTTGGGTTGGCAAGAGTTATGGCTTCTGTAAGGTCGCATGAAAGCTGCAAGGAGTATCGACCACATACCAAAACAGCGGATAAACATATAATAGGCATAGAATCGTTAACGTCATTATATCCTCGGAATTATCCTATTTGATTTTACCACAATACTGTATTCATTGAATTGTAGGCCGGATTTCCCAACCACTTCTCCACGAAATCCAATTTGGAAGATTGCAAACATTTCTTACCACTATGAACGCGAATTTGAATCCGGAATCATTGCTATCAACAAACAACATCCAGGTCAGATCATCCAACTTCTTTCTCAACATGCCAACATATTCCCTAAACAAAGGAATCCTACGTGCTCTTTCACTGTCAGTACATATCTGTGCTCACGCCTCCTACTACTTTTCTTACATCTATGGCGACAAAGACGCCTTTCGATGGGCATTTAAAATGTCAAAAACGCCATATTTCCTAAACCCAAACTACCTCTCCTCACTCGGTCTTCTCGTTGACTCCGCTCACCCAAAAGGCGGTGCATCTCTAACTGCCCACCGCGAATCCTTCTTTTCCAGCTCTATGAAGCTACGGCCGCCAAAAGGAGTGACATATTGTGGACAGAATATGCTTCAACTCGATTTCCTGGATTTAGATGATACGTCTTCAATCCGAGAAGAACAGCGAAAAGAGAAATTGTGGAGCTATGACGCGAAACCCTTGTTCCTTCATGCGAACGGAATCAAGAAACACTATGATCCACACGTTCCTCCATTTCAAGTTATTCAGCGATATTCAAAACCAAGTACTCCCGGTGTATCCCTTGATGCTCTTCGAAAAGGGCGATATGATTGGATAGGGGATGTTTTCGAGACTGGTCATTGTGGCGCGTTCAGAGAGGAGAAGGGGTGGATCTTGTGTACGAGCGAGCAGAAGACGTGTTAAATGACGTGAGTGAGGTGTATATGAAAGTAAGGGATGAAATAGAGAAGCTTTAAGTTATTACAGTAATTATAATTGAAATGAACCAATGCAGAAAAAACGAAATGCAACAAAATAAAGTGCACACAAGTCATCAAACCTTTGTCAACATCACTCCAGTATACCAATCCAACTTCACATAAGTCCCCGTCACATTCGACTTATAACAACCCCCAATAGTCTTCCCCGCAAGATACTCCTTCCCAACAACAGTCCCACACTCCCGATCCGAATACATCTTCATAGCAAAATACCCACCCTTCTTCCCAAACGTATCCCTCACAACCTTCGCCGACTGAAACCGTTCCGCCAACGCCGCCGAATTCAAATTCGTAAACGTGAAACACTGCCCCTCGACATACTGCTGCGTGCCCGTCCACGAGTCCGTGCTGCACGTCGAATCCGTTGCAGAGAACTGCGAGATTTGCACGAAACTGGTGGTTTGGAGTTGGAGGGGTCCTTGGGATGTGTAGTTTTTGATTGCGGGGGTTACGCAGCCGTATGTTGTTACGCCGGATGTCATTTTGAGGCAGGGGAGGGAGCTTGAGACTGTGCACATTGCCATGGAGGGGGTGTAGTAGACTGCGCCGGGGTTGTGCAGTTGGAGTTGTAGAGGACCATTGTGGACGTTGTTACGAATGGACTTGTCATTTTTTTTTTGGTATTGTTGAGCTGTGGTTTGTTTCTGAGAATCAGCAAGAAAAGTGGTGGTGAGTTTGTAGGCTTTTTGGAAGACGCGACCCGCTCATTTTTGACAAACACCCCTAGCTTAATTTGGAATGAACATTATTCCACTGCAATTAATTATTACTCTTTATAGCAATTTCAAACAACTGTAACGCTATTACCGACTCTTGAAACGGCTCCTCTCCTCTCAACCTTAACATCAGCAGGAATCAAATGATCACCCCAACCCGCGCAACAGTCTCAATAGTGTTTGCTGCAAACAGCAAACTGGATTCAGAACTCATCCTAGCCATCCATTTCATCTTTTGGACCTTATCGTGGCTGAATTCAGGACTACAGCCCCTTTCATCTTTATACCGCAATCTCGCAGACCCAGGTGGCGCATTCAAAATAGAATCAACGGCGTCCAAAACCTCACTTGGTACAAAAGTCAGCTTGTCCTTGATCCGAACGCCGATTCCCGCGTCTTGAACGTGAATCGCGTTCAGAGGTTGATCACCAAACAGGGGAATAAGAAGCATAGGCACACCTCCGAAAACGGATTCATGGATTGAAGATAGTCCTCCGTGCGTGATAAACACCTTGGTTACCGAATGTTCAAGAACCCCACGTTGAGCTAGCCAAGGAAGGACTTGAATTCGGTCACGATTGTCTGGGGAGACTTGACTTTCAAGGATAGCAGTGCTATATGATTCTTTGCAAGACCATAATACGTGAACATCGGCGTGATTTTGTAAAACAAGGTTGATTCCAGCAAAGAGTCGTGCAACAATGTCTTGGAATCCACTGGCGCCACTCCCAAACGACACATAAATCAGACGCTTCTCGTAGATTCCAATTCGTTCAAATATTTCGCAAGACTCGCATTCGAAGGCTGGCTTGCATCAAGCACAAACGGTTTCAAAAACGGTCCCACCGCAAGAACATTCGGTGGAAGTTCTGCGCAGGCCTCAAACCTGGTGTGAAACCGACAGATACAAGTGATTAGCCGCGATTTCCTGCCAACTCGGAACCGCCTGCCCCCACACCTTCTTCTTAACAGCATTCAACGCTGTCTCAACAGGCACAACAGCAGGACCCAAAACACGAACCATATCCGCACTTGTAACCGCCCGCAACAACCCACTTCCCCACGTCTCCTGCGAAACCGGATTCATAATCGACGGAATGAACCACTCTGTTAGGAACCCTTTGAACCCAACCATCCCAAGAACCCCGAAATTATATCCTTCCATCGCCGCTGTGTCCAAAGCAGCTTCAGCGAAAAAGTCGATAAGGATCAAGTCAGGATCAACGTCTGCAAACAGGGCAGACCATAACCGAGTCCGTTCCGCATATGTTTCGATGACGGGCTGCATAGAATCGGGGATCGCAGTGGACGCAAATGTTTTGTATCCAACTGGGAGAGTAGTCAGCTTCTCCATTAGAGTGTCGATACCCTTGAAGAGACTGAATCACCGATAGAGCGTTGTTCAATGAATTTATGATCGTTTCTGTTGGATTGGTTTGGTTTGAGTGGGGTCAGAGGATTGGTTGGATTACTTTGACAGGAAGTACTCACGCAAAGGAGATGTTTTCGTTTTGATCCAAAGACGATCCTGTGACCGCGCAAATGAAGAACCTGCAATGCTTCAAAGTATGGAACAACATGTGAGCGAGTTGCTTCTTCGCAGACAATAAGGATCGTCAGGGTGCGTCATTGTTGGCCATTTTTGACTATTAATTGAGGGTTTTTTAACAAGTAAATTCGTATTAACTAAGTTAGAATGTAATAACTAATGAATCAAACAGTGCACATAAGTTCAAGGAATCAACACAATCTTTCCAACAGTGCGACCAGATGCACTCAACTCGTGGGCCTTCTTTACATCACTAAGGGGAAGCTCAACGGTAGTAAAAAGCTTCACCTTTCCCTCCTCAATCCACTTGGCAACATTGGGGAACTGGTCAACAGGAAGGCTTGTAATGAACTTGTACTTTCTAGAGCTACTGATGGCTCTCCAGCAATAGTACCAACCATTCCAGCAAGCGCACCAACTGATACTGGTCCATGGGATGCTGGAGCAGACGCGGCAAACAAACCACCGGCTTCAAAATGTCTGTGCCAAGTCCCAGTTCTTGCCTTCATCCATTCCAACTGCATCGTAAAACACGTCGAACTGGTTTGTGGTTGTGAGCTGATCCTTGAGTGGCTTGACAGTGTAGTCAACAAACTCATCCGCACCCAAGGTCTTAGTCACAAAGTCCTTGTTCTTGCCCGACGCGACCGCCACCACCTTAGCACCAAGAATCTTTGCAATCTGCACAGCAAAGATACCAACACCTCCACTGGCGCCATTCACGAGAACTTCCTTTCCCTTATTCTCCTCCACCTTCAAACTGAGCCCACCATACGTCACAAGACCAACATACGCCGTCAAAGCACAGACCCAACACCAGCCGCCTGTTGAGCACTAACACCCTCTGGTCGCTTCACAACCACATCCACAACAGTGCTCACCTTCACATATTCCGCATATGTACCAAACCCCTTGATCCCCGCAGTCTTTCCATACACCCGATCGCCAACCTTGATTCCCTTTACGGCACTTCCAACTTCAACGACGGTTCCAGCATAATCGATTCCAAGAACAGCATTTGGAATCGGGAGCGAGACGACGGCAGCCATGTCTCCTTGGCGCACTTTGTAGTCGACTGGATTGACGCCGGCAGCTTCGACTTTGACAATGACAGACGAAGTGTCGGAGTTTGAAAGTGTTGGTGTTGGAAGCGTTGATTCGGTGAGGACTTCGGGGCTGCCGTAGCCACTGATTGTGATTGCGCGCATTGTTGGTGGAAGAGACATTTTGAGTGCGCTTTAGGCCGGTGAAGGGATGGTTTTGAAGGGTGGTGCAAGGCTTGAGGCGTCGGCAGTGACAAACCCTGACTTGATTTGAAATGACTCATGTGAAACCCTGATACAACAACTATCATCGTTTTATTGCCACTTTCCAAGAATTGTGCATAAATATTGACGTGAGCCTCACAGCTCCAAGGCTTCAATCACCCTTCTTGCGATGGCCTCCACGACAGGTGGACAAACGGCATTCCCAAGTTGATGATACAAGGTCCCTTCGTTCTTGACGTGATCTAACCGATATGATTCAGGAAACCCCATAATCCTCGCACATTCTCGAGGAGAATAGAATCGCAACGTAAGCGCTCGCTCGTCACCACTTTCTGTCTTGACTTTTTTGATTTCGGTGTTTCTTCTTCATCGTCCTCTTGAGTTTTCAACTGGCTCGTTTCTGAGTCCGCAGTGAGTTTACTAAACTCCTTTTCTGCTTCCTCATCCAGAACTCCATTTTCCTCTGCACCATCCATTGAAACCCGTACAAATTCGCTGTACATCACGTATCCGCTCTTGTAACTGCTCATGAGCGTTCTTGCACGTCCATTCACATTCGCAATCCGCCATAAAGGGTTCTTTTTGAATGTGTAGCTCTCTTTAAGTTTTGAAAGTTGATGCGTTGTAAGAAGGAGAGAAGGTGGTGGCGGATCTTGGGTAAGGATGGAGCGAAGGAGTGGAGGTGGTGTTGTTGGTGTTGATGGATATGAGAAGGCAGAGTGACTTGGATTAAAAAACCGACAATGTAAACGCGATGTCGAGTTTGCGGAGTGTAGGCCGATGCGTCAATTATTTGTAATGAACACTGTACAAGTAGGAGAGTTAAATCCAGCAGAATAGAAAAACTCTAATGACTCACGTATATCCAGCATCTTCTAAATGCCCTTTGATAATCCCAAAAACGCGTCCATCCTCCATCGTCACAAGATTTGCCACGTTTTCAAGAATAAACGCCTTTGGCTTCTTTCCCTTCAACACACGCACAACCTAAATCCAAAAAGCGTAAACAGCAGACCATATTCGTTCCCTCTCAAAGGACAATACCTCAAAAAACAACTCCCCCCTCTCATCATTCAACGCAGTCCGATCCCCAACCTTACAAAAACTCTGACAAGGAAACCCAGCCGTCAACACATCATGCTCGGGAATATCCTTCGTCTCCACCTCCGTAATATCACCCACCAAAACATCTCTCTCCTGTCCGTTACTCCCGCATATCCTCTCCCTCCCGAAATTAGAAACATACGTAAACCGCGCCGCATCCCCAATCTCGCTCGCAAACACTGTCCGCCCTCCTATCGCATCTAATGCAACGCGAAATCCACCAATTCCCGCAAAGAGTTCAATGAATCGGAAGCGGGGTTTAGTTTTCTCAATGTCGATTGTCACAGTCTGTATGTCTTTGTAGGTTGCATCGTCTTGCTTCCCGCGCGTTGAAATACAAGATGGACTCTTGACACGGATGTTTGGTATGAATGTGATTGAAGGGTCTGCGAGGCTTGTGTTTTGTAGTGAGGTCAGAGTGCTTGTTTTCGTGAGGTTTCTCCGGAGACCCAGAATTATATCGAAACTGCAGTTTGGATGGCTAGATGTTTTGGTTGTGTTGTGCCAGATGCAATCAACTGCACTTCTGTTGGACAGGTAACTCAGGTTGACTGACGCATTCTCATCCTCGCACGTAATCATATTGGGGGCCCCTCTTAACGTTGAGAAAAGAAGCGGAGCGGGAGTTAATAGGGTCGATTTAACAGGAGAAGAAGGTTTGGTGCACTGCATACAGAGAGCGTAGTCAGACAGTCGCCAAGGGCTTCTCTGACGAAGTATCAAGGTGGGAACAAAAATGTTGAGAAGGGAAGAAAGGACAGTAAACCCGACGTGTATTTTTTTTTCTATATTCTAATTTCTCCATGCAAAATTAAAAGAGGAAAAAGGAAAGGAAGTTCGCCAGTAGGATCCTCTTTGCTTTCGGATCCTCTTTACTTTCAATGTCTCCTTCACGAGAGATGAATACCCGTCTGAGGAAGAGTTCTTTCGAAGTGAGTGATCGAGCGGACAGTTTTAAATAAATTGGAGGACAACTAGCGGAGAAAGGGTGGAACTTTCAGTGTTTGGTTTTCTTTCGCACAATGCTGTGCTGCCTAATTGTCGACCGCAAGATGAAAGGAGCAGTCTTCCCTGTCGATATCAGTCCTTTGTCCTTCGTAGGACACCTTAAAGATGCGATCAAGGCAAAGAAGAAACACGATTTGGATCGTTTTGACGCAGACTCCCTCACTCTCGTTCGCATCTTTACGGCTAATGAAGGAGGATTGAAGTTGGACGTAGTGAGAAAGTACAAACTCGCCCTTGATCTCGATGAGTATGGAGATTTTCCCGAAGAAGCGGAGGATACAAGGTCTTTGTTCAGTGGAAGGACAGGGGCGTTTAATGAGTTTCACGGATCAATGTACAAGGTTTGTATTGTCATATTGTCGATTGTTTTTTGGTTTTAAAACTGAGTTGGATGTAAGGTGATGGACTCATCTCAAGCAGTCTTGGACTATGTGGATGACATGGGTTTACCGAAGGGACTTTGCCATGTCCTTATTCTCGTACCTGCTCAGGTTGCGCCACCAGAATTGGTCTCAGCTCGAAGAGGTATGCATGATAACAGTTATATTCCTGAATTATTGTTTTTTACAATACAAATCAAACCAGGCAGTGTTTCACAATTAACAGAGGCTATTATCATTTCTGATTTGATGGAGCCTGTGAATAATCCTGAGTACCAAGCCTATTGTTCTCGTGGCAGTAGTTTAGCAAGCCACAAGACTATGATTGCCCTTGTTCACCAAATCAATAGAATCTACGCTCAATTTGAAAGCAGTGATAAAAATTCAATCCCATTTGTTGTTCTTGAAACCTCTAGTGGCATTGGAAAGACACAAACAGCATTCACCTTGATGTCAACTTTCAAAGTGGCATATGTTGCTTGTATTCCAAGTTCAGATACATCTCAACAAAAAATTTACTCCGCTTTTGGAAATCGCACTGTTCTCTATATGAGCTGTGTTCGTGAAGATATCCAAAATTATCCATTCTATCATCAAGAGGTTTCAATCCAGATTCTCATCAGCCAATCAGGAAGTTTGAAATTATCCACTTATGCTTTCATATGTGCATTGTTGACTGGTGACCAAAGCTCTTTAGCAGCTATTACTCGGGATCAAGCTCTAAAAAAGCTAAATGGAAAACGTGGTGTATTTTTTATGGATGAGTTCCCTGTTCATAATCCTCGAGCTCAAGATGCTGAAGCTGTAAAATTCCGTCTGAGATTCATGCGTACAGTTGTTGGAGCACTTGGTTTAGTTGGAATTCTTTCATCTACTCATAGCTCTGCAATGAATATGTTTATTCATGGAAATGAAGCGTCAAGAGGTGGAGGTGGGCCTCCTAAATTATGGTGTTACGTTGTTCCACGCTTTCCACCTTTTGAAGTACCTTCTGGGACTGATATTCCAGATTGGCTCAGATTGATTTTGGAAAACAGTCGTCCATGGTTCTCACACATTGCACTGCAACATTATCATGAATATTACAGAGGTAACACCTCAGTACCTGACTATTTGGACCAGCTTTTCTGCTTTCTCTGGAAAGAAGCCAGGCGAAGTAAAAAATTTGGTCAAGTTGCATATACCCATGGCCAAGTGTGTCTTCTACTGTCAGTTAATCATGTTCAGTATGAAACTCAAAACCCTGAATTTAATGTCATTGAAAAACATTTTGCTCAGCTGGATAGGCTTGAGATGTTTCCGTTGTACCTCAGTGACGATGGTCTTCAAAATCTTGATGAAACACTTTGGATCCACCGAGTGATATTCCCAACAGCAGAAATTGATTTGCTGCTCCATTTGGTGTTTCTTGGAGGTAAAGGCTATCGCACATTTGTCAGCACCTTTCTAGAAGCAGTTCAGGCTACAAAAAACCACCAGACTTTCGCCTTGTCATTTAAGAACAGTAATGTGAAGACAAATGATGGGCTTGAGGCAGAAGCAAGTCGATTTGGTGCTGTTGTTCTTGCAAGTCGAGCTAATGGTCTCCATGGGTCAAGTTTTGATCAATGGATTTCATTTTTCATGCAGGAATTAGGAATGGTTCAGCTGGGATCTCAGCTAAAGGTTCCTGACAAAATTGCAGTCTTGTTGAAAGGAATACAGGTGCCCTACCTTGGGGCGCCAAATGTCAGTTGGCCAAAGAATTTGCCTTGCGAATGGAGCAGATTCTTGGGTGAATTTTCTCGCTCACTGAATAATGATCGAATTGATGGAAGTATTGGGAGTGACATTACCTTTGAAGTCAAAGATTGGAGCACATCATTTGGCACTCCTAACCTTGAGGATGCACTGAAAAGAAAACCATTGGACTCTACTGCTCACATAATTCTTGTTAACAAGGTAGTTAATGGATTTTATAGCACAAAAAAAGCTGCTGGCTATTCAGCATTTGTAAAGCAACATCAAAATCTACTTGGAAAAACATTTCTGTATATGTTGACAAAAAAAGGCTTCCTTGAAATGAAAGGCATCAAGAATCAGTGTAGGTGCTCAAAGCAAGATCATTCTGATTCAAGTTGTGCTCCTCAGTCAGTTGTAATTTTGATCCCAACAGTATTATAGTTTCTTTGCTAAAGTAATTTTCCATGTTATATAAAGTCATATCTCATGATCTTTACATTCTAAGAGCAACCCTACAATTTGTTTCATTCAGCCATCTGATTTGAAGCAAAACACAGCCACAAAACAGTTTTTGGGGTAAGTTTTGATAGAGCAGCCAAAAGTTTCTTTATTTGTGTCCACATTTGAAGCGCGGCAGTGGGAGGCAAACTCATGGTGATGGTGGTTTTTTGTCAAAACCAACACATTTGCTACTTGCTGTAACCTGTGAAGACCTGCTCTACTTTTTGTGCAATTATAACGCCACTGCAGGACCTAAATACTTACAAAAAAACAACGTTCTCAGAGACAGAAACCGTAACAAAACAACAACACAATGCACGAAAAGACAAAGTCCCACCTCCACGTGTCTGCCGTGTTGGTTGCTGGGATCACAGAGTGGAGACGTGCGGAGGCTGGGAAAGTTTTGGGGACAGGGAGCGAAGGAAGTGGAGTCGCACAGGGGTTGAAACAACAACGCCAACAGAGCAAAACAGCCGCGAAACAGCGGGAAAGTCGAGTAGTTGACTGCGGAACAGCAAAGCCCGAAACAGGAGCCCGACGAGACACGAAGCGAGGAGACGCGCTTCACCAACCCCCAAACAAACCAACCCCAACAACCCAACACAAATACTAACAACCCACCACCTCAGCAACAGCGTAGGAACCATAACTACAACAAAACAAAACGAAAAGGTTGAAACAGACCTACCAGAACTACCAGACACAAGAAATGGAATAACACACCTACCCCTCCACAACGCAAAACGACAACAGGCACAACAGCCACACAAAACACACTGGAAGGAAAGTGAGGGACCGTCGAGGGAGGTGCAACAGCCATCCACAACCTACCAACACGACAGAAACTCAATGCTGGCACCAACCAACATGGAAGAGGCAACACCACGCAGCAAAAGGCGAAAGAGTCAACATCAGGGAGACAGTCAATACAGACGAGGCAACATTGAACTCAACATTACAATAAACACTATTCAACTTCCATATCAAACACTGTAGAAACTAAAAAGAATAAACAACAAGATAATTGCACAAAGAAGGACGTGAGGGAAAGAAAGAAAGAAATAAAAGGAGGTGGCAGACAAAAAACAAATAAGAACAAAGTAGAAGAAGAACAAACCAACTGCACAAAACTAAAATGCGTAGTCTGTGGGAACTGCGCAAAGGGCGGGAAATACACAGCAAGGAGTTGAAAGGGACACAAAGGCAAGCACCAAAATGCCCTCTCCCACCACTCAACCAGACAACCACAATGACCAACCAATACACCATCGACATCTACCACGCAGACCTAAGTGACTACAACTCATGCAACTGTCACACCCCACCGCAAGTACACAACACTGCTGTGCAACAAGGACAACGCCAAGAGGGTAAGACAAATGCACTCCAAACAAACAACACAAACTGGGAAACTAACCAGCCAACAGATCATCTACTCACTCCCCATTGCACAACAAACCTGCCCAACCAACCCGTTCACCATCGTCGCACTTGGCTTCACCCACCTTGACCTCAGCAACTACCACCGAATCACTATCAAAAACGAAATCAGCAACTTCATCTACAATGTGCTCAAGGAGGAAGTCGAGGACATACACATCTACTCCAAAGCCAAAACTCCCACCAGCTACATCATCTGCAACAGTGAGGCCCAATTCAGACGCCTCCTTGACGACCCCATGTACTGCTACATCCCCAACCTCCGAAACATCAACATACAGCTACGTAACCGAGCCACAGACCTCTCCACCTCCAAAGAAGACCTCAAGATCCCTGGAACGTGGTTCAGACCAGAAAAGCATCCCCTTTGTGCTGAAGACTTCATGCCAACCACCAAGTGCGGCGTCGACAGCATCTTCATCAGCAACGATCGTGTTCTTCTACTCCATCGCTCTGCTCTGCAGGCCAAGGCCATGAATGGTGTCACCAGCCAAACTACAAACAAGGGCCCTCAACAACATCAAGCAGGGGATTTGTTGTTAACGGAGTGTACGAGGAATACAAGGATTGTAGTGAATGTGGGTAACACCATGAAACGGAGGAGTGTGAACTGTTCCAGGAACGAGTGGAAGGGCTCTGCCACCAGGCACAAGGGATACACTTCAACAACCTCAGCAAAAAAGAAGTAGAGTTAGCCTTCTTCAAAATCACAGCAGACGAAGGAAAGACTCTGGGGACATGGATCAAAAACAGGAACAAATATGATGTCCAAAATATGAGGGGACTGAAGGGACAGCTGCCAGAACTGAGGGAGTACCAGAGACTCTGGGACATTGGTTCACTCCCAAGGTCCCAACCAACTAACAACTACCATAACCCCCCAACAACCAACACAGCACCAGGCGCCATGACCATCTCCTCAGCTCCAAGATCACCCACATGGAATCCAGGCTCCAGCACCTTGACTACCATGTGCTCCAGCAACAAGTGCAACTGTAGCAATGGATACCAGAGCCAAGACGACATGGAAAACCGCCCTCACAAGAAGGCCACCAGCCGCTCTGACCAACCTACCCCTACGTGCCAATCATGAACCCATTATTGTCTCATCCCCCGACGACAGTAACGAACAAGACGAGGAAATCCTTGACAACACCAACAATGAACTGCTCAACACCCCAACCAAGTTGTCCATGGATGAGAATGCTGAGGGCCCCAGTAACCAAACCAAGACCCACCCCCTGCGAAGCATGTGTGATACACCAAAAACAGGAAGAAGGGAGGGTGGGAGTGAAATGAAAACAACATATTCAAATAAAACCAAATATTTATAAACAACCTATTCCAAACTATAACAAGAGAGGAAATAGGGGTGGTCAAAGTTGAGAAAATTGAGAAAGTGAAAAGCGAACATTGGGGCGTTTGGAAAGCGCAGTTTCATCATTTTAAAAAGTGGCGGTTTGAAACCAGTGGAAAGGGATGGTCAGAGTTGTGGTTTCGAACCACAGCCTCTTGAGGTGTCTTGTCATAGCAGATTGGGTGGTGAAAAGCAAAAGCAAATCGCGAAACTCAAAAGCGGCTCTCAAAAGAAAAATTGAAAAGCGAGGTAGGGGTTCGCTTTTGGATTCGAAAAGCGGATTTTGGACATTTTGAAACTTTGCTTTTCGCATGACCACCCCTAATGCTTGAAAAGAACAAAGAAAACTTTGCAAAAGAGGAAGAAAAAAGTAAGGAGGAATCAACCAAAAAAAGAAAGAGGATCCTCAACAACAACAAAGAGGAATGTAAAAGAAGAAAAGACAAAGAAGACAATGAAGGGGACACAGATGACAACGTAGATGAAGAAGTACCTCTTAAGAAACCAACAAGGAACCAAAAAGTCACCACAAAAATCAATAAGGACAGTAAGGACGTTTCGCTATTCGGATTTTTGTTTTGGAGGAGGAGATTTTTCTTCGTGGGCTGGCCACAAAGAAAAATGGATGGCCACTTTTCGTCCACCAAAACACTCACAAGGAAAGAAAAATCTGTCAACGCATGACTACCTCAACAGCATCCAAACGTGGCCGTGCTGACCCTGCCATGGCCTCAACAGACGAGGAGGGGGCCCTAGAGCAGCCAGGGAGCCGCAATCGCAAACCAGCGTTCTGATACAATGCCCGAATTGAAGTATTGCTTCTAAAGGAGGTCACAGGCGTTGAGCCCTTCAATGCTGGACATGGTAAGACTGGTGAGGCTTGGGAGCGTGTTGCTACAAACGTGAATACGGAAATGGGCCTCCATAATGACGCCAATGTCAAGGCAACAGGAAAAAATGCATTCAAACGCTTCAAAGAGCTCCTGAAGAAGTTCAAGGCTGATGAAATGGAAAGCCTGCAAGCCTCTGGAACGGAGGAGGAGTTTGAGGAGAGTGAGCAGTTGTTGTCTGACCTTCAAGATTTGGTTTGTGCCTCACATCCCACCCATCCCGCCATGCTAAATCAGCCAAAACATTAGATTCATGATTTAGAAGAGCAGCGAGTCAAAAAGAAGGCGAAGAAGTCGAAGGAGGAGGAGCGCCGTGAAACAAATGGGGCTGCCATCCGAGAAGCTGCTGTCAAACTGATGTCCGACAAGAACAAGACTCCAAAAAAGACTGACAATGGATTTGGCGATGAAGAGAATGACCCACCTTCCTCTTCAACTCGTGCTCCTTCCACTGCCAAGACGGCAGCAAGTCTTGCTTCCACTCTCAAGGAAATGAGTGAGGCCTTCCATGAGTCAAATGCAAAAGACAGCAATGATGCAGTTGCGAATCAAGAGTTGAAGGAGAGAGAATTGAACTTGCAGGACAGGAAGCTTGCATTGGAGGAAGCCCGGTTGGAGTTGGAGAGAAAGCGTCAGGAACAGCAAGACAAGTTGATGAATGCACTCTTGACCAAGATTCTGGAGAAGTAGGACTGGTCACTTATTATTATTTCTATTTATTTATTTGTTGATGGAAAAGAAGATGTGTTTTGTGATGTTTTAATTACTCGTCGTCTTCCTCTTGATCGTCTCCAAGTTCTGTCGGAGCTGGAGATGAGTGCAAGTATTCATTCAGTGTAGGCGGGTCAAGTGCAAAAAAGATTGAGAGCTCATTTGCTCCCTTGCAGCAAGTCAACATGTTTGTAAGCAACACTGCAACATTATAATAAACACCAACAGGTTGCAACCACAGCTTTAAATTCTTGTGGAAGTCCACAAAGGCCCAGTTTGCAACAATGAGCCCAAATGCCCATTCAACCGTTACGCGCACTCTGCTCATGGCCTTGTTGAATGCATCCTGCTCTTCTGTCAACTGAGCACCCTTGAAGGGAGAAACCATCCAATCTTTTAATCCGTAGGCAGGATCGCCGTACACCACAAATGTGCTGCAGGAAAAATGTCTTCCAATCCACTTTGGCGAAGGAGATACAGATCATGGCGAGATCCAGGTTCAGGGCCATGCAAATGAGCTATGATTCCATCAGGACAACTGATTGATTGCCACTTGAGTGCATGTTTCCATTTGTGTCCATTGTAGGCAGCTTTCTGCACGCCTTTTCCAGGACGACACATTTGGCGCACAGTTCCGTCAGGATCTCCAATACAATCAATCAACGGGGCTCCTTGTGCGTGATAAGCATCAGCAAATTGAATCAATTTCTGCTCAGTTATGCGATGTGTGTCCCACAGCAATAAATGTTTGAATCGCCGGAATATATGCAGGAGCACGTTGTTAAAAATAAAGCTAATAGCGGTTCTGCTACGTCCAAAATGTTGTGTGATGTCACCGAGTCGTCCAGGATACGCCATACGTCGCAACAGAATCAAAAGTGCCTCAAGTGCAAGAGCTTTGTGTCCTGCTTTTGTAATTACGACGTCAGGGAGCCTCAATTCCACGACCAGATCCTCTATTTGCTTCTTGTCAAAGCGAAAGAGGAATTTGCAGGTTGGAGAGTCCAATCTTTTGAAGTTGAAGCGTGTATCAGGAATTTGGATGGCCATTGAGTCTGGTGCAAATTCTATGCAGGCCACAGTCATGGCCAACATCAAAAGGAGCTGTTTACGCCGTTGGTTTGCACGTTTGACAGCATCATTGTCTGTGTCCATTCGAAATTTATTTTTCCTTCTAACGAACACAACTTTCTCTCAAAGAGATCCTTGTGGCCACGCCAACAAATCTCACAAAGATATCCTCCTAGCGAAACCTCTCTAGTGACATTGATAATAGTACTAACACCAAGTCTGCGGCAGAAAAAGGAACACCGCCTCACTCAAAATAGAAACAATCCAAAACACACTCACAACATACAGGATACACATACTAGGAATCCAAGAAACCAAGGTTGAAGAGACTGAAGCAGTAAAACTCTGGAAAGGACGAACAAAGAACGACGAAAATGGCACAGGTAAAGACACAGAACACAACTATGACTACTCCAGATTCACAAGTGCAAATGGCCAATCAGCAGGGGTGGGAATGATAATAAGGTCAGACTTTGCAAAACGTGCAAGAGCAGTAGAACGACAGAGACAGCAATATGGTAGACACCTATTGCCGATACAACCCAGAAACAATCAAATACTCAAGAGAAAGTGCAGACGGAAGCTCCAAGTCAAGAATGGATGCAATATACACATCAACAACCTTGGCAGAAAGAACTGCTCACTGTGAAATCCTCACAGAGATGTTTGCATTAAGAGAATCAGTACCAGTACCTTCTACAAACAAGACCCATCTCCCTACTGGAGATCCCATACAAACTGATGGAAGTGCTCTGGTATGCAAGACTGAAAAAAATCATGCTCCAGAACACCCATATCTTATCAGGGAGAAACTTCAGTGTACTACCTGGAGAATCTAGTGATGATAAACGCCATCATCAAATACTGCAAAGAAAAGAAGATGCAAGGATTCGTGATCTTCAATGACATTAAAAAAGCGTTTGACAGTGTGGGTCCAACAGCTGTCATGTGAAGTCACAAACAAATCAAACTACCATATAAATACACAGAAACTCATGACTGCTAAAATACTCACAGCATTTGGACCAACAGATGGCATCAAAATGGGGACAATGATGCAACAGAGTTCAATCCTGGCACCTCTAGAGTGGAGAATATTTTGGGACTCATTGTTATGTGCCCTGGACAAACATACAGAAGGAATAACAATAAAAGGGACACACAAAAAAGGCATCAAGAAGGATGGGAATACAAACTCAAGGAAAGACTTACCTGTGAAGCCTACGTTGACGACACAGCGGCTTTTGCAAATAGCTGGGAGGAATGTGAAAAACAAGCAAAAATTATCTACGAGTTCTAAGAAATTAACTCAATACAGTCCAACACTTGCAAAATGGCAGTCATTGCAGTGAACCCAGACCACCCACGTACACAACTAACCTGGGGGGATGGAGCTAAGGTCAACATTAACATAAAGGGGAAAGGAGAGAGAGTATTAGGCAGCTGGTTCTCCTCAGACAACCTTGGCAAGGATGCTAAAGAAATAATCAACACAACAGTAGAAACCATATGCCAAACTCTAAACAGAAAAAAAATCACAGCTGTCACAGCAATATCAATCGTAAACACCGTCTTGTTACTAAAGATCAAATACATATGAAAAACACTTGCCCTTACAGAGACAGAAATTGACAAGTGGTATGCAAAAGCAGTCCAAGTAGTTAAATATAAAGCAGGCATTGCGGCAAGCACCACAGCGTCACTAGTAGAAAACCCATGCATATATGGACTTGAAAACTGGAACCAACACTACACAACTGATAAAACCAACACCCTGCTGATTGCACTGAATTAAGACTCGCTACTTCGCAGAATTATGAGAGTACGCGCCCTTAACCTTCAGGATGCACTGGGCCTTCCGCACTTCCCTATCCTAGAACCGTACCCAGCCAAAATGGTAAAAGAAACAAACAGCATTGCCAACCTCATGAATAGAATGTACAAGCAAAGATTGAGAATAGTACCCCAGGAATTCCTGTGCAAAGAAAACCAAATCACAAAAATCTTTGGCAGCCAAACCCATCACAAAGAGGCAAGAACTAGAACAGAGTATACAATGTCTCACATGCCAAGATAGAAATGAAGATAATGTAGACCAAAATGGCTATCAGGTGTGCAGCCCAAGAATAACGCAACAAATGAGAGCCATAAAACTATTCACAGAACACAAGAAAGGAACTAACATATTAAGGCCAGAAATGATTGAAATCTCCAAGACAGCAAGAGACTCATATGAATCAAACACCCCAGTGGAAACAGAATATGTAGAACCAGCCACAAGGCAGAACAGACAGAAAAACAAGAAAAACATGGATGAAGACAGAGAAAGAATCAAAGAAAGAATTAAACGAAGAAAAGAGAAGCATGACCACCAACAACAACGACAACAACAAGCACCAAAGACCAGCAGAAGGAAGAACACAGAAAAAAGACAAGAGGAGACACTCGACAATGGCAACTTAGAGTGGGAAGCAATGCCGGAGAACGGAGGAGGGGAGGAAATGGAATAACAAGTGGCCAGGAACAAGTACTCTGGGGGAGGGAAGACATGGGGGAAGGAAGAGTTGAAGGGATTGATTTGTTGAAGGGATTGTATATAAAATGCCATTTGGGCGGGCCAGAGCCATATTGTTGGGGGATGGACTTGGAAAGCACACCAGTGATTTGTTTTATTCTTAAACAAAGTGAGGCAAGGACCTCTTACTCTACTCAAAAAAAAAAAGGACCTAAACACTTACACAGGTGATGTTTACACATTTTTCAGCACATACAGCCTGGTTTGAAGTGGGTCCAATGAGTTATGGCAACACAGTTCCTTCTCGTTATCAAGGCTCCTGCAGTTTTTAGCCACATATCAAAAGTTAATCTCATTCTGCTTTATTTACAATTACTATTCATTCACTCATGTTGAACGATTTTGTGCATCAAGAGAGAACTGAGTCTTGCTGCAGACTCCACCCTCCTTATCGGTATATTTACTCCCACACTGTGTTGTAATAATCTCTATTGACAGAGCAGAGGGATCCCAGTCTGAGAGAGATATGATTTGGGGATTGTCCTTTCAAATTGATACCCTCTTCCAAGGTTGCTGAATCAGTAGGTTGTTTGTCGCCAAATGTACCCTTCATTGTCAGCTTGTAAATATGGAATTTGTTGTATCAGAGGAGCCGTTAAATGAAGGTCCCCATGGTGTGTTTTTTGCTAGTCTTTTATTAATCATTTGGCCCAGACTTGTGTTGAATGATCTGAGTGACAAAATGTGCTTTTCTATGCAATGGTTTGATGTGGATGGCTGAGTGGTACTTTCATTACCACTTCTCCAATTGTTGCTCTTGTTTCATGATCTGTCTCCACCTATTTTATCCCAACAACATAACTAATATAACATGATTGTGTTTACAAACCCACACACCGTCCTCACCAAAATTCCGCCACCTCTCACCTCCAAAAATCTGGATCTGATGTTTACAAGTCCCATGCACCACCCTCCTTCAACCACTTCTCAATCACCCCCACCAACTCCACAACTCCAGCCAACGTCTCCTCTCCACACGGAACAATCTGTTTTGGCAGCAACAAGAACCCATACAACCCAACTCGACTCCATAACTAAACGTCACTTTGCAGTGTCATATGCAAAGTTGACAGACGAGCCTGAGGCCTGGTATATAATGTTGCAGATGGATCCAACGGCAAATGTCTTTCTATGCACGGATTTGAGAGCTGAGGCTGCGTGTTGAGCTGCAGATTCAATGTGGATTGGGGCTGTGTGGTCACAGAATGCTCCGTAGGGGTACATCCAGAGTTGGGAGTATGCGTGGAAGTCAATGAATGAAATGACGGCGCTGTTTTGGGATGTGATGTAGTTGGCAAGGCTTTTGGGTTCAGGGGCGGAGAAGGGGAATGTTCCAATGTATGAATCTGAACATGGGTTTTTGGAGGTTGTTCCGTCACTGCCCCAGTTGGAGGCCCAGTTTTGGTTTGGATCAGTGCCGACACATAGGTTTCTGGCATTTGGTTGGCAGTTCTTGCGCCACATTCTGTTTGTTGTGTGGGTCCATCAACGTTCAGAACAGGAAGAATTGTGAAGTCAAAACTGTCTAGGATGTGGGTCAGGGCTGGGTCTTTGTTGTAGGAGGCGATAAGACTACATCGCAAAATTTGCCAGTAGGAGGGTCCGTGCCATTCCTGTACAAATGGGTTTTGATGCTGATTATTGTCGTCTCATCCCCCGATAACTGTAACAACCAAGACGAGGAAATCCTTGACGACACCGACGACGAACTGCTCAACACTCCAACCAAGTCGTCCATGGACGAGAACACTGAGGGCCCCAGTAACCAAACCAAGACCCCCCTGCGAAGCATGTGTGATACACCAAAAACTGGAAGAAGGGAGAGTGTGAAATGAAAACAACGTATTCAAATAAAAACCAAATATTTATTGACAACCTATTTCAAACTGTAACAAGAGAGGAAATGCTAGAAAAGAACAAAGAAAACTTTGCAAAAGAGGAGGAAAAAAGTAAGGAGGAATCAACCAAAAAGAGAAAGAGGACCCTCAGCAACAACAAGGAAGAGGAATATAAAAGAAAAAATGACAAGGAAGACAAGGAAAGGGACACAGATGACGAAGTAGATGAAGAAGTACCTCTTAAGAAACCAACAAGGAATCAAAAAGGGAAATACACACGACAGGAAGAACAACAAGCCACAATGGAAGAGGCGGTTGAAGAAAAAAGAAGGCTAGAAGTCAGAGAAGCGACAAGAAACCTGAACACCACAAAATTCAACAAGGACAGTGACATTGATAACAGTACTAGCAACCAAGTCGGCAGCAGAAAAAGGAACCAGACTGAAGATGACAATGAAAGCAAACAGGATACACAGAAAACACAGAAGACAGATGCAACAGGAAGCTTCTTTGAACAAAGGAAACTAAGAACTGCCGCAAACCGAGTGGAACTATGTGTTGGCACATACAACACGGCCTCGCTCAAAATAGAAACAATCCAAAACACACTCACAACATACGGGATACACATACTAGGAATCCAAGAAACCAAGGTTGCAGAGACTGAAGCAGTAAAACTCTGGAAAGGACGAACAAAGAATGACGAAAATGGCACATGTAACGACACAGAATACAACTATGACTACGCCAAATTCACAAGTGCAAATGGACGATCAGCAGGGGTGGGAATGATAATAAGGTCAGACTTTGCAAAACATGCAAGAGCAGTAGAACGACAGGGGACAAGGCTAATCTCTGTAATACTCCAAGTAAAAGGCGGAGAGATAAGAATAACAAACATATACTGGCCAAACACCACAAACCACCCAGAACACCAAAACCTCACAAACAAAGTCAAAGAATACATACAAGAAGATCAAGCAAAAGGGCGAGAAAGTATCTTTCTGGGAGATTGGAACACAACAGCAGACAGACTACTTGACCGTTTCCCCGTACAACTACAAGAACCGCAACAAGGAATCCTGGCAACAATGAAAGACAGCAATATGGCAGACATCTACCGCCGATACAACCCAGAAACTATCAAATACTCAAGAGAAAGTGCAGACGGAAGCTCCAAGTCAAGAATTGACGCAATATACACATCAGCAACTTTGGCAGAAAGGACAGCGCACTGCGAAATCCTCACAGAGATGTTTGCATTAAGAGAATCAGATCATGTACCAGTGGCTGCATCCTTTGACCTTACTGGCTGGTTTCAAAAAGCACCCAAACCTTACACCATAATGAGGAGAGTGGTGGACTTCAGGGCAGCAACAACCGAAGAAAAGGAAAACGCGACCCAACAATGTGAAGAGGCAACCAAAGAAATGCTAAAAAACTTGGTTATAGAAACCAAACATCTCCAAATGATTGCGGGCTGTCCAGACAGAATGGCGGCACACACCACAAATGCAAACAACATCAAGTGCACACCACCTAACAGTAAAGACAAGCTATGTGACCTAAGGGAAAGAAACTACGTTCGAGAAGTCACAAGTAAATACGCCACAGAACTTGAACACAAAATAACCGATATCCTTATGACAACACTACCAACCAAAATAATGGGAACAAACAAACAAACAGAAGAGGAAAGATTAGCTGCAGAGTGGGCTAGATTTGACAAAACAATCGGACGTGCAATAGTAGAGGCTAGCCGCGCAACTAATGGAGAGGTGACAAACGAGACAGTTCTGACAATTGAAACACTTCGCATAAAACTAGAACACAAATGGACAACTGAAACACCAGAACACTCCAACAACATACATGAAAAACCAGAAGTGGCAAAAAAACAACTCATAAGCTGGCTACGAAGGGAAAGACACGAAGTCACAAAACTGTGGAGAGAAGCAAAGGGGGCCCAAACTTGGAATGATATCCAAGCAAGCATAGACAAAAGAAACGAACAGTTCACAACACAACGGAAAAAGATGTTCAACAAAATATTGGAAAGAGAGACACCACACGTTATAATTGACTGTAATAAGAATGAGTTTGGAACGGTATTTGAAGCTGAGGAAGTGAAGGCTGGCACTGACAAGGTGATGAGTGAAGTGTTCAAAGAACGCCAGACCAAAGAAATACCAGAAGACTCAGTATTTACAGAAGAATATAAACCAAAAGATACAATTGCAGACAACACATACGACGAGCTAGAAAAGGACTGGACTATAGAAGATGTTTCAGAAGGAATCAGAGAAATGGCAAGAAACAAAGCACCTGGCCCCAGCGGCCTTCAAGCAGAAGCACTGCAACTTGGCCAGGAATACCTATGGGAATTCATCAGAACACTAATGCAACTATGTAAAGACTACATGATAACCCCAGAAGAATGGACCAAAGGATACATTAAACCAATCCCAAAATCAGCAGACTGGGGAGGAGACCTCCTACAAACAAGACCCATCTCCCTACTGGAGATCCCATACAAACTGATGGAGGCGCTCTGGTATGCAAGACTGAAAAAAATCATGCTCCAGAACACCCATATCTTATCAGGGAGAAACTTCAGTGCACTACCTGGAGAATCAACGGAAACTTCTCTAGTGATGATAAACGCCATCATTGAATACTGCAAAGAAAACAAGATGCAAGGATTCGTGATCTTCAATGACATTAAAAAAGCGTTTGACAGTGTGGGTCCAACAGCTGTCATGCGAAGTCACAAACGAATCAAACTACCATATAAACATGGAAGTGGGACACACAGAAACTCATGACTGCTAAAATCCTCACAGCATTTGGACCAACAGATGGCATCAAAATAGGGACAATGATACAAGAGGGTTCAATCCTGGCACCTCTAGAGTGGAGAATATTTTGGGACTCGCTGTTATGTGCCCTGGACAAACATACAGAAGGAATAACAATAAAAGGGACACACAAAAAAGGAATCAAGAAGGATGGGAACATGGAGGAATATGAACTCAAGGAAAGACTTACCTGTGAAGCCTACGTTGACAAAACAGCGGCTTTTGCAAATAGCTGGGAGGAATGTGAAAAACAAGCAAAAATTATCTACGAGTTCCAAGAAATTAACTCAATACAGTCCAACACTAGCAAAATGGCAGTCATTGCAGTGAACCCAGACCATCCACGTACACAACTAACATGGGGGGATGGAGCTAAGGTCAACATTAACATAAAAGGAAAAGGAGAGAGAGTATTAGGCAACTGGTTCTCCTCAGACAATCTTGGCAAGGATGCTAAAGAAATAATCAACACAACAGTAGAAACCATATGCCAAACTCTAAACAGAAAAGAAATCACAGCAGTCACAGCAATATCAATTGTAAACACTGTCTTGCTACCAAAGATCAAATACATATGGAAAACACTTGCCCTTACAGAGACAGAAATTGACAAGTGGTATGCAAAAGCAGTCCAAGTAGTTAAACACAAAGCAGGCTTCGCAGCAAGCACCCCAACATCACTACTTGAAAACCCATGCATATATGGACTTGAAAACTGGAACCGACACTACACATCTGATAAAACCAACACCCTGCTGATTGCACTGAATGAAGATTCGCTACTTGGCAGAATCATGAGAATACGCGCCCTTAACCTTCAGGATGCACTGGGCCTTCCGCACTTCCCACTACTAGAACTGTACCCAGCCAAAACGGTAAAAGGAACAAACAGCATTGCCAACCTCATGATTAGAATGTACAAGCAAAGATTGAGAATAGTACCCCAGGAATTCCTGTGCAAAGAAAACCAAACCACAGAAATCTTTGGCAGAATAGACGGTAACGGAAGCAACACAACAATGTGGAAAACACTAGGATGGGCACTATTTGAAAAGTACTCTGAACACCTCAGGAAGTACAACATCTACTACATAGACCAAATAACGGCAAGATGTGGAAAGAAACTCTTGACAAGAACAGACATGGAAAGGAGACACAAATGGCCCAGAAACGGAAAACAATCAGAATGGTACCATAAACTTAGTAGCGACATAAACAAACCTGAATTGGACGGAACAAGCAAGTTCAACAAAGTGGAAACACTGCAACCAAACCCTTTCGCAACAGAAAGAAACCAACAAACATTAACACCTGAGGAGCCAGAAGAAAGAATACCCGAATTAGAACGCCGAGCAGCAGAGGAACGACTACATGAGCTATACAATGGAGCCAGAGTGATGCCAGAAACAGTACTCGAAAACCCACCACAGGAAAAGCAACACCTGGAACAAACCAACATTGCAGGAAAATATTTGAAAGCAAGTCAGAACCTCCTTAACAGTCTGGGAATCAGAGTAACATCAAACACAGAAGAGACATGCATCGTGTTTACAGACGGATCCAGAACAACAGAAGCAATGGGCGCCGGAGGAATATGCACAAAAGGACCCAGTAAAGGAAGAGAGTTTGCAGCAAAAGTTAACGGGTGGGCATCATCCAAACTCCCAGAAGCAATGGCTGCCATTGCAGCCATGGTTGGGGCCAAAACAGGGAAAACAATCATAAAAATTGATAACGCCTCAGTGGTACAAGATGGACAAGAACTAGTAGAATCTGGAGGCTTAATAACTGCAAGGAAACTGATGGAAAAATCTTGCATTACCCAAGTAACCATCATGGCCCAGCTCATACAAGACCTACTCAAAGAAGGGAGACAAATTGAGTTTGAGAAAGTGACCGGACACTCCAAAACAGAAGGCGACGAGAAAGAAGGCAATGATAAAGCAGATACAAACGCCAACAAAGGGAGAACAGCTGAAACAATGACCATCAACCTGGAACACCAGAGCATTCTGAGATTCATGGTCGCCACAGAAAACACTACCATTGAAGGACAAACATGGCAAAGCCTTAAAGAGATAGACAAACTAGAAGCATACGTAGCATGGGAACAACAACACGCCTTCCGTCACATTGCAAACCAAATAGAGGAAACAGACCTTGATCTCACATTGACAATAATGACATGCGGAAGAAAACCATCAACACCAAGAACCTCCAGGGGAGAATCAGCAGCAATTCACTACAACATAATGACTGCTCACCACCTGCGCCCAGTGCAGGCACGCCTCCACCAAAGATCACCCAACGTCCACAAAGACAACACATGCAAAGTATGTATGACAGGCCAGAAAGAAACAGATGAACACGTAATGACATGCCCAGCCTTCAAAGAGGAACGAGTTACACTGTTCAGGAACATGATACAGCAAATGGCAGCAATAGCAGATCAAAGGGGAAACAAGAAAACAGGAGGCTGGAAAGCCCCCCTTGAAAACCTAGTCTCTCCATATGGTATAATCAACTGGACGGAAGAGATGTAACTAGAACAGAAATAGCCCTGCAGCATAAAATCAACAACTTCAGAGTGGAAAAGATCCTAGAAGGCATAGTGCCCACAGTGCTCATGGAACTGCTCACTGTACATATAGGTATGAGCAAACCACAAGCAAGAACAACTATCATCCAGGGAATGAAAACATTAACAGAAGGGGTTAGAGGACTCTGGAAAAAGAGATGTGATATAACAGTAGAATGGGAACAAACAATCGCAGTGCCAAGAATAACAAGTGACATGAAAAGAAACCGGAAAAAACCCTCAACAGCAATAACAACGATGGACAGTGAAGAAACAGAGAACAAGGAAATAAACACCCAAGACCATAACCAGACACAGGCCCAAACTCAACCTGACACAGGAAACAGAACTCCTGAGACAGACGCAGAAGCAACAAACCCCCAAAGCAGAAAGAGGAAACAAAACAACCCACCAAAAAAGACAAAAAGAAACCAAGAAAACACATACCAGCCAAACCCATCACAAAGAGGCAAGAACTAGAACAGAGTATACGATGTCTCACATATGCCAAGATAGAAACGAAGATAATGTAGACCAAAATGGCTATCACGTGTGCAGCCCAAGAATAACACAACAAATGAGAGCCATAAAACTATTCACAGAACACAAGAAAGGGACTAAAATATTAAGGCCAGGAATGATTGAAATCTCCAAGACAGCAAGAGACTCATATGAATCAAACACCCCAGTGGAAACAGAATATGTAGAACCAGCCACAAGGCAGAACAGACAGAAAAACAAGAAAAACAAGGATGAAGACAGAGAAAGAATCAAAGAAAGAATTAAACGAAGAAGAGAGAAGCATGACCACCGTCGACAACGACGACAACAAGCACCAAAGACCAGAACAGCAAACCAAGAACAAGCAGAAGGAAGAACCACAGAAAACAGACAAGAGGAGACACTCGACAATGGAAACTTAGAATGGGAAGCAATGCAGGAAAACGGAGGAGGGGAGGAAATGGAATAACAAGTGGCCAGGAACAAGTACACTGGGGGAGGGAAGACATGGGGGAAGGAAGAGTTGAAGGGGTTGATTTGTTGAAGGGATTGTATATAAAAATGCCATTTGGGCGTGCCAGAGCCGTATTGTTGGGGGATGGACTTGGAAAGCACACCAGTGATTTGTTTTATTCCTAAATAAAGCGAGGCAAGGACCTCTTACTCAAAAAAGGTTTGTTTCCTCCCATGCTGTGATTTTGTCACATCTTGGTTTCCAGATTCTTTCCCTTACCATCATTTTAAGTTCCTTCCATGTTGTCAGTATAATCAAACGTTGTGCTTGGCTTCCTGATACCACATTTTTCCAAAATTCTGTACATAACATTTGGTATGAGTCCATATCCAGCAATATGGGTGAATGTCATTTTATCAGCTTCAATACCTATCTCATCTCTTGGTTGCGGTGGTCTATTGTCCCTGGTCTGACCATCCCAGTTTTTGAGCCATGACCTAATTTTGGTTTCATTTGCTTTGTTGCTTTGTCTGTCTACTGTGTTTTCATTTCTTTTCCTCTTTTTTGGGGGTTCAGTTTGTTTTACAAGCAGTGTGATCATTTGCTCCCATATCTCCATCCTGATTGCTTCTGTTTCTATACAGCTCCAAAGATGGTCATTTGTTTCTTCCTCCTGGTGGCATACATGGCATGTTCCATTGGGGTATGCATCTTGGTGTCTCCGACGCATCTCAGATTGTACTGGTAGCAGCCGGTGCATGGCGTTGATGTCCCATTTTCTATAGTGACTGTGAGCTTCACTGGTGAAGTATGATGTTTGTTGTTGATCATAGTTAGCGTTTCTCTGTAATTTCCTTCAAGCATGATATTGTTTGTGCATAGGGTGAACTGGATGAGTGATTGACCTTCTAGTTTCATTTTGAGTAGTGGAGCCATATGTCCATCATTTGCGTCTGAATCTGCCAGTTCATTACCAGGGACACCTGTATGGGACTTTACATGATGTAGTATTGGTAGTGGTCTGGTTATGGATTTAGCAATATGGCACATTTGAGCGGCAGTGTATACATTAGACAGTGTGAATAATTCTCTTCGTTTGATATTGAATTTGCTTCTTTCCAGACTTTTGAATGTTTGGATAACTGCCATGTTGTCAATGTACATATCTGTTGGTTCGTTTACTCCTAGAAGGGCAGCATTGGTGGCATACATTTCTGTGTTGGTTGAGGATGCATTTCCTTCAATTCCAAAGTTGATTCTTCTCCCTTTTTGGGTGCCGTTCCAGGCAACCACAGAGCCAGCTAGGCTGGGCTTTCCATTGATAAATGTAAGAGATCCGTCTGAGTATATGGCGTCTCTTGTATTACACTCTCTGGCTTTCAGTGCTCCTACAGTCTGTCTCGCAAAAAACTGACACAATAAAAAATTTGTTTAATATCTCGTCCAACGTCCTTTGACTCTTACACATTCTTCCAATCTGTTATGAATAGATAATAAAAGAGATTCACAAAGAGAGCTGTCAATTTCCTCCCATACAGCAAATATCTGTTCAATTAACTCATCCCGACTGCGAGGTAATCCATATTTTTTTTGTCTCCAAACCTTCAAAATATGCCATAAGTTCTCAATTGGGTTCAGATCCGGGCTACTTGGGGGCCATTCAAGGACTGGAACGTGTTCTCAAGCGAGATATTCTGTGACGGAGTTAGCTTTGTGGCAAGCAGCATTGTCTTGCATAAAGACCAAATCAACCCCAAAATCCCTCTTTGCCGCGTGTATTTCAGGTATTAGATACCGACGAAGTGTTTCCTTGTAGGAGTACTGATTTTGATTTCCTTCTAGGGCTACAAGTGGGCCGAGACCAAATCCACTGAAGCAACCCCAAAACATTACTGAAAAACCACCCTGTTGCAACTGATGATTTACTGGCAAATTCTCGCGCTCGATGCTTGAGTGACATCGGAAATAAAGCTCCTGGTTCTTGGGGCACTTTCTAACTGTTGTTTCGTCACTCCAGATTGTGTCACACTCCAAAAGGTCCACATCCTCAAGATGTATCTTCGCAAATTCGAGTCTTTTCAAGCGATTTGCTTCTGATAATAGCGGTTTCTTCCATAATTTGTGGAGGGTGAGGTTGTTTTGCAGTTCAAAACGGTTGATGGTCGACCTTGACGGGATGACAGCTTCAGGACCAAGACGATTTGCAAGCTCCACCCTCACATCTCTAACAGACATCATAGGGCTTTCTTCGATTACTTTTTTCAGTTGGAGGCCAGTTCTTCCATCTGTGACGCGTTTGCGGAGTGACGGTTTGGGTGGTAAATCCTTATTCTTCTTGTACTCACAGAACCATTGTCGTAGCGCCCCTGGTTTCTTTCCTAATTTCTGAGCTATAATATCCCAAGGTATGTTGCCCTCGCGCAGGTCAAGAATTTGTTGTTTTTCAAATTCAGTATACATTTTTTATTTGTCAGTTTTTTGCGTGACAGACTGTATAGCCGTGATTAGCTCTTGTGGACCTTCAAAGTAGATTGCTGCTCTGTTTCTGCCAGTTGTCTTTTCCTCCTCTGTCACTCCTAGTGGGCTTTCATGTTTTGTTTGGAGGTCATTGGTTTCCCTTGGTATTGAGTCTTTTACAGATGTGATTGTCTTACATTCTATTATTTGGCGGGATGTATATTGCTGTGGGTTTTCTGCTGGTTGTTCATTTGTTATGTCAGCAGGTTCATAGTGTTTGTTTGACTGGTCTTTGTTTGACCATATGTTCATGAAGCCGTCTTGTTTGTAAATTATGCATTTTCCATTCTGTAGGTAGCCCTGAGTGCAGGTCATTCCATTGCACTCTACGATGAATGTTCGGTTTTGGTGTTCTATTGCAAATGTATATTCGTTGTTACCCTCATAGTCATTTTCTGTCAGTTCAACATAATGATGGAGTCTATGTGTTGTTGTTCCTTCATCTCGCTCAATTCCCATGATTTCTCCATAATGTTGTTCTTCTGTTTCAGGGTAATTCCATGTGACAACCTTCTGCTTTTTACCCAGGCCATGGCTGTGGGCTCTGTTGCAAATGGGTTTGGTCTTGCCCTTTTTGTAAGACTGAGCCTGGCTCTGTTGGTAGTGTCCTTCCTGTTCAAAGCATTTGTAGCTGTACCAGTTGTAGTCAGTCTTGTCAAACTGGGGAAATCATGTTTCCATTTGCTTGGGAGTGAGTATCTTTTCACTGAAGTAGCATAGTACTTGTTCCACAAAGATTATGTTGTGTCTGCTGAGGTGTTTGGAGATCTGGTTATAGATTACCCAGTTGTCTATTGCATGGAAGACTGATGTTTCTCCTCCCATAACTTTGCCAAATTCTTTTTTAATTTCCTGGGTGATTGGATCAATGTGTCTGATTGCATTCATTTTTATGGCCTTGGAGTGTAATCTATGCATGGTTGATGCAAGGTAGTGTGTACCTTGCTCACTTTAGTGGGGAATGGAGTTTCAAATATACTGTGTGGGAGTGTTAATTGGTTTTGGAGGTTAGCCATTCTGATTTGGATGACATGGCCCAATAGGTCATCTGAGTTTAACCATACATTGATGTTTGTTGCTAAGTCTGTTGTGTACAAGTTGTTCTAGTTCTTCAGTCCATAGATTTGGGACTGCTCCAGGAGTGAATTGGCAATGGTTTGTTTCTGTTTGGCTTTTTGTTTTACAACCTTCTTGACAAGACTAAAGTAGTGGTCAAGCCTTTGTCTGTTATGCATTTTGTATGGAGTATTTCATTGTGTCTTTGATTTGCTCTTCAATCATTGTTCTGCCCGTTTTGCCAAGGTTATTTGCTGAGAAGTAATTTCCTAGTAGTCTCTCTCCTTGTTTTGGGTTCAAGATTTCTATGCTGGTGTTATCACCCCAAGTGAGTTGTGTGTATTCATTTGTTGGATTGATGGCAATGATTTTAACTTTGTTGGTGTTGGATTTTATAGTATTCCCTTCTTGGAACTCATATATGATTGATGGTTGTTTTGTAGTTCTTGTTAGGATCTTGCAACAATGGTTGTGTCATCTACATAGGCTAGGGCAGTGATTTCTTCTGAGAGGATGTCTTCCTTCCTGAATACCATTTACAAATTCGGTTTTTGTTTTGCTTCCAGTGTCACACCCTTTGTATGTTTGTCCAGGATGCAGAGCAGTGTATCCCAGAATATAGTCAATGCACATTTGTATTACAATTGTGAGAGTTTGGATGCAGATTTGGCATCCATGAAGAAACAATTCTCTTTGAATTTTGCTGTCCCCTGGTGCTTTGTTTGCCCCCATTGATTTAAGGCCCTCCATGACTTCTGCCTCTGTTATTGGATTGTCTATGGTGAGGAAGATCTCTGAGTCAATTTCAGGCCTTGGTTTGTATTCTTCTGCAAATATTGAGTCATTGCTAAACTCATTCATTGTCAGGTCTTGCCTTAAACCACATTTCAACTTCTCTTGCAGTTTCAGCAAGAACCTTTGCTGGCTCATGTTCAATGTAGGATTTACCATTCTCATCTTTCATTTGGATTTTGTTTAGTCTGACATTGTTATTTCTGTTGAGCATGCTGTTCATATATTTTCCTTGGTTTTCTTTGCAGTTGTGATCACATTTGTCAGTGTTGTGTTTAATGTTGGCTTCTGTGATCTCCTTTTGATTGTCCTCCATCAACATCTTTGCTGAGTCTCTTTCTTTTGTGAGCCATTGAATTCCTTTCTGTTTTAGTTCATTTTTTGTCAAGATGTTGCTTCCCATTCTAGGTGGCTCTGTGCTGTATTTGTGTCTGGCCACCTGGTATTGTAGTATGAGCAATTTGTTTTGGCGTTCAGTGATCCTGCCAGCAAGGTTTGATGGCTGCTTTGCTGCTTTGAGGCATTCTTCTAGACGGCTGTATAGTTTGATATAATGATTGCAGACAATTTCTTCTGCCCGTCTCCCCCCAACTGTCCTTGTTGGAATCAGGGTTTTAGCTGTTTCTAGTATTGTACTTTCAAGGTCAGTGATGATATTTGTCAGTTCTTTCATAACAACTTCTTTTGTTGTCAGATCGCATAGTCTCTCGTTTGTGGCTGGAGGTGTCCAACCCATCGCTGCTGCTTTTCACTGTGTTCTTGAATGAGTTGTGGATTGTTTCGTTGCATAGGGTATTTTGTCTGAAGAAGTTGTGCTCTTGGGAGTATGTTCAAGGCTTCTAGGGCCTCAGAGGTGAGTTTCCCATAGTTTTCCCAGAGTTCTTCTGTCATTGCCTCAAGGTTAAGGATCTTTTGTTTTGGACACGCATATTCTGAACCTGTCTGGAATATGTCTTGCGTTATTAGGCATGCTATTACAGGTACATGGTCAGATATTTGGTATTCATACCACTCTGTTATGCTGTCACAGTGTGTGATTTTTTCAGTGAGTGTGCTGTTGATCCATATGCTGTCTATTTGACTGGCTTGTACTGTTTTGTTGTTGTGTTTTGTGAATTTTGTGAACTGTTGGGTGTTGCCATTTACTAATCTGAATGCATCTTCATGCCCTGTCTTTGAGAGAATGTCAAGTATGCCTTTGGTGTGTTCTCAGGGAAATGGCATCTATCGAGTGTTTTGCTTTGTTGCTATCTCCCATATAGACTCCACTGGTGCCATCCATTCGTCCTGTTGCATTGTATTTATCAGCCAGGTCTTGTACTCCATTGTGTTGTTGCGAGTGTCATCAGTTGGCCAGTAGAAGTTGGTAATTCTTAATTTTCCTTGTTTGAAAGCAAGAACCAGTGATATAAGTCGTGAGCCAACTCTCTCAATTTGGATCACATGTTTGTTCCATGTGGGTGCAATTAGGATGCCTACTCTACCGGAGTAGTCTTCTGCACTGGTCCAATATGCTTTTCCTGTGTATAGTCCTTTTGTTGTGTAGTCCCATATATGTTTGGCTTTTGACTCCTTGCATTTGGTTTCTTGAAGTGCTAGTATGTCTATCTTGTAATCTTCAAAAAGTTTGGCAATCAACACAGATTTTACAGCGTTGAGGTGTGGGCAGTTGTATGTTGCTATTCTCAGTTCCGTTTCTGATTTGGTTTTGTTGAGAAAGTTACTGCCACTCCCAAAGAAGTCAAATTCGTTTGGTGTATTTCCTATGCTAGTGTTGTTAATTAGGGTATTTGTAAGTTCAGTGTCAAGCTTGGCTGGTGTGCTTCTTATGCTAGTATCGCTACATATGATATCTGTGTTGTCATTTGGCATGTTGTGCTCGTGTTCTTTCTTTATTGCTGCGTCCCTTTCTTCTTTCTCCTTCTTTTTTAATGATCGAATTCTCCTTTTGTCCAGGGCTGCTCTTATTGCTTGCTCTGAGCCTGCAGCATGCCTATTGATTCTTAGTGGGATTTCAATCTTGCCTTCACTGCCACTGTTATCGTCGCTGTCATTGCTCTCTATGTTTCTAGTATGCTCATTGCTACCTTGGTTTGCTTTTTTAATTTGTTTCTGTTCTTCACTCATATTGTTTCCATAGTTGGTTTCTGGGTTCCACTCCTCAGCTTTCCTTTTATTGCTGGGGTTGTTGTGTTTATTGTTGGACTTCTCCCCTACCATAATCTTCTAGAGTTTGTTCTCTATGTCATTATCTTCTCTAGCTCTTTTGTTTTGGGGACATGAAGTTGTGTTGGTAAGTATATTTTTATTTTGATATGTATAAGTAGATAGATTGTTGTCTCCTTCTTTACTGGTCAATAAATATAGTTGGAATTGGGGCCGGCATTACCAATGGGTTCGGGGCAATTTCAGCCCAGGGTGGTGTTTTCTGCAGTATTCTATATTAGATTCATTTCTGCACCAGCTCTTCTTACCTCCATCCTGTCTCATTCTTTTGTTTCCTTGGGAGTCCTTCTCTGTAGTTGAGCAAATGCTGGACTTGTTCTTGATCATGGCAGCAGTAGCTGGGGCTTGTTTTGGGGTGGTCTTGTTTTCATGATCAGCAGTGTTGATTACCTCCGTGGCCTTCTTATTGAAGATTTCGTCATGTCCCTCCAGGTTGGATTCCCTCTGTGACATGTTCCTTGATGGATTGGATTGCATTTTCAAGTGCCTGATTGACCAATCCCATGGAATGTTGTTGAAGTCTTTCCATGTGACCCTTTAAATGATGCAAGGCCAATTCTGACAATATCTGCTGCACACCATCTCCATTAATGATGTCTACTAATAGTTGCCTGGCATCATCCCTCGCAAAATTCAGAGCTTGAAGACTGGCATCCCCAATAGCCTGTTTGAGCATGTTGTTCAAGGCACCTCCATTCTGTATATCAGATTGGATATATGTTTTGATTACTTCTGCCACTGAGGGTGTAGATGGAGCAGAGGGTGTTGCAGGCATTGAAGGGGTTTTAAAGGTAATCCCTCGCTTGTTGCTGGCAGTCAGTTGGGCGGGAGCTGGTTTAACCAAAGTTGTTCTGTTTCCACTAAGAATGTGTGGCAGGGTCCATCTGCACTTTGTGATGGCCTCCTTGACTCCTTCTTCAAGGAGTTTTGGGTCACTTGATTGACCAAGGCGCGTAACCTCGTTCTTGCACCATTTCATGGCCTCATCACTAATGTGTTGGTCCATTGCTTTGAATTGACTCCACCAGTTGGCTTTACGAGATGCTTCTATTGGGCAGAAATCAGATTGATGGTTTCCAGTGCATCCCAAGCACTCTGGGAGGATCTCCCATGTGTCTCCTTGTTGTTTCCAGACAGGTGCAATAGGTTTGTTGAGGAAGCAATGTTGCACAGCTTTTTGTAGCTCATCGGCATCGGTGAACGTGATGAGCACGTCCTTGCGTTTTTCGACTACATGAGAGGGGAAGTGGAATCTGTTTCCAATTTTAGTTATATTGGGGATGGAATTATTGGGGCTGTACCTTGGGCGCAATACTTTTCCCTTGAGATTCCCAAGTTGGGGGATAATTTCCTGGATGGTAAGGTGATGTGGAATACCTTTGACCACTGCAAGTCTTGGTTGTTTGAAGGCTTCTCTGACAGAGTGTTCACCCTCAGAAATGTAAGCAGCGTTCCGATCGTGGACAAAGTATGGGACATTGTCTTGATCTCTTTTGTTCACTTGATGAACATTGTACAAGGATTTGGCAACTAGTCCAGGGAGTCTTCTTGTTCGGGAGGCAGAGGATTGATAGGAACACTCCACCTTTTGTTTGAATGGCTTTTCCACATTCGCCAGCAAGTTGGTTGTCCTGGAGCCTGTTGGTGTTATCCACATTGATGTATTGGAGTTGGTATTGCACTTGACCATCAAATTGTAGAGCAAATGCGTCAACTCCACCAATCTTGAGCTGTGCAATTTTGTCCCAGTGTGCTCGGGAGGTTTTGAACACTACACCGTCTTGGGTGTTGTGGATGTCACAAGCTGCCACTTCCTTGGCATTGAGTAGTTCCCGAAGGATCTGATGGAGTACCGCAGCCTTGTCACTTGGTTGCATTCTCTCTCAAGAGCCTTGAGGTTGTTGAGGGTGACAAGTGCAGTGATGTCGGTAATGTTCATTTTAGTTTCTGAATGGTTTTGTTTTGTGTGGAAGGTGAGTGGTTTATATTGGTACTGCTTAGTTTTTGGGGGCTGAAGGCGAACATGAATTTGATGTTCAGGCTCTTGTTTCAATTGCTTGTGCTTGGGTTGCTTAACTGTTTGGACATTTGGTCCTTTTGCTTTTTGGGAGTTGAGTGTGGTTGCTAATGTCTTTTGGTAGGTTGCATGTGGATTTGAACTCTTTGAATTGTTTAAGTGAATGTATGGTTGGCTTTTATTTGTATTGTTGGTTTAATTGTATTGGGGGTGGATAAGAAGACTGGTACCAGCACACCAGGTTGGGGGGCTCTGTGCATATTGCAAGCAGTGCCTGGGTCCATGTTTTAGACCCTGCTCCCCAGTGACTACCACAGTGAGTGATATCACCAACAGCTCCATAATCGTGCCAGTCTCTCCGTCGCAGGCTCCATGTCGGCATTCGTGGCTTTCGATGGCTTTGCAGTTGCTGCAATGTTGTCGAAGGCCAGGTGTGCGGTGGTGGTGGGGACGGCAGTGGTGGGGGTTGGTTTGGTAGTGTCCTGTTTTGACAAGGGGTTAGTAGGCCAGCAGACGTACCTGTTTGGCTTGCCGCAGCAGCACAGTGTCTGCGGAGACAGCCACTCTGCTGTTGGCGCTTTTCTGGTACCCCCGGCCTTCCATCCTGCCCCAGACCCTCCTGTCCTGCCAGACCCTCCTGTCCTGCTCGTCCCGCCTGTCCAGCTCCTGTCGGTCGTTCCCGTCCCTTGCCATGTTTCGATTGCTCTCCTTTGCCTCTGTCACTGCTGCGTACTGCCTTGTTGAGGGTTTTGAGGTTATTGTTGCTGTGTGTTTCCTGTTGCACCAGCCCGTCTCCCTTGCCCCTCTTGCTCCCTCGTCCCTTTAACTCCTTGGCTCCCGCACGCCCCCACTCTAGGGCCTCAATTGCCACGGCAGGCACTCGGAAGCCTTGCGGCATTGTTTGCGTCTGCATGGTGTTGTTGGCAGGGGTGTCATGTTTTTCGAGAAGTTTTTTTTTGAACCAGAAATACAGTTTCAGACTCAACTGCCAAGTCAAACAGTAGAATTGCTGCCCTAACGCCAAACTTGACCAACTATTGATCATGCATTGTCTAATATTATCACTGAAGTCAATGAAAAGATCAATTTTAGTTCATTTTTGCAAGAGCTTCCAGACAACGTTTTTGACTTTGCTGCTTGTACACAGGTTCAATCTGAAAACAATGAAAACCCTCACTTCCCTTTTCCAAATTACGCTACAAGCTACAAAGGAGTATGTACTATTCCTGTAAAATCATCCAAGCTTATCCAAGAAAATTGGAAATGACTTTCTGGTATTATTGGCTCAGTTGGGTCAGAAAAATTTGCCAAAGACTGTTGACGAGGCTCTTTCATATTTGCAGACAGATGAACATGTTGCTGGTATTGGTGAGTTTTAAAGGAAAACAAATTACTCTGTATTATCGGAGTCTTGTTGATTGTTTCTTGGAACACATGCTTGAAGGTGGTATGGAGGATATGAAGTTTACAAGTGGCCTGTTAAAAACTGAGGAAACTGAATGCTGCTTTGAAATCAGCTCCGCCTGGTGCAAAAGTTGTTACTTACTCTATTTATGGTGACTCAACAACACTTGATTGTGTCAGGCGCAGCATATCAGGACATCCAATTGTTATTCAATACACCAATGAGCCACGTTCCAAAAGCCAAACACCCACTGGGTTTTTGACTGCTCTTAACTATCAAATGCATCACTTTATCTTGCGACTTTCAGTTGTTCCATCTGACATGTTGGAGCAATATGCTATAGGAAAGATAAAGGGCACCAAGGCCTTGTCTCCTTGTATTATTTGTATGGTACCCAAGGGGTGCTTGCATTGTGTAAAGGCTCCAAAAACAAAACCAAAAGGCGGTAAATCAGCTGACCAGAAAGATCATAAGCTGCGACTGGACCCAGCAGATTTGAGGCTTTGATTTGTGCATTACTGGAGCTGATGGTTTGAATTTTATAATGTGCTTCTTCACAACTGATAGAATAGTGGAACATGAAGCTTGTGTTGCTGTAAATTTTGGTGTCATAAGCGTGACAATCTTGGAATACATTCAGTGAAGAGCTACCTATGATCAACAATAAATAAGCGTACTGTTGCAAGCACAGTGGAAATAGGCAGGGAATTGTTTGGCTGGTTGTTTGTTTGACAGTGTTGGTTTCGGAACAAAGACTCTTGAGAAGATGTTAGTGACAGACTCAGGCAATTCAGATGAAGTAGATATACTTTTTCAATGTTGATGGTGCTTATTGCAGGCTTATTTGACAGTCTGATCCTGTAGTTGTTTGATTCAGGTCAATGATCACTATCAACCACAGCCAATACAGCAAATCAGCGCACATCATATCAGTATTATTACCTATTTGACACAAAATAGACTGAGTAACAAGACTGACAGTGCCTGGATGATGTGGTTTGGTTGAGTTTGGTCAACTTTACAGACCCTATCACTGAACTAGAAGTCAGATCCCTTGCATACCAGGTCTAATATGCTAATACAAGTACTACGTACATCGTAGAAGAGCTCTTTGTGGGTGGGAGGGTGGTGCGGGCAAAGGGGAGGAAGCAGGGGAAGTTACAAAGGGGGAGGAAACAAAATCCCCAAAATCCAATTTGGGGCTCCCCTCACAATAGTATGTGCCAAACTCGTACATCTTCGGTGAATCTTGTTATTATTGCAGGGTCCACTGGGCGAGCACCAAGTCTGTATAACGTACAGTTTGGAACATGTCTGACACCTTCTAACCGCCAAGTACCATTGATGTGTAGCATGACATTCAACCACAAAAGCACTGGTGAGCACTGGTTCAATGCCAACCATTAAAAACACGCAATTTTGTAACAAGCGCCCAAGCCACGTAGGTCTCAAAACCTGCACTGTTTTGCAAGCTGGTGTATTAATTTCATTGCTTACCAAGCAAGTACCAATCCCGTGGTTTGTTTGATCCCATAAGACACATGAACCTGACGGTACCACCCAAAGTGGTACAAAACCCACACTGATACCCCATGCTGACCCAACAGATATTCAATAAAGGAAAATTTTGCGATGTAGTCAGGATATACTGGACGACACTTATCCTTGGCAATAAATGAGACTTCATTCCTCGGAGCCTGTAACTTGATTCCCCATTGATCTCTGCCTTTGTACATCTTCCCCAGCAAAAACTTCTCCGTCAAGTGTAAAGTGAGAGTGGGGCGGAGTAACCCAAAACTGACAGATTCCCCCTTCACCCTGACCCAACACACCCCAGATTGCCCACTAGGTAAGTACCGTACCCTGCCTTCAGCAAATGAAGGGTCTCACCTCCTTTCTTTTTTAGACTCTGTTTGTAGTATCTTAATATCAGTAGGTTGAATTACAGTTATTTATTTACATAATTTAATAGTCAAGATAATAAAAAGATGATCATTGAATTGTAAATACAATGAATAAGTCAATTCAACTTCAGGGAAGCTCAGCTCAAATAGTCAGTTCAAGCAGTCTTCTGGTTATCAAAGAAGAATTACACTGCCTGTGTGGCAGAAGCAAGGTTGTTTCCCATCAGTATTGTTCATGGGGTTAGTACTAGGACTCTCAATCTGATTCCAATGTCCAATTTGTGGTGTTGCTGATCTCAGAGCTAGATAGATTGAATAAGTGAACCAAGAAACTGTTAGCATTAATATCTATGTAGCCAGCCACAATGGTAAATCCCTCCAAATCCTCTCCCTCTGTGTTTCTGTGTAGCAATTGTGAATTTTTTTGAGTGTTCCACTGCTTATTTGTCACTGTTTGTAATAAATATTGAGAGACTCACATTTTGTTAATATTACCAACAAAACTCAACTAAATCCATGAAGGGTGTATTTTGAATCATCTATTGATAAAATGAAAACTGGAACAAAAATCAAGCAGAAAGCACGTCTACTGGATCCACTCATATACCAAAGAAAATTAACAGTGCAAGAGCATGGAAATCTAAGTATGCAAGTCAGTGTTAGACAGCAAGCATTAGCACAGAGTATGCACAACAAACACAGTCAAAATCAATGGAAAGCGAGCAAAAAATCAACATCTATTAATTTCAACTTTTATATTTATTTGTCATTTTCTCAAATGATTTGCTTCATGTTCCATTTGTTGTACTTTGATTCTGACTCCACTGAATTCAATTGCGGCCAAGCAATCTGTTTTTTCTAACTTACTTTTTTACATCTTCCCCTTTTTCTGTCTCCATTTCAAATTTGACTTTGCAATAATATGCTCAGTTTAGCAATTTGTGGGGAACTAAGTTCCTGCCTCCGCTCAAATAACATAAACTGTCAAGTCGCACCATGATCACCCCACTGTACCTCTTGATTCGTGGCATCTCCTTTGACTAAACGACGTCACCACGGTTATTTCCAGAAGTTGTTATCGAGTCCAAAGCGCTTAGTGGGCCTTTTGACGTTATCCACATTACTTTTGACCAGACCTATAACCCACAGGTCTCCTACACTCCAGGTTGAGACCAATATTAAAGAATCTTTTTTTGAGTATTTGGCTAGATTCAAGCAGACATAATAAAATTGTCATCTCAACAAAAGGTCTCAAAATGATTAGTCATATTATGTGCGAATCTTCAACTTAACCTTTCCAAACTCTCAAATACAATTATTTTGGCATTTATTTCGAATATTCACACATCTTTACTGTTTTTAGGCGTAAGTTGCTTTTCGAGCAAATATTTGCAAAGAATACTCAACAAAGAGTATGACATCAATGGGTTGAGTTGTTCTTGAGCATAAGAATAATTTCACACTTTTGGCTATGGAATTATTTGTTATTTGTTTATTTGTTTACTCCCCCCTCCCATCTTCCTAACACCACCTTCCATCACTGCTACTGCCACTGTAGGCACTGCTGGCACTACTAATCGCTGCTTCCACTGCCGCCAGCAACGCGAAATCCCTCAGATTCATCAGCTTCACTTGCACTGTGTCTGGACTGAGTGTCACTATGCTGATCCCCATTTCCAACATGATCTCCGAGAGCTTGCTCGTTGTTCTGGTTTACGTTCGCTGCCTCAGTTTGAGGTTGTGGCTGTTGAGTGGATGGTGAGTGAAAGTGGTGTTGAGTGATTGAACTCACCTCTGCTGCAGCAGTCCCAAAGATCACTTCTCCAGCAGCTTCGCGCGCAAGGTCAAAGGCCATTAATTTGGCGTACTGGAGTTTGTCCACAGTGTTCATGGAGTTTATGTCAGCAATAAAGGCAGAGTAGCGAGCCCAGTACTTTGCATCGTCTTTGAATTTGCGGGAGCGGAATTACTTTGCAGCGTACACCTGTAATAAAGATGAGTTGGTTGTGAATGTTAGAATGATAGTGTTATACCAGAAGAGATGTTTGGAAGTCAGAGCGTTCCTTCTCTGACTTAACCCAGTCCTGCGCGATAGTTCCTTTGAAAATCGCACTCTTCGCAAGGGCTAGGTCGAATGGCTTTGTTTCTAAGGAGGTCAACTGGTAGCAGCAGGTTAGTTGTAGTGAGTGTAAAAGTGAAAAACACGAACCACTTTCTTAAGACTCGACTTCAGTGCTGAGATCTTCGAGGAAACATCCAAATGGGTATGTGCTAATTCAGGACCAGAACTTGGTTTGGCGACTACAGGAACTTCGGGATTGTGCTTTTGAAACAACCATTAGTCAACCTGCCAACCCAACCCAGTATACTTACGAGGATATGGTCAATACATTCTTTGACGCAGCTCTTCACAGCAACGCCGTTAATGCCGAGAGATTCAAAGACATCTTCATGGGATGCCTGGAAGTTGTCAGAGGAAGACAGAGAACCTTCCCCCAACTTGGCGTAAAACCACTTCTCAACAGTTGGCTTTGCGAATGCCTGTGAAAGAGTTAACGTTGCCCGAGAGCTGGAGTTTGAGGCACTTGAAGCCATGTGAATTGGTGAAGGTCTTTTTGTTTTGCAACATCACTTGTTTTTGCTTTTTTACATGTTTCGCGTCTTTTTCTTTGTTCGCAAAAAGCTCCGAGTCAGCAATGTGGGTATCATCAGCAACCAAATGGAAATGTTTGATCTGTAAGGCTGAGTACAAAAGAGAGCCGTTTCCTGCAGAGAAAGTGCGACACTTGTCAGCCCAACGTCATATTGAGGCTCTCAATCGATTGCAAATTCTAGAAGAAGCTCAAAGACTCCGTTATTCTGTGGATACAAATACTTTGTTATCTGATAGAAATATGTTAACAGAGCCTTTGGATTTGGCAAACGAGAGTTTCAACGACAACGCAATTGTTTCAAATATTCAAGGATTCGAAAATCAGAATACGATGGAAACTATTCAGACTATACTTGATTATGGGAACAGCAGTGAAGATTCCATAGATTCCAGTTATTTGGGTTCAGACGTTGAAACAGATTCTGACGAGTATGAATATGTTACTGTTGACGTTGAAGATTTTGAGTTGGAGGAACAATCACTATTAGTCGACACTTTACCAGATAGTTGGGATTTCTCTAGTAATTTAAAAAGTTCAAATTATAGTTCTGGGCAGTTTGCACCATTCAAGTCACTGCTAGAGGTGACCAATTAATATGCCCTTGATATAAATCCTAATACTTCAATCTTTCAGAAAACTCTTGCAGAATTATTCTCAAAAGTTGGGGCTGCAAGGTTCTCTCGTGTTCAAGAAGAATCCATTATTGGGGCAATGTCTAAAGTGTGTAACCCTCCCTCTTTGGGACGTATGAGAGCTGTGAAATCCGAGATGAAGACTCTATTGAATGTTTTACCACAGGTTGGAGAAGTTTCAGGGAAAAGGTTTCATTACATACCGTTGGAAACGACAATTCGACTTTCATTTGCAAACCCCAGAATCTGCAAAAATCTTCATGTTTTGCCAATATATTCACAAGTTGTCACTGAAATCTATCATTCAATGAATGTTTTTTGAAGACACCAATGGTGTAATACTGGCAAGAGGATGGGAGGCAGCATTAATAGAGCATCGCTTGAATGTCCTTTGTGATGAGTGTATTGTTCCTGCAGCTCAAATCACAGCAGAAGTGCCACTGTCAATGATTGAACATGTTCAATTTGAAGGAGCTACTGATGTTGTGAGTGTTCCAATAACACTCTTCAATGATGATACCAGTGGTAATTCATCCAAAAAATGGAATAAGTTTGAGTCATGGTCATTTACCTTGGCAGGACTCCCTTTTAAAGAAACTCAGCTTCAGGAAAATATCAACTTTGTGTGTACATCAAAGTATGTTTCTGCTGTAGAGAGTGGAACTGTAATAGCAATGAGCCTTCGCACATTGCGTGATGGAATTAAAGTTTACGATGCCTTACTGAAAGAGGATGTCATTGTTATTGGTAAGAGCTAACATAATTTCTTAAATCTAACATATAAAAAACCAGTTGAGGTTTTTCAGGTTTTGGGAGATACTCCCGCTCAGTCATCACTTGTCTCCCATGTTGGACATCGTTCAATATATCCGTGTCAAATGTGCAATGTAAGGAAGCCAACAACCAAAGAAGAGTTACAGGCATTCTTGCAGTGCCCTGGACACAGCCACGAGCCCCACACATTTGAACGAACAAAAAAGATACTCTTGAATACAAAGCAGCAGCTCCTCGATAAGGTCATTGATTCAAAGACAGCACTGAAGTCATTGGCAGAAAATGGAATCTCTGACAAGTTCTTTGCTAAGTTTGCAGAAAACCATTTTTCAACTCCGTCAATGAACCCGTTCCTTGGGACTCAAAACGAGCGTCCTTACTTCTCAGGAGCAGCTGATGCCCCAGTTGAAGTTTTGCATTGTGTGCTGCTTGGAGTTGTCAAACATACTGCAAGGGCAACAATTCCTGCAAATAGTAAGGCCGCACAATCCTTGAAGTCTGTCATTGAAGGTCTATCTCAAGACTGCTTCAAGACAAAAATTCAAGGACACAGTGTGGTATGTTTGCATGGCAATATTGAAATATAGTATTAAAACTCATCTTTTAGGTTCAATATGTGAAATCTCTTAATAGTAAAGACTTTTGTAGTTTGATTCAGCTTGCTCCATTTGCATTTTATCATGTGTGTGACAAGACTGAATTAAACTTGTGGACTTCTCTTGCAGACCTGACTGCTCATATTTATGGAAATGCAATTTTGGATCCAGACTCATACACATCTAATCTGAACTGTTATTTGGACATATTTGTACTGCATACTTCTCAGTCCAAACATTTCCGTCAGTTGGCAACAGTGAAACTGCACCTTCTTCGCCATCTTCCATGGCAAGTAGACCGATATGGGCTACCCGCTTTCTCGGCAACTGAGATATTTGAGAGCTTCAACAAAATAATTCGATCAGGAGTTCTTCATTCAAGTCGGTTAGATGCATCAAAAGACGTTGCTGGATCTTTTGCCACCAAAGTCAGTATGTCCCATATCCTTGATGGCAGAAGCTTCAAGCTGAATGGAACATTTCAATCTAATGCCCCCGCAGCAGTTCAAAAACAAACAACTGTGAAACTGCAATGTGTATTTAGGATTGGAGAATTCTATGTCATTGGAACCAATAATGAAGTTTTAGGCTCCGTTTGGCCCCAGAAAACTTTTTCGAGGCCTTTCTTGTTGTTCGACTTCTCAACCTAGAATGCCATTCTTGAGAAATTCACACTTGGAATTATGAAGAAATCGCTTTTTAATAATTTCAATCAAAAGTCACATTAAAATTCTAGTTCTAGCAGTTTTATTATCTTCTTCTCCTTCTTCTTAAAAGTCGCTGGTAATCATTCCACATTGAATTAGCAATAGAATCTCTCCATGTCTCAGCTGCCACGTTTCTTGGTTCTGAAAGCTGATCAGCTGCCAGACCACTGTTTCCATCCACCTCTTCCACAGTATCATCCAGAAATCCATCATTTTTGAACTCACTTCTGATAATGTTGAAAAGAACAGCAAGTGCTATCACTAAATCCCGCTGTGTATCCAATGAGTATGACCGCATGGCTTTAAGAATCGGAAATCGCCGTTGAAGACACCCAAAGATACGTTCAATAGTATTTCGAAGTTGCGCATGGCGGAGATTGAAGAGCTCCTTTGCGTTTGCAGGTCTAGAGAGCAGTTAACATGAGAAAACAATGGAGATCTTACCGTTCGTGCGCTTGCCCCCATTCCTTCAAATGGTATCGAACTCCACGATATGGTGTAAGAACTTGATCCGAAAGACTGTATCCAGCATCTGCAAGGTAGTACCGACCTACGGGAATAGTGAAACCGTTCTGGCGTGCATCATCCAACACTCGACTGTCATGTGCCGAACCTTCCCAACCAGCGTGGATGAAGAGAAACAGAAATGCAAAGGAACATACAGCGAGAACGTTTTGGGCAAGCTTGCCTGATTTCCGAGAGCGATAGGGTGTGCTTTGAGCCTCAGGCACAAAGGCATCAACATGGGTACCATCAAAAGCTCCGAGACATCCATCAAAGTAAGGAGAAAACTTGGGATTAATCGCGATTTCGTTTGGGATAGCTGCGTCAGCTTGTGGCAGCCTGAGGTATCTTGGTGCCAACGCAACTAGGGCTTGAATGCAACCATGGAAGCACTTGGACACAGTCTGGCCAGATCGCTGAAACCGCTCTGAGGTAATACGAATGGAGCTGTTGGAACCAACAATGAAGGGAAGATAGCAACTTGTTCAGGAGCAAACATATAACGAGAAGGGGGGAGTTGACCAGTCTGCGACAAGAGGAGGACGAGGCCACTATCTTTCAATTAATACTATACAAAGCGCCAAGGTATCACTCACTCAAAGGTTTTCACGTCCATGCGAAGGTTTTCGTGCATTCTAGCAGGATGACCAGAACGCAACTCCTCCACCCACTGTGCCCCAGTCAAGGAAGAAGTTCGACATGGTTGCTTTGGGGGATGCCCTTCTTCAACAGACTTGATGGCAATTATGGCAGTCTTGATGACAAGGAGGAGGGCCCACTTTCGTCGTTGTTGAAGGTGATTCATTGACAAGGAAAATTGTTTGGAGATGGCAATCAGCAGACACACAAGACACGAAAGAGGAAAGGTCTAACGTCGAACATCCTCCGATTGCTTGATGACTCAATGTACCTTTTTTTAAAACGAACAAACAATAAAGACCAACAAACAAGTAGAAATGAAGAGTATTGTTGGAAGCTATAGAAACTATTATGACGCAGGTACAGTCACATGATAAATCAATTGCGTAATTCCACATGTATCGTAATTCCACGTGCACTGCAACATTTTCCAACACTTCACAAAGATATGACATCACGCAAGCACACCTGGACACCAGCTCAAGTCACAACCTTATTGCAAGAATATCGTCACCACATTGGCAATGGAAAAGCTGCTGGCTCAGGCCTCAAGATGACAGAATGGACTGCCATTACCACTTCATTCAACAAGACGTACAAGACTTCAGCCACTGAGCAGACACTCAAGAACAAACTTCAAGTTGAAAAGCAGCGGTATAACCTTTGTGTTCAACTCGCTAATAAAAGCGGCTGGGGATTTAACTATGAAATATGTGCCCCAACAAACAATCCCGGTGTTGTGTCTGACTATCTCAAGGTATGTTGACAATGTTGGTTTGCAACGTAGCTAACTGGTTAATAGCTACAGGATAAAGCCAAGGCGGCAAAAGCAAGGGATGTTATTACGAATGGAGTTCCCAACTTTGACCTTTTGAAGGAATTGTTTGGCCACAGCATACCGAGTGGAAACAATGCCCGGAGTTCAACTCAAACTTCAGCTCCTCGTTCAAGTCCTCGTCGTCAATCAAAAGGAACTGCTAGTACTATTCGAGACGAGGACGAAGATAGTGAGGATGGTGGGGACAAAGGCGCTGATGAAGGAGATGTTGATGACGAAGGAGACCAAGATGCAGTCAGCGCCGCGGGAGACGAAGGCGACGACGAGGAATTTGACCCAATGCCGCCTCTTCCAACGATAAACTCAAGTGGTTCTCGCACCTCAAAACCAACCTCTACAGCTAGCTTGGCATCTACGTCAGTTGCATCATCAGCTGCGTCCGCTACCTCTGCCGCCTCCGCCAGGAAGCGATCGCGATCACCGTCAAATTCTACGAACTTTGGAGAACAGCCAAAGCGAAACCACAAAGTGCCAGCGCCCAAGACAGCTCTTGACGGAGTTTCGGATCAGCTGGAACGTGCTTTGAATCAGCTGGACAGTATCGGTAACTTGGACACTGTTTCTCCATCCATACGCTTGCCAGAAGGCGTACAGCTTACAGTTGTTGTTGCCAAGAAGTTGGATGAGCTTCTCACTCGTCTCAATGGTGTGCATGATGGATTGATGTGTGATTGGCTTCTTCCTAAACTGACTTACAAGTATGCAAAGGCGTTTTCCGATCCACATTTGGCAGCAATGTTCTTGGGAACCTCAAATGAAGCAGCACTAGTTGGTTTTCTTGAGGATGTTTTCAAATCCATGCAGTAATTCCAATAAAAGTGAATATTATAATACTCTTTACCTTGTTTTCGTTGAAAAGATGGAAATTGTGTGGTCAGAAACAGCTTTTACCTATTTTTGGATTCTGGCCTCTTTTTGGGCTCAAAACATGGTTTTTTGATCAAAATTGCATTCTGGATTATGGCTCTTTTTGGAAAAAGGGATTATGGGCTAGAATTCAATTTTTCATTCTGAAAAGTCAATTTTGGCCATAATTCATTTTTGAGAATTTGGCATTAATTTCTGGCCTCTTTTTCCTGTGGCAGAAAGTGAAAATTTTTGGGGCCAAACGGAGCCTTACAGTTGAAAGAAATCATCACAACTGAAAAACTGTTGGTGGGCTATCTTTGCGTTTTGACAAACGAACACTTTCTTAATTGCCCAGTCATTTCGAAAACCACCACAATTGTCTCCAGAAGCTCCAATAATGCTACTCTTATAAATGTTCAACATGTCTGTGACGATGGCTGCAAGATTCAAAAGAAGCGGAAAGTTGATCCAACCTGACATCTGGAATTCTTGAATCACTCAAATGGCCCAAGGTTTTGTATTAACATCTACTCATTACAAACACGAAGAAGGATGCAACACTTGGTTCAGGCACCAGTTCCCATTCCATCAGATGTTCTTGCTCAGAGTATTGAATCAAACTTTGACATTTGGAAGGCTGGTGCGAAACAATTTAAAAGGATTTGATTCAATCAGCTGTTAAAAGACAGGCTCGTAAGAAAAACACAGTCAAAATCACAACTAACGTTCAGCCCTGCTCTCGATCAACTCAAATCCCACCTCAAACGTCAACACCAATTCAAATCAATAGTTCAGACAGAGAGATTTCATTGTCAGATGAAGATGAAGATATTGATGATGACGATGATATTTATAGTGATTAGATTTGTCTTAACCTTTCAACCTTAAATTTTTGGAAATAATTATTGAAAATCATTGATACATCTTTCTTTTAAGAAAACGTTCTGAAATATTTGGTTACAAGGCTATGGAATATAAGTAACTTGAATATTTCTCGTTGTGGCACAAAGAACGTTCTAAAACATTAACTGCTCACATGTTTAAAAACCTTGCTTGTCCCGCAATTCAAAACATTTTGTCCTTTTATTGTTTGGTATCCTTTTTTTACAGCTTTCTACATAATTTCATGCTAAAAATATTTAAACCCCTTTAAAATAGCCCGGAGTGTAACAAGAAATTCTTACTGTGCCGATTGTCCTGTGCTACTTGTTCAACACTGACGTCCAGAACTTGCAACGAGATTCCCTGGCGTAAATGGGTCCTTGAATATACTCTCTATGCTTGCCACAGCACTTCAATTATAAAACTTCAACCACAAATAAATAACTAAAGTGCATAAAATAACAAAATAACAAAATAACAAAACGTAAGAATAAATACAAGCCACGTTGCCAAGTCTTTGAACCTAGGTAATGAAGAACAAGAAGTCCTTCTGAAGCACTTCACAAATTGGAATGCAGGCTTATCAGTTTTCAAGGCTACGTTAGTTGGTTCTGATTTCAATGCAAAATCTTGAAATAATGGACTGAAGGTTGTTGGGTTGCGGTGAAATGTCAAAGATAAAGTGAAGAGTTAAAACCTGGATATAACAGATTGAAACAAGCGGACTGGATAACCCTGCTAAGATCAAAGGCCAGATAATGAGGCAGCTCCAGAGCAATCCCTTTGAGTTGGCTCCAAGAGCTGCTTCATCAAAATCCCTGATACAACAACTATCATCGTTTTATTGTCACTTTCCAGAATTATGCATAAATATTGACGTGAATGTAACCAGCCTCACAGCTCCAAGGCTTCAATCACCTTCCTTGCGATGGCCTCCACGACAGGTGGGCAAACGGCATTTCCAAGCTGATGATACAAGGTCCCTTCGTTCTTGACGTGATCCAATCGATATGATTCAGGAAACCCCATAATCCTCGCACATTCTCGAGGAGAATAGAATCGCAACGTAAGCGCTTGCTCGTCACCACTTTCTGTCTTGGCTTTCTTTGATTTCGGTGTTTCTTCTTCATCGTCCTGTTGAGTTTTCAACTGGCTCGTTTCTGAGTCCGCCGTGAGTTTACTAAACTCCTTCTCTGCTTCCTCATCCAGACCTCCATTTTCCTCCACACCATCAATTGGAACCCGCACAAATTCGCTGTACATCACGTATCCGCTCTTGTAACTGCTCATGAGCGTTCTTGCACGTCCATTCACATTCGCAATCCGCCATAAAGGGTTCTTTTGAATGTGTAGCTTTCTTTAAGTTTTGAAAGTTGATGCGGTGTAAGAAGGAGAGAAGGTGGTGGCAGATCTTGGATGAGGATGGAGCGAAGGAGTGGGGGTGGTGTTGCCGGTGACGATGGATATGAGAACTTGGCAGAGTGGATTGGATTAAGAAAACCGACAATGTAAACGCGATGTCGAGTTTGCGGAGTGTATGCCGAGGCGTCAATAATTTTGTGATGAACACTATACAATGAGGTGAATCAAAATTGAGCAGAAAAGAAACATTCTAATGACTCACGTATATCCAGCATCTTCTAAATGTCCTTTGATAATTCCAAAAACGCGTCCATCCTCCATCGTCACAAGATTTGCCACGTTTTCAAGAATAAATGCCTTTGGCTTCTTTCCCTTCAACACACGTACAACCTAAATCCAAAAAGCTTAAAAAACAGACCATATTCTTTCCCTCTCAAAGGACAATACCTCAAAAAACAACTCCCCCTCTCATCGTTCAACGCAGTCCGATCCCCAACCTTACAAAAACTCTGACAAGGAAACCCAGCCGTCAACACATCATGCTCGGGAATATCCTGCGTCTCCACCTCCGTAATATCACCAACCAAGACATCTCTCTCCTGTCCGTCACTCCCACATATCCTCTCCCTCCCGAAATTAGAAACATACGTAAACCGCGCAGCATCCCCAATCTCGCTCGCAAACACTGTCCGCCCCCTATCGCATCTAATGCAACGCGAAATCCGCCAATTCCTGCAAACAGTTCAATGAATCGGAAGCGGGGTCTCGTTTTCTCAATGTCGATTGTCACAGTCTGTATGTGTTTGTAGGTTGCGTCGTCTTGCTTCCCACGCGTTGATATACAGGATGGACTCTTTACACGGATGTTTGGTATGAACGTGATTGAAGAGTCTGCGAGGATTGTGTTTCGCAGTGATGTCATGATGGTTTGATCTGCGTCGACATCAGTGGTTGAGGTTTCTCCAGAGACCCAGGATGATATTGAAACTGCAGCTGAGGATGAAAGGTGGATGGCCAGATGGTTTGGATGTGTTGTGAAGCTGTGACGTTGATCCCAGTTTTGAGCCAGGACAGTTGACGAAGAGGTGCAATGAATTGCTGTGCTTTTGCTTTTGGCGCGACGAGGACGCCTGTTTTGGTTGAGTTAACTTGGCGGAAAAGAGCGACGGCTGAAGCGATCATGTCAAACCTGTTGGAACTCCTTCAAACATTGAAGTTGATTTTTTGCAACCGTACTACATCCCAAGTTCTAGTCATAGCCTTTTCATTCATCATATTTAAAAATCAAGAATAACACGGAAACACTTTAACCGCCATTTCAATCTGCTTATACCAGCCAGAATTTCCCAATAACAAATACAGATGTTCGTAAGGTATTAGAAATAATCAGTTACTTTTTTCATATAAAGGACTTCAGTAACTGCTCCGAAAACTATTGTGAACATCACGCTGGCCACTCAACGATCCCACAACTTGAGCCCTGCTTGAAGCAGCTGACTCTGCATTTTTTTTAATGACTCAGCCATAACCGTTTTCGGCACATTTGTAAGGTACTTCAAGAAATCGGTTATGTGTGTTTGGGCAAAGGATTTCACTCACTGATTTGATGACGATTTCGATGTGAGGACAGAGGTCCTTCATAAACGCCAGCGCAACCTCCGTGACGGCATACGCTACTCCTCCTTAGCCTCGTCTAATTATTACTTCCACGTCCGTGAGCAAACCGACAATTTTAGTAACTTACGGCGAATAAGGGAACTTCGGAATGTGGAGCTCTCAACACACTACTTTTGATCTTGAGATCCAACTCAACTATAAGATACAATGAGTGTTATTTATAGTCACAACTTCAAGGGGTTAACTGTATCTCATTGACTTTCAAGGCAATGACAACAACAACATTTCTTCCCTTCCACACATTATGATTATTACCTTCTCATAAACTTAACAACTTACGATAAATAATTTATCCGCATTTCTACCTTATCCAAAAAAAGCCTAAAAACACAAAGTAACAAAAAACAAACAAAACGAACTTATCCATAACGTTCAAATCAAACACTTTTTCACCCATTTACAAATCCTTTGGTCGCAACAACAAAAGAGTATGTTGACCACCACACTGAGCCTTATAAACATGCCTTCCTTCAATTCCACTTCATGTGGCGTGTTTTCATCTTCCCCACCGTTTGCAAGTTGTCCCATTTCACCATATCCCACAACCAGAGGTTATTCCTTCAAAGTCATCGTCGCGAGTGACAGCCAAAGTGAAGGCTCCGTTTGCTGAACTTCAATCACGTTTTTGGGTTCTGGAAGGCAATGTGGCGTGTTTACGGATTCTGAGGACCCAGTTCCAAGTTGTCCATCGTCGTTTTCTTCCGAATGTGAAATACGACCTAGGATGTGTGAGTGTGCGCGGGATGATTCAGTTTTAAAATAAAATACAATTACCTTCTCGATCCAGGGCGATAGCGTGGTGCTCGGAACCAGCGACACTGACAAATCCATTTGGATCCACATCTTTTTCCTTGTCTCCAGCCTCCATCAACACTCCAAACGGTGTTGGCACATCCACTTCTTCATTATCGCCAACACCCAACTGACCATGATTATTCAATCCAATGGCAAACACAGTTCCAGTTTCATGAATCAACCAAGTTTGGTGACCTCCACACCCAACACCCACAAACTGACTTTGATACGTCAAACCGGCATCATTCTTTTTCGTTGGAGTCTTTGGATTCACAAGTAAACTCCTGTGCGGCTTGAATGTAATTTGTTTTGGGAGCAAGCTTCGCTCCTTTTCCATACGTCCAAGGATTCTTCGCCCGAGTTGTCCAGATTCACCACATCCCCAAGTGAAAATACGACGATCGTGCGTGAAGGCGACAATATGGTCAGCACCGGCAGCAATTGACGTAACTTTGGAGAGTTCAGGGATTTGGTATGGACGGGATTGGATATCAATTGTTGGGCGGAATCCAAAGATACCGTTTTTGTTTCTAAATGTTCCCCACGCGTAGACGCTAGCAGTAATGGATTAGTT
>MCGO01000084.1:0-173805 GCA_002104985.1 Rhizoclosmatium globosum | reverse complement strand
GTCTTTTGAACGTGCATACGTTGACTGTTAGTGGCAACAGAGTTGGACTTAGTGTCAAGGGTGCATCTGTATGGCTGTGAAAGGGGATGAAAGGGGGTCCAATGGGGGTCCTATTCTACCCCCTTAGCGCCTTTACAAAGAAAGCTCATGCCTCCATCTTTTGACAGTAGCATAATACACACCAAACACAGTGAAACAAAGCATTTGTTTGTGAATTGAAGCCAATCCAATTGTGACGGTTTGGTGTCGATTAGTAATCACGTGGAAACCAACTCACCCAAAATAAATCAGGAGAATCTGAAACTTGTGCTACCAGTTTGAACGTGCATACGTTGACTGTTAGTGGCAACAGAGTTGGACTTAGTGTCAAGGGTGCATCTGTATGGCTGTGAAAGGGGATGAAAGGGGGTCCAATGGGGTCCTATTCTACCCCCTTAGCGCCTTTACAAAGAAAGCTCATGCCTCCATCTTTTGACAGTAGCATAATACACACCAAACACAGTGAAACAAAGCATTTGTTTGTGAATTGAAGCCAATCCAATTGTGACGGTTTGGTGTCGATTAGTAATCACGTGGAAACCAACTCACCCAAAATAAATCAGGAGAATCTGAAACTTGTGCTACCAGTTTGAACGTGCATACGTTGACTGTTAGTGGCAACAGAGTTGGACTTAGTGTCAAGGGTGCATCTGTATGGCTGTGAAAGGGGATGAAAGGGGGTCCAATGGGGGTCCTATTCTACCCCCTTAGCGCCTTTACAAAGAAAGCTCATGCCTCCATCTTTTGACAGTAGCATAATACACACCAAACACAGTGAAACAAAGCATTTGTTTGTGAATTGAAGCCAATCCAATTGTGACGGTTTGGTGTCGATTAGTAATCACGTGGAAACCAACTCACCCAAAATAAATCAGGAGAATCTGAAACTTGTGCTACCAGTTTGAACGTGCATACGTTGACTGTTAGTGGCAACAGAGTTGGACTTAGTGTCAAGGGTGCATCTGTATGGCTGTGAAAGGGGATGAAAGGGGGTCCAATGGGGGTCCTATTCTACCCCCTTAGCGCCTTTACAAAGAAAGCTCATGCCTCCATCTTTTGACAGTAGCATAATACACACCAAACACAGTGAAACAAAGCATTTGTTTGTGAATTGAAGCCAATCCAATTGTGACGGTTTGGTGTCGATTAGTAATCATGTGGAAACCAACTCACCCAAAATAAATCAGGAGAATCTGAAACTTGTGCTACCAGTTTGAACGTGCATGCAGTCTGCAATTTTATTTGAATACTTTTCCAGATGTTATTGGGCAAAAGCTGTGACTAATGACCACGCCGACCACTCCCCTGAGTCCCATGACTGCAGAAACCTTCTTGTCTTTCAACCATAGCTAGAAAGAGTGTCTGTGAATGCAGTCTGCAATTTTATTTGAATACTTTTTGCAGATGTTATCCGGCAAAAGCTGTGACTAATGACCACTCCAACCACTCCCCTGAGTCCCATGACTGCAGAAACCTTCTTGTCTTTCAACCATAGCTAGAAAGAGTGTCTGTGAATGCAGTCTGCAATTTTATTTGAATACTTTTTGCAGATGTTATCCGGCAAAAGCTGTGACTAATGACCACTCCGACCACCCCTGAGTCCCATGACCTGGCCTTGTGGGCCTTGATCAACAGCTACTGGATTATAGGCAACACTATCTTGCTTAACCTCACGCCCTTGGTCCTCCATCAGCTGCTCATCAACATGCAGTTGTTCAACCTTGAAAGAACTTACGTTATTGAGGTGCGCCTTGGACATAAGTGATAAATTCCAATGCCCAAATTGCACTTGAGCCTGGGAATATTACCTGTTTTGTCCAAAATGGATTTTTCCGGTCGAAACACATCTCCCCTTTTCGTCCTCCGTCACTCAACACCACCTCGAATGGACCTCCACCAAGCTGTTTTGAAGCAGCACGCATTGTCAGAAGTACGCAGCTAATGTTTACACATGTACTACCACAAGGGAAAGTCAAAAACGGAGCTTGCACACCTATTTGGCAAGTCTCCATCTACAATTGCCAATTGGATTGACCAGTTCAAATTGGGTGATGGTGTGACTCGTGAAGAGAAGGAGAGAGTCTTTACAAAGCATGGGGTTAAGCGGAGGGAGTAGTTGGTGAAGCAATACTCGAGACCACCCACAACGTTCATGGATGAGGCCAAACAGCTGGATCTCGCTCACAAGAGAGTACTAACTTGTTTATTTATATCTGATCTGTTGAATAAAAGATGTTTGAAGATAAACGGAGCGCGGTGGCAGGAGTTGGGAAGGGCGGCGGACGAAATTGTGTCTCGTTTTTCGGGCGGATCCAACCGGAAGAATCCAATTTCGGCCCAAATGGTTAATAGTGCCTTCAGTGGCGTAAGCTCTATCATTACGTCTGGTGCAAAGACTGTCACTCTGATTTCAGCCTTATTGATTTGATTCCCTACTTGCAGTCAACCTCTTCATAGTTTTTAATCAAGCATTGTATAAGGAAGTTATTATTATATAAAATGTAAATTATGCAGAGTTTTTTTTCTTCCTTCCTGCATAAAGGATATGGACTTAACACCCCACTGCCACCTCTGCTTCACAACCCTCCTCACAGACCTCTCCCACCCACTCACTCCTTCCCCTTCAACCAAATCCAACCTCATCTCCGAAATTCAGGGCACATTCCCGCTCTTCGTAACCTGGAAACTCTCCTCAAACCTCCGCGGCTGCATCGGAACCTTCTCCCCACAACCCCTCTCAACAGGCCTCCAAACATACGCCCGCGCCGCAGCATTCCAAGACCGCCGCTTCAGTCCCATAACCGCCTCTGAAGTGCCACAGCTCCGTGTCGGCGTGTCCCTGCTTGTAGACTTTGAACCCGCAGCGGGGTATACGGACTGGATCATCGGCACGCATGGGATATGGATTGAGTTTGGGGATGGGGTGACAGCGACGTATTTGCCGGAGGTTGCGGGTGAGCAAGGGTGGACGCATGTGGAGGCTCTTGATTCGTTGTTGAGGAAGGGTGGGTTTCGGGGACGGATTACGGAGGATGTTAGGAGGGGGGTGAAGGTTACGCGGTATCGTAGTGTTAAGAAGGAGGTTTCGTGGGAGGAGTATCGGGCGTATATTGAGGGGTTGTGAGTGTATTGGGAATACATTTAGTTTATTCTTGAACTGCTATTATCCAACGGGCTTTCCTCCTATCATTACAGTCGACATATCCACTTTTCCTCCTTTGTTAACTGTCTTCAAGATTGCCAGCAATTCTTCTTCCAGAGCATCCCTCTCCATTTCCGCCTGTAATGCTCGTGCGTTCAAGATATCGAGGGTACGATCCTTGTTGCTAGTCTCAAGATCCCTTTGTTTTTTTGATGAAGACGATGTCGGAACTGCTGATTTAATCGTTGGTGTATATGTACTTGTTGTTGCATTTTTGAGAGTGTTGGTGGTAGAAGATGATTGCTTGGAAGGATAATGAAGCCACTGCATATCATCCAAATTCGTGCACAAGAATCCATTCGTTGACGGCGACGGCTCTTCAAGTGTAATAACTTTAAATTCCTTGCTCTCGCTTTTGAATGACTTTGGCGAACGTTGGGGACCGATTCCACTCTGATTCTCGATTTGGTTAGAAGATTCAGCAACGATATCAGACTCGCGTTCACAACTTCGATTCAACGCGCGTGCCTGATTCCTTATTCCATTCACGTTCTGGGGATGTAAATTTGAGTATTCGAGTTTCTGTTGCATCAGTTGTTTCAGGTACGAGTCGTAAGAATGGGAGCGAGCGTGCTTTGTACATGTTGGGTGGGTTGAGAATGTGTGCGGTTGTGTGAGAGTGGCTGCGCGGCCTTGCTGATTTGTACTTTGATTCTTTGCGGGAACTGTTGAAGGTTTTGAGGAGGAGGATAAAGGAGGTGGTGGAGGTGCAAGATGATTTTTCCAGGCAACAGTTGGTTTTGAAAATGAAGCAGGGTCTCGTTGCGGTGGGTCTTTACGCGTTTTTGTGCGTCCACGATAATCAGATGGTTCTTTTGGCTTCTTTTGCGAGCGCTGATGTTGTTCCTGTTGCCTTTGTCTCGACGGTGACTTTTCTGTAGTAGCGCGAAGGAGCATCGCGTCGACGAGAGACGTGTGTTGCTGCCGTAACGATTCCTCCGCTTCTTCCAACTTTCTACGCGTTTCGGTCAAATCCTCCTTTGTAAAAACAAGGGTTCGCTGAGTAGATTCGAGCGAGTGAGTCAGCGAGTCGATCGTAGTTTGTTTGAGGGCAATGTCGTTTGAGAGGGTGGTAATCCTGGCCCTTGCGTCCTGCAGTTCCTGGGCCAGGGCAGCCACGAGCGGGTCCTTGTGCTGTTTCCCGATTGATTTAATTAACGCCACTAGTCACTTTAATTGTTTGAATACGCACCAGGGAGGCCTCAATCAGCGACACGTCTTTCTCGTCGCTTCGCAGACTCAGTTCCGAGTATTCGACAAGCGCCCGTTTCAGAACAGCGATTTCTGTTGCCTGGGCCTTTGTCGTTTGCTGCGAATCAGCGAGAAGCCGCGAAAGGTGTTGGCTTTTGACGCGGAGCCGGTTCAGTTCGAGCGACTGTTGAACACTTTGGTGCACGGCCTGTGCGTTGGACGAGAGCGCGATTGAAGGGGCCGTTGGTGGTGGCGGTGGTGGTGGTGGCGATGAAGTCGTGGTCGAGGAGGACGTGTCGCTGAAGAACCTCCCCTTCATTCTATTCTTTAAAAATGATTTATTGTGATAAGTATAAATCTTCTTTCTGATGCGTCCATTCAATCAGAATATCAATGGAAGAATCCTGCATCCGATCAAACACTCCATACTGATCTGTATTCGCAAAGTACGCTCCAAAACATTCGAAGCCATCCGTTCCAGTACTGTCTTGACGTATCAATTCACGATACCCAACCAATTTCTCAAACAGTGCTCCACGTTTATCAGTTGCGTATATGAAATCTGTATGCTCAGTGTATCGCACAGTTTGTGCGCAAATAATAAGGAACTGTTTGACCTGGGGAGTGATTTGACTGTGATCAACGTCCGACGCGTGAACAGACCCTCCGAAGGCTTGAAGAAACTCCAATAATATGGCTTCAGTGCTATGATCGCGCGATTTCATGTATTGCGCCGAATAATTGATAACGTCAATCTTCAATCGTCGCAATTTAGAACTGTTGTCCAACGCCAAATTGAAATGCCATTGCCGATTATTGAGGTCTGATGGAGGTGTAAAGATGAGATCGACGTTATCCGGTTTTGATTCCTTGAAGGACATGTTTTGAAACATCGATAATGCCAGTTTCATTGTGAGTTGAAAAGGCGGCTGGGAAGGAACCATTGTAATATCAGTCATTACATCATTGCACTCAGTGACTTCCATCATATCATCTGCCATCTCGTCAACTGCAATTTGATCGCGATGCAGAAGGTATTCGTCATCAACTCCGAGATTTACACAGCGCGTTGGGTCCCAAGTGGACTCAGGTATAGCGTCACGAAGCTTAGAGAATGCAAGTTTGAATGCCTCAGAAGCGGTTGACCCACTTGTATAATCATTTACCACTGCCACTATGTCAATCCCTTCCGAAACAAAGTCGCTGACTTCCTCCAAAAGATTCTCCTCTTCATCGTCAGTCAAATATTCATAATCTTCCGACATTTCAGAGCCACTGTCGCTGATATCTGGAAACCAAGAAAACGTTGAATCATAAAGTGCTATGAATATCGGAATCTTCATCTGTCTCTTAATACGCCGCACCAGCTTCTCAACGAAATCAAATTGATTCAAAAGAGCCGACTTCGAAAGAGGATGATCATATAGTAGTGATACAGATGGGTAAAATAATGGGAACCACAGCCGATGAGGAATACCCACGGTGCGTCTCTGAAAGTCGATGCCTTTGAACAAGATTGACAATAATTCGGTTGTGGAAATACGGCAGTTCTCGTCGTACTTTGATATCAGAGTCTCAAATATTGATGCAAACTGTGGCTCCACAGTCCCAGGATTTGTGTTAAACACCGAGACGACAAAAGATGGTTCCTTAAGCTTGTATTCAGATATGGTACAATCACGGAAGAGATTACGGAGAGCTTCTTGGCATGGATCCATCGGAACGTCATCACCAAACGCCACATCATCCCTTGGAGTCCCCGCTGTCTTTGACCGCGGGATGTGACATGCAACGTGTGTTGAATAACCTCCTTTTGTAAGGCAATCAAGGAAGAAGATCCCTCCTGCTAGTTCAGGGACGTTGGATGGAAGTCGAACCATCACGCTCATCATATGTCCTCCGCGACGGGTTGGGTTACTAAGGAATTCGTTGTTGAAAACAGTGTAGCGGCAGAGTTTGAGGAACGGGATGGAAGTTGTTGAGTGAAGCTTGTGGGTTTCATATGCGGCAGTGATGGCAGTTTGAACGTGGTTTAGATATGAAAACCATGTTGTTCCGTTGTCTGTTTGAGCCCATCCAATAGGTCCTTTGTCCTTTATATTCAAAAGATCGTGATCAATTGTCTCAAAGAGTGCAGTACTAAAACGCATCTCTCTGGCACAAATCGCGTGAAGAGCTCGACAGGTTTGAGAGAGACGAGCAATATCGCTGATGTAGTTTACGGCCGGAAGTACCAGCTGCCACAAAAGGGTGGGATCTTGTTGCATTTGAGTGACAATTTAAGTACTATTTACGAGACATTAATATCAGCTAAGCGCCAGCAGTCTTCTCAGAAATTAATGCTCGTCGAAGTACAAGCCTAGGTGCAACAGAAAGTGGACGACTTTATTGAGACATTGAAAACCTAATTCCATTCAGCCTTCTCAGGATATTCATACTCTGTGGACTTCATACTCCAACTTTGACTTTGAGGTGGCCATTCTATCTGAACTCCATTCACAAGCTCTTCCATTTGATCGAACATCTTATCCCGATCCACATTGATAAAATTAGCTTCAAAGCACTCGTAACCATCGAATCCAATGTCCTCGCGAAGCAATAACTCGCGGTGTCCAACAGACTTTTCGAAACTGGATCCACGTTTATCAATCGCATATATAAAGTCGTTATATTCTGAAAGCCAGACTGTTTTTGCGCAGAGGACGAGGAATTGTTTCAGCTGAGTAATGAGTTTGGCAGGTTCCAATGCATCAACCGACAAACCAAAAGCTTCAAACAATTCCAACAAGACTACCGAGTCTACAACATTTGTACTGGTTATTTCAGAAGCTTTCGCCGGGGATTGCAATTCGATATTCAACTTTGGTTTCGTGTTTGTGAATCGATCATAAAGAATTGGGTCCTCCAACATCAACTTGAAATGCCATTTTTGATCTTTTGATTTAAATATAACATCGGCCGAGAAATAGGAGGAGCCTCTGGTGGATTTTGATGTCATATTCTTGAACATGGAGAGTGCAAGTTCCGGAGTGAACTGGAAAACGGGGTTTGCATCGGGAGAACTCAAGTCCAAATCCATGGCATCCTGTTCACTCGTTTCTTCATAAGCAGGCTCCAAGGACGTCATATGGAACTGGTGGTATCCTTCGTCAACAATGCCTTCATTCAATTCTCGAACAGGATCCCATGTAGCTTCTGGAATCCCAGATCGTATCGATATCATGGCTTGTCGGAGCTCATGTCCTTCTCTGTCGCGCATAGATCCTTGTCCTGCCAACATCGCAAAATCTGTTTGTAATCGTTCCAACGGCATAAAATCACTGACTTCCTCCAACAGATTATCTTCTTCGTCATCAGTCAAGAATTCGTAGTCTTCAGACATTTCAGAATTACAGTCACTCTCTTCCGGATCCCAAGAAAACGCCGAATCAAATAAAGCCAAGAATATCGGTATTTTCATCAGGGACTTGACTCGCTGTTCAAGCCTTTCAGCCAAATCAAAGCGATTCAGAAAGGCGAGTTTTGAGAGTGGATGCTCGTATAAGAATGAAACCGATGGATAGAATAGAGGACGCCATGATTTAGGAGGAATGCTCACCGTATATGTATGGCCGAAATTAATCCCTTTGAACAAATTTGAAAGCAGATCAGTCATAGTGAACGAACGGTTATCGTTGTAGTTCGCAATCAAGGACTCAAATACTGATGCGAATTGGCGCTCAACGCCGTTCCCAGTCGTGAACACATTGACAACCATTTGCTTGTCCGTGGTAAAATTATTATACAAGAGAGGACAGCCGCGGAATAGAGTTTGCAGAGCACGTTGGCATGGATCAAATGGAACGTCAGCACCATAAGCCAAATCATCTGTTGGAGTCCCCGCCATCTTCGACCGCGGAATGTAACATGTAACGTGCGTTGAATATCCACCATTTGTGTGACAGTCCATGAACAGCAGTCCTCCTGATAGTTCAGGGACATTGGATGGAAGACGAATCATCACACTCATCATCTGGCTGATTACGCGATGTTCATGTCTAAGTAGTGTGTGGGTGAAGAGAGTGTAGCGGCATAGTTTGAGGAACGGGATGGAGGCTGAAGCGTGTAGTTTGTGGGTTTCATTTGCAGCAGTGATGGCTATTTGAACGTGGCTTAGATATGAGAACCATGTTGTTCCATTGTCTGTTTGAGCCCATCCGATAGGTCCTTTGTCCTTTAAATTCATCAGATCTTGGTCAATTGTCTCAAAGAGTGCAGTACTGAAGCGCATCTCGCTGGCGCAAATCGCGTTAAGAGCTCGACAGGTTTGAGAGAGACGAGCAATGTCGCTGATGTAGTTGATGGCTGGGAGTACCAGCTGCCACACAAGAGTTGGATCTCGTTCCATTGGAATGTGGGAAGTTTGTTTCGTTTTCAGAATAATGAATGCAAGGCTTAAGTTTTATTCGCAAACTAGCAATTCCGCTTTACATACTGATTTTGTTCTCACAGGCTCTTGATTACACTCGCAGGACTTGACTCAGCTTTAGTTCCTGCCAAAATCCCCAACAAATCAATCAACTCCTCAGGAGTAACAACATGCCATCCAGCTTTGGTCTTCTTGGTTGCACTCCCAATCGCTACCGTAAAGACTCCACCATCGACTCCAATCTCAGTTCCATCACCCAGTGCCCGAAACATATCTTCATCGGTCTTGTCATCTCCTGCACAGAGGACAAACTCGACTCCCGGTTCGCTACGTACAAGACCTTTGACAATTTCACCTTTGTTGATGCTGAGGGGCCTCACTTCGATATTCTTCTTTCCAATCAACACTTCAACTGGCAGTTTCGAGAGAATCGCATGGGAAAGATGGTTCTGACACTCCTTTGCCTGAAAAATTCCGTAATCTGGATCGGCGAGACGGTAATGCCAGGTGATTGACGACTTTTTGTGTTCAATGAAAGACCCTTGCGTCCGTTCCGTGAAATACGAAAAGATTTCTGTCACTTCAGTCTTCCACGACAGATCCATTTGTTCTGTCAAGTTATGCCATCCATCTTCGTGTGGGTATTTGATGAAACAGCCGTGTTCGGCGGACATACCGAGGCCAGGGATATGACCCAACCACTTATCAAGGGGTGCTTGGTCGCGTCCTGAAATTACAAACACACAATTTCGGGGATCTGCGCACAAGATTTCGAGAGATTTGAGCATATCGGGTGGTGGATGGGCTGCCGAGGGGATTTTCACGATTGGTGTCAATGTTCCGTCATAATCAAAGAGGAACATGCGCTTTTTAGCAGAATTGAAACGGGCATGAGCGAGACTGAAGTCAAGGTACGGCGTTGGATTCATTTGATCAGGAATACGTGCCCAGTTTCGAAGTTCCTTGAGGAATGACTTTGCCCAGTGTTTTGCAGTACGGAGGTGGATGTAGGAGGATAGTTGTTGGTGACGGTTGAGTTTTTCATCATATGGTTGGGTCAGGGCTTCGTTGAGAACGTGAGCGACTCCCGAGTAATCCCATGGGTTGACAAGCATAGCGCCTCCCAAACTGCCTGCAGTTCCAGCGAATTCACTGAGGATCAAAGCGCCTTGGTTTGTGTCAGTCTGACAAACAACAAACTCATGACTTGTTGTATTCATTCCGTCCCGGACACTCGTGATGAGACCAACGTCTGCTACTCCTAACAGAGCAAAATAATCATCAGGATCCAAGTGATGGTGATAGTGGTGTACTGGCACCGACTCCAACGATCCAAAAGTTCCATTAATACGCGAAACAAGTTCGTTGACTTTTGTCTCGACCTTGAATGCCTCTCGTTGCGGGGGCGTAGTCACTTGGATGAGGACAACCTAGATTTTTAGTTGTATGAATCAGAAACTGCTGGTGAAAAAAGGTTGAACTAACCTTATTTCTCCACTCTGGATATAAAACCAAGAACCTCTCAAACGCCAACAGCTTATGCAAAACGCCCTTGATATGGTCGACCTTATCTCTCCCAATCACGATTCGTTTTCCTGCATACAATTCCTTCAACCGCTTAATTTTTTCCTTAACCACCACCGACCCACGCTTAAGGTTTACACGTTCCACATCAATTCCAATTGGAAAGATTTCAATTGCGACTTGGAATCCTTTGTAGTCGACGCCTTTTGGAGATGATTCAAGTCCAAGGACGCGTGAACAAGAGGAAATAAAGTGGCGCGCATACGAATAGGTTTGAAATCCAATCATATTTGCACCAAGCATGCCTTGAATGATTTCCTGCCGTCCTTTTTGATGTTGTTCAGTTTACAGTCGAAAGTCGAAACAAACTTACTGGGGAGACATCGAAAGATTTCACTTGACGGAAACGGTGTATGAAGGAAGAGACCAATAGTGGCAGATTGCGGCAGTGCAGAACGGAGCATGGACGGTACGAGGAGGAGATGATAGTCATGAATCCATACTTTCACAACTATCAGTACAACAATCAAAGTTTCAAAAACCACTCACTAGTGTCTCCTGGATTGTACAGACTGATAATAACATCAGCGAAAGCCCTATTAACAGCGACATAGTCGAGCCAGTGTTTTGTTTCTGTGATACCATCCACGGCACTGTCCCAAAGCACGTAATGACAAAGTGGCCATAAGACTATTTCAGAGTTAGCGAGTTATTGAGTGTATGGGGATAAGGGTGAGTGAGGAGGCCCACCTCCTTTACAATAGCCCTCGTAGTGACCCTTCGCAGTTTCAGGATCTACTTTGACAGCAATAAGCGATTCATCCAGTTTCTCCTTCAGATTCGGTGCATCAAAGAGCCCAACATGCGCAACTGTCTCATTTGCAGCAACAGACTTGAGCGCTGAGTACAGGGCTGAGTGACCTTTCCTCTGTGAGATTGTTCCTTTTGAGTCAACTTCGATTGGAAGATGATGCGTGGCTGCAATCAGTTTTGGCGGTTGCGTTGACGGCATTTGTTGATTGTTTATCGGCAATCGCCACTTTCGCTCAATCAAGAACCAATAAACTGATTTAGAAGATATCGCGTATCTTTAATTATTACTAATTAACTGTCAAGAACCAAATGGTGGCTGGCGGCAAACTAAAATCACACCCCACGATCACATGAAACGAGACACAAGTTGCCTTGGCCCACGATTCCTTCCTGTTCAAATTGAAGCCACAGTCGGTAGGGCTCTCCAAAAGTAACAAAACATTCAAAAACACAATGCCTGCCAGTACAAGAACCCACATTCTCCACTTCCTCAAAGAAGAGCGATCCAAAGGACCTTTGTTGTATCCGACAGTTTCAACCATCTCGTTCTTTGACAAACCCATTCCAATTGAGTTTATTCTGGAACGAGTCCAACTTATCCTTGAGTCGAATCCATGGCTCACAGGCAGGCTTGTAACCAACGGAGTCGGAGGAGACATTCACCTCCAGTATGATTCACCTGTACCTGAGGATTTTGCTTACACCCAGGTGGAAATGCTGTCTGTTGATGGATTTGTCAAGAGCACGGAATATGCTCAACTCGTTCATCTCATCAAGCCGCATTTGGTGAAGATTGGTGCCATGAACACAAACAAAAACAATGGTCATTTGTTTCGTGTCATGGTTGTGAATGGAAAAGCTCTTGTTGTATCACTTGCTCATATGCTCGGCGATGGTCATACATTCTACCAGTTGATGAAAATGTTGGATGTGAGGGACTCGGAATTTGGGATACGGGCCCTAGTTCCGGAACGTGTTGTTAGCTTCAATTCTACTGTCCAAGAAGTACTTGGAAAAGCTTATTATCAATGGTTGCCGCGAGTTGCCATGCCGGCTTTCAAGTACCTTTCAAACACCGCAGTCGTTCCATTTGAAGGAAAGATCCACAAAGTTAACTCCGCAGTACTTGCAGGCATCAAAAACTCATATACAAGTGATACTGAATGGGTCAGTTCCAATGATCCGTGTCTACGCTGATGAAAGACTGTAACTATGATTGGGCATTTGTCCCCATCAACTTTCGCGGTAAAAGGGGAACCGATGGACCTTTGGATAAACATGCAGGAAACTATTGGATTGAAACAACGGTGACTCCAGCAGGACCATATGAAGTGCGGAAACAAATTCTGAACCCACAGAATGGCATACCTCAGAGCCAATTTCCTTCCTCCAATGACACCATGAAGTAAGCTCCTTTAAAACTTTTCATTCAAATACCAACCACTCTTTTTACTTCGCAGAGGCTCCTATGCCGTAATTACGAATTGGTCTAGTTTCCATCATGACTTACAACTTCCAAACGGACTGACACCCTCTCTTCATTTACCAATCTTCCTAAATCCACTTCCCAGTGAAATGGCTGTTATTTTCAGACCCAACAAGAACGAGCTCGCTATTCTCCATCTTTCACGAACGAAGACCTTGAGTGATTTGTTTATTTTGGACAAGTTGAGACCGCGTCGGTCATGGTCTTGATTTTGTTATTATGATTCGTTAGTGAACTATCCAATTTAATAAATACAGAAGAACGAAACCAAATAAAGAATAAAATTGTGTTATTTCCATCATTTTGGGACAAAGTGTTCCCAAAGTGTTCCCAAAATGGTTGTCCCTTTGACTGCCACTCTTTTGACGAAACCCGAAGCTCAAAGTTCAGCCTTAAATATCGGGAGTATAACTAAGTACGAAATAGAGACATCGAGTGCACAAACCGACTAAACAACCATAATCGAAATATCCCAAAAAGACGAAAATAATTTAAGGTGCGTTTTAGATTGAGCCAAGTGATCAGATGCTTGGCGTGATGAAGGAGGCATGTTCGATATAAGCGAGATTGCGGAAACCGTTTCCAAACGCCGACTCAAGTCGTTCTCGGCCATTTCTCTGCACAATACTCATTCGGCTCTCTTCTTCAGCAAAAGATACATTCAAGGGATTTGTGTTCGACTTTCAAAGATGCTAGGTGAGTTGGTTCTTCAGAACAGCGAGCTAAACAAGCGGAAGAAAGTGGACAGACAACGACAACAAAGAATAGCGACTTATTGAGTTACGGAGCCATGATAATGAAGCGTAATGTTGAATGGTGAAAGAAGATGCCGGCCAAACACAAGGAAGTATGACTGAGACCAATCGGAGAACAAGATTGAGTTCAATCTTGTAGAATCTAGCAAAATTCAAATCATTGCAGATTGTCCTGTTTGCAAGTGGATGCTGGACTAGAAGTTTGTTGTGTACAGCATGTCATCAACAAGATCAAGCTACTTGGAATTCATGAACTTAAGCACATAGCCCATGAGAAACTACTACAATATAGATCTCGCCGATTGTCACATGTATAAGAGACACTATGTGAGGTAAAGCTGGAATCTGGGGCTCCATTAGACGTCAAGGTCCTCAATGTACGCCAGATCGGCTCGCATTAATACAAAGAAGAAACTGCATCAACTTATTGTGAGTCGGCGAGCTTACACGGCAATAGTCAAGTCGCGCGCATCAGGTTCTTTAACTTCAATGCCCAGGTCAAGACTATGATCAAGAGGGCCACCAACCGTTCGAATAGACAGGCATTTAACATTTCCAGTATTGGTGATTTATATTACGTTGATCACTGTGGTATATGATTAATGAAGAAATAGGGCTTCAGGAGATTCAAATCAAACTCAACTCGCCAGTCCTAGAGGTCCATCTTACTGCTAGCAGAGTTCATCGATTCTCTCGCAAGTACTCTGATTCCTCGAAATTATTCTGCGAGAAGTTCGTTCGTGACGTCCAGACACTTCACCATCCTTCAATTCTCTCCAGAAAAATCAGTCTTCAGACATCATCAGTTTGCTTACATGGATACACCTTCAAATGAATCCTTTATAGATCCTGCTCGCGTTATTGAAGGGACTGTTACGCAAGTAACTTCAGTTGCTGAACCAAAGGAAACAGTCCAACCAGTCCAGCATCTCTCAGCCGGCTCGTTCATCGCCCGAAACAATCCAGATACGTTGAATCAAATGGAGCTTTGTGAATATGGTAGGCTACGGCTAACGGCCCACACAACGATCATTCCCTTCCTCCTTTCCCCCATTCCTAGCGGGAATGAATCAGATCCAGTATAGCAAAATAGAAACAAGTCTGCGTTTATATAGTATCAGTTGGAGCCCAACTGGGATCTGTGCGTTCATGAAATTGTGGAGAGTAAGAAAAACTGAAGACTTCACGTACATGCCACAGCCTAAGCAACCAGATTACAGCAATCTTCAATGTATAGAGTCCCTTCTTTCATTCCCATACTAAATCTCTTGTGCTTGCGAGACTTGTTGAAGTCAATCGCCCACTTCGACCTGACAAAACTGAACTAAAGCCCCTTGTTACAGTAGACGAAGGCAACACAACGACTCCCGATGTGTACTCGAAAATTGAGCGCCGTAAACAGCTGAAGAACGGTAAGTTGAGTGAAAGACACTGGTATGTTGGAGTGCGACTATTGAGGGAATGGTCGCGACAGTCTTAGAGCTGATGGGCGCAAGAATTAGCGAGTAATGTGTAGACCATAAGAATGGGCTGGATGCTAACAAGCAGTTCAAAAACGATCTTGACTCAGAGAGCATTGAGTTTCGAATGCCATGTGAATAGCCTGAATAGCTCTCGACTACATCAAAGCAGTATGCGCTTCTTCTGTCGTTCTGTATCTGATTTTCCTTGAATTGCGAGCAATTAACCTCTGCTGGGTGTAAAGTTTAACACAAAAACTTGTCAAACAGAGGCAACACGAACCCATCAATACAGTATGGAACAAGCACGTCCAGGGGAAAGAACCCATCTTCATTTTTTATGTGGCCGTTATTGACGTTCCTGCTGCTGTTAAAGCCAATCACCTTGCCGATGGTATGACAAGACATACGATAGATGTGTCGCACAGCTCTTTGATGGCAAATCCTTCTTTTGAACATCCTGGAGAGTGCAAAGAAGGTGAGTTAAGGATCTTTGTCTTGTCCCTCTCTCTCCCATCATCCACGGCGTCTTGAGTAAAGGTGCCTGAATTGTACTCACTCTCGAATTGGAGTCTGCGCTGCGAGTGATTGTGCCATGAATAGAAGGACCCATGGATTTAAGAATACAATCATCTCAGCAGACATTTGATTCTGTGCGGAAGGATTTCCCATGCCCTGACTCGATTATTTCCTACTTCTAGTTGGACGAAGACGGCCTGATGGCTCGGTAAAATTGTAACCTATTTAACCATATCAATCAAACAGAGGCTACTCGAAGCTCACCTTCACAAGTGTCAACCAAGACAGCCAATATATTACCATTACAAAACGTAAGTTTGAGACACAGTTTTTCTTACGCAACCAACTCTGCGTTGTCACCTTTGCGAAGCGACGACTGTTTTTAAAACAACAGTTGATTAAACGGGGAGCGAGCATATCCCGTGCGAGATGGCGATAGGTTGAAGTGGCGAGTTTGCTCCATTAACATACAAATGACCTGGACTTTGGAGTGCATTACGAACCCACTAGGTCGTTGGTTCTTCAAAACGACATGAGGAAAACTGACAATCCCAAACAACAGAAACCCGTCCTCACGACATCACGTGACACTCCACTGCATTCAACCCCAACTCCACCAACGAAGTCTCACTGAATTTATTATACGTGTAACACGGTGAGTTTCCACGTATATCTGGGCCGATAGACTGAACTATTCATTCAATAGTCTTTTAAGCCACTCCTCAGAGTATTAGTTAGATGTGTGACAAACTTTGTCGAACTCATTGACCTCTTCATAAAATTAAAGAAAGCACAACAAATAAAAGCCGACCTCGTTCAAACTATTTGCCTTAGCTATATTACACGATTTTTATTTGCTTAAACAGATGCACACATTGGAATCAAATCGCCGCCTCTCAGATACAAGTCGCACTTTCATCAACAACAATAGCGCCACAATGATATCCAAGCATGAAATCGCCACAAATGAAAGTATTTCACGATTCAAATGGTCGCTTGGAAATTGAATGTAAGCTATATCGAACGCGAAAGCGAGAAGTCCAAACAGACCAGTTAACGTTCCAAACTGTGCGATTATCTTCAATCGCGTTTCTAATCCAATGTGTCCATCAAGACTTATCCTTCGGAGGTAGAGGATGAACGTAACAAGCACGATGAGATCGAAAAGAACCGCAATAAATCCTGCAAGCGCCTCTAAAATCACGCTGAGTCTAAGCATAAGACGACTTGAAAACCCACTCAAACGTGCCCAAATGCATATTGTATCCACAGTCACGGTTGCTACAAACACAACCGGCGATAAATACACGAGTCCTTTAAAGTACTTGACCCCCTTTGGGATCACTTTCCGGAGCACTTCACTCCCTCGCAACCAAGTATACAATATATAACAATATAGCAATCCATATACGCTTGAATCTTCAACCAAAAACAGAGTGACTCCAGTGATAACTGATATATCAGAATGTAACCAGTATCGTAACCCAGTGCAAATGTGCAGAGTGATTTGGCATATACATAACATGAACAATAAAATGTTGAACGCGTTGAAGGATTTTTTGCGTGACTGAGATTGTGTTTCAAAGACGATCAATGAGGACAGGAAGCAGAGTCCTATTCCCGATATTAGGGCCATAGAAAACTGGAACTCTGCGAATATAGCGAGTGATGAAAATCCAGTCGTTGATGTGGACTCTGCGTTCATGTATTGTCGAACGCCTTGCCAGTCGTTTTCGGAACAATGAACATTCAAGTCACTTTCTTTGTTTTTATATACAATAAAATCATAATCATTTATTTGGTTGACGCCTGCTTTGCATGAAAAATGAGAATGTTTGTAGTTCAGTTTACGTTTCTCAACCAGTAATTGTGCCTTCATGTGAATCAGCAGAACTCAGTCAGATCCAAACACAATAAAGTTAGAAAATAGAACAGTTCACGAACTGCATGGTGCCTTGGGAATTGAAGCCAAATCAACAGTAAGCGTTCAAAATCCCAAGCACTTCTTGCGAAATATGCAATTTAAATCTGCGATTCCAACCTGGCTTTTCTAGTTGTTCAGTTTCGAATTCCGTTTTTTGTTTCCGTTTCCGCCTTTTGTTTTTTGTGAGCAACGTTGGTGGGACAAAGTGTTCCCAAAGTGTTCCCAAAGTGTTGATTCCAGTGATAAGATGCTCCGTAAGTACAAATGAAACAAGGCAGCTCTTGTTAAAAGATTCTCTGTGGTACTTTAAGTTCAGGTACGCTGCGAGGTGGAAGAGGAATAGGGAGAAGTGCTGGATTGATGTTAGTTGCCCCAATGCCCTATTCGTGCATTTCAACAACCAAAGCCAGTGCATCTCGCTCGCTTCTAAGGCACCAACACCTCTCGTGTGAGGTAAGTTCGGCCGGGGAAAAGTGGCGATGGATATGAATATGCACCAATAACACTGAAGTTGTGGAAACCGTTTCCAGCAACTGGCTCGCTCCCCTTTTTCCGCATATCCTGCCACCAAACCACCTTTCCACGTATAGAACAGCCAATAATAGAAGCATATTGACGCTGCGTGTTTTGATGGTTGAGACGGTCTGCGAGGTAGGAGCCAAAAAATGTGGACAATGCGAGGGAGCAGTGGACTATGAAATCAAAAGCGCGATCCGCGAAGACAAATGAACCAGTTGGTAGATACAAATGGTACACGCACACTAACAGCATATTGACTCATTCAGTTAACAAGTCACAGCACCGTCTCGGTTTCAACCCCGCCATTCGCTTCTTGGATTGATCGTCATCACATTAGTTCGGAACCAAAACCTTCACTTGTCCCAATGATACGTATCTAATACTAATCATTCGCACACTTCTATTAACCAGTTGTTTGCGTATTTGAGAGTTAAGCTGGTAAGTTCCAATTAAAAGGAAGACACACTTGGTGAACGCCACCAGAACAGTCCAAAGTTGAAGAGTGAAGGAGCACGAAGCTGGTTTCAATGAGGAAGGATGTGACTTGGAGAACTGGATCGTCAGCATTGGTTTCTGGTAACATTCAAAACGTCGGAATCATTCCAAAGCATAGCTGGCGATTTACGCCATATTCAATGCCGGTGAGTTGGGTGGGCGATGGTTTATAGATTACTCTGGGTAGTGGAGAGGCAGTTGAGAGTCACCATACAGTGCAAAACTAACCTGTCAGGCTACTGGAGCTCCTACAACTTCATCATTGACTCGTCAAAGCCAACATCATCCGGTTAATCTTGTTTGTAGTGGTATATTGCTTAACCAAGAACGCCAATTGGTTCTATTTGTCCAGGAAAAATCCAGCAATAGACGAACATCCATCGGCATCAACGAACATGGATTTGACGTTGAACAGGCAGTCACGTCATCCCACGAAGGAGGGTGTCAGCACTGTGGCGCGCGAAACGTTCAACACCGACCCAACTGAAACCGGCAAACCAGCGCCTATCAACTCGTCAAATGCTCGAAACACTCTTCGAAGTATTGATGAGGGTACGAATTGCTACGGTAACGCCAATCCCGATTCTGCCCACTCCTACCCTCCCTCCTACATCCACACAGAGACGAGAAATCGATCAGATACGGCAAACCATAAACTAGTTTCAGTAATATTGAGGTACTGAGATTCTGGTGTGACAAAGTAGAATAAGCATCTCAAAGGGAGAGAAGAGTGAGTGAAAACCAGCAGACTTGCCTCGCAAGATATCATCAAGGAAGCCCTACTATAGTGATCCTGTATATTTGAATTCTTCTCCTCGTACCCCATAATCCTCCCCCCGGTCTGTCTCTGCAAATTCGACTTTCCTTCGTCCCAATCCTGACCTAATCCTGACAAAACCCAACAAACCCACTCAATCCGCCAGTGACAGGTGCTATCATCGTTTCAGACGCAATTCTAAAGTCCCCAAGTTCAAAATCATTTGAGACAGGTGAGCTCCTATCCGAAGAACAGTGCGAGAGTCAAAGATGCCAATTATGACGAACTGAGACATACTGATTATGACGAGTGACATAATCCTTATCAACATGACGCTTGGAATGTGTTTAGTAGCTTAAATCGTCCGGTCGATCTTTACAATCGTGCACTACTGAGTCGAATGATGGGCTCAGTGATTGTAACTGATACGAATGAGCGAAGCGAATTGATTTGAAACGACCCTCCTACAGTCAGAATTATCTCTCCTCATATGTTTACCAGTGCGAGCGATTAGCCTCTGCTGGGAGTAAAGTTTAACCACAAAAACTCGTCAAATAGAGGCAACCTCAACTCACCAACACATTATGCACGAGGATAAGACGAGAAAGAACACAAATAGGCTGGTTTCATTTACTGGTATGAGCTTTGTGTTTCATAGATGTTGCTGTGGCCGTTTGATAAACTGGTATTGACATGGAAAACCATAGGGACGGGTGATATGAACAGTTCTCCTATTACTATCGATGTTCTTAATACTCCTCTGGATCGTGACGGTGGTGAGTTGAAGCCAAAGGCCTCATTCCTTGTCGAAATCCACATCAGAAACGAGTAGCAGCGACAGAGTTTTAAGCAGTTCTCTCAAGTTGAACCAGCAGGCTGAGAGCCTGAAAATGAGTGAGATGGGAGTATAAGGAACGCTTTTGATGTGAAGTTTAGCGCATGAACTTCAGAATACAAAACCGCCACTCGGTTTGTCGCTTGGATTGAGAATGTATAACCCATCATTGCACATATTCCATTCGTTGATTTGAGGATCGTTTGCTCAACTTGCGCATTGACAACGTTAATCAAACCATTGAACAATCAAACAGAGGATACTCGATACACACAGACAATCAACAACGCCCGAGAGGACACCAAGAGATTATCAGAGTCAAGTAAGTCAACCAGTACTATAAGCGAAGCATCTGCCACCTGGCTCCTCTGCAATGAGAGTCATGAAAATTGTTGTGCTGAGAGTTTGGGATGAAGCCAGGAGAAATTCGAAGTCATAGTCTGTGGCAGGAATGACAATCGATCATTTTGATATCCCTGAGATAGACTTTTGGTGTGAATTAGTGACAAGGTTGCTGACACGTCAAAATCGTAGGAGGGACAAACCTTGCGATGAATCCAGCAGCGACAGAGGGAACAAATTATCCATCACTCATTGCATCAGGTTTACACTCAAGACCTGGCTTAATGACAGGGAGTTCTGCTGCATTCACATCCACGATTGTGAGTCCAAATCATGCACAAGGTTTGTTCTCGCCATCATTCCGACCACTTATACGGCATAAACTGAAATTACGTTGCTTGATAAACAGCCTCATCAAGCTTGCTGACTCACCAATCACCACTTGGATTGGAAACCATTCGCACTGAAACCATTCACACTGAGAGCCTGGAAGTGGACGACGGCCAATTGAAAGCTTCTCAAAACAATGACTCCACAAGAGAAACACCAGAGAAGGGTGAACGAATCGACATAGTCAAAAGTGTATCAGGTAGGCGTTCAACCCCAAGTTCAAAAAACAACTTCGTGTAAGAAAAGGGGAAGCACGGTATCTTAAAGGATACGCCCGTCAAATCTATCTGGCTCATCTAAAATGTATAGAGTTTGAGGAGGAGCTTAGGCGAAAAGAATTCCCTCACAAACGTTGGTTCATTAATCGTCACTAACCTGAACCTTCCCATCCCAAAACAGATAGTCGCAGCATAACTTCAAACGTACTTGAGTCCAGTGGAAAAGCTATGGAGGAACGACTCCCTTTGTATGACGATTCCAAACAAACAGGTGAGCAGAACTTTTCTTGCTTCAAACCGAGCTTCACTCGCTTTGAAAACCTCAATACTCCAATATCGATCCATTATATCTCGATTGAAACCTAACGTTTGGGCCGTGTTCAGATTTGTGCTAACTATATTTCTGCAGATACCAACTCTTTGCCCGAGCCGGTGCGCTGGAGGCCACGAGCGTCCAATATGTCCAAAGATGCAAGAGATCGGTCTGAGTCGCCCCCAGCGGTGAACGAGGACGACGATGACGTTGAATACAGAGCATCATCTTCTCGAAGTAAACGACAACGGACCTCCACTAAATCCTACAAAGAAGTAAACGAAGACAGTAAGAATAATCAAAAGACAGTTCTGTTCGAGACGTACCATGGATACGTTGAGGATCCATGGATGCGTTGTTTGTCGTCCAGGGCACTGTCTTCGGGAAGCTCACCCCCTTTGCGGGAACCGCTGAAGAAATGGCTCGAATTCGTATACGGAGTGGAACTGTGATTGTGATGGCTGAAAATAGTCCTTTTGTAAAACGGTGGAGGGTGAGTTGGTTGGGCTGTAAATTCCTTCGTATTTGTTCTGAATTCCTCGATCTGATTCAGGATGGAATACGCTGGTCCCCTTCACGTGCCTTTGGTCCGTTCATTCTCTGTGAGTTATTTGTGTGGGGCATTGATGACGAGGACTGATTGTCCACAGACCGACAAATCGAGAACAAAGATCCAAACGCTACTACTCAAGATGAAGAATTGAGTGTGGATATATTGCCGCCTCCTGGGCATTTTGGTTCAACAACTGGAGTACTTCCAACATACACTGAGAGGACACTGAAACCAAACACACAGCTTCTCAAGAATGGGCTGACAAAGCGAACTATCAGCGTTAAAGGAAGCGATGGTCTCAAACACCGAGTTGTTTCGTATTATAGTTCCAAAGATGTGTTGGAGATGAAGGTGAGATCGAAGGCCCCGGAAGCAGAGGTTCCGGAAAGAGAAGGGGGTTTTTTCTGTAGAGCTGTAGATGACCCTGTGATGAAGACATTGGTTCAAGAGACCGGAATCAATATGGTGAACTTGTTGAAACAAACGTTTGCTGATTGGAAGGAGGAACGTTTGTCTCAGACGCGTCGAGTTTCTCCGCCACCATCAAAACAAGCAGTGTCTTCGAGACCAGTGCGTAATCAAACGGGTCAACGTGGCCAAAGCGAAGGCCTTGAAGGGCGACAGCAACCTCATTTTGACAACATCAAGACACCACCAAAAAAGGAGCAACTCAGCCTGACATCATCGAACTTGGCCAATAATCACCAAAATACGTCTTCTTCAGTATTAAATCCGCGTAGACTGTACGAAACGATGGACTTGGACGGTTATTATCCATACCAAGACAATTCCGAAGACTACGAAGAATTCTGCGCTCGACGAAGCTGTCCTCCTGTGGAAAAACATGCTAGCCAGTACCAGCAGCCAGTCATTCAACAAAGTCACTTTATTCCTCCTCCACAGAATTATCTGCATCGCCCTCCATACTTGGCATATGATTCTTCACTTTCCCTCAATACACCACGACAACCTCACTTTGATCATCCACCTCTGCATATACACTCAAATCCACATCTGTTTCAGCAAGCTCCAACGCCACATTATTCTGGTCCTCCCCGTCCACATCATCCTCCCCCTCCTCAGTATTATCAGCCGCAATACTATCGCCCTCCGTATCCATTTAATCGTCATTGAATTTTATGTTGAGCGCACCAATAAACAGACAATATTTAAGAGAAGGAGAGCAACGTTATTATCTGTTTTTCAGAATCAATATTTTCGCGTAGGATTACATTAAGCACATGCAGATTTGCCAAAAGTTGTCCGAATCCTTCCAGAAGTTGTGATCAAGTTTCCCCAACAATGGCCTCAAAACGTACCAGCCTTGTTTTTCCTGAAGGTGTAACAAATTTTAAGGGACACAAGGCTCCGCAACCTCGTTCGCGTAAATCATCAGTATCTGGAAATGATATCATGGAGATTGTTCGGCAACCATCCTATAACAAACAGGAAGAAGAGGAGGCTCAAGAGAATAAACCTGCACCCGAGCAAAATAAGAGGGTCAGTGTTGTGCGTCGGACCAGTGTTGTCGCGAAACGGAGGCCTAGTGTAACAGTTCCAATGAGAACGTCTGTGATAGGTGAATAACCCCCTCCTTTCACAAATCATACATAACCTAAGACATATATTCAATTCAGGTGATTTACCACCATTAACTTTGAAATCGAAAAAAGGCTCAAATGTCGATATCGAAGCCATGGATGGACAAAGTGAGAACGTTGATTTCAGGATCACAAGCCATGAGTTCTGATACCCCTTTTAGGCTATCATTTAGCTCGCACAGATTCTAAGCCAGTTATTCGACCAACGAGCCGAACCTCTCGAAATCAAAAGAGCAGCAATGCTTCCCAGAATACTTCACATCGGGGCTCCATCGCCCCAGACAGATCTCGGCGAGAATCTTCTGCAGCCGAAGAAGCTTTCAACTTTGGCCTTGCACTTGAACATTTCAGGAAACCTGCTTCACCTCCTGCAACTGTCTCCGAAAGTACAAAGGGGTCAAGGGCAGGGACACCTACTAAATCGGAATCTCCAACTAAACCATCTTCGCCGAGTAAACTTCGGCAGTTGGAGGGATTGGAAGACGGGTTTGACGATGACCAGACTCCGTATGCGTTTCCACAGCGAGCCTCAGTTGCACAACGCGCGAGTATAAGTTTCGGTGGAAGACGGATGTCAAATGCAGGCCCGCCGGGAGTTGGTAACGGTGGTGGAATCATGTTGCCTGGGATGACAAGTGGTTTGGTTGTAGACTTAGGAACTGGAGGAGCACGACCGTCTCTCTTTAGACCAAGTGTTGGAGGACGGTACACGAGACCTTCGATTCAAAATACAGTAAATTTTACGGATACGGATGTGATTGATGCGATTGATGAAATGGATCGAGAGCGTGACGCTGCTGCAAGAGAGTGGCGGGCAAAGAACGCGCAGCAACAACAGATTAAGGAGGGCGAGGAGAATGAAAGTGGAACGGAAAAGAAAAGTCCTCAGACGAAGAGAAATTCGGTGAATAAGAGGGCGGGTCTGGGAAGCGAGATGTCACGAATTTCAGTGATTTGAAAGACACGGACGTCGAAAACCATGACGAACTTTCGGGGAAGAGGCATATTCCGTCTTGGAAACATAAATGGGAGAATGCTATGCTTGTCAACGAAGCTGCGTTTCGGTTCAGCGTATCCAAGCAAGTTAATCAGGATTTGGATGACACAAAGGCTACTTATGGATACCGCCATTCGCTTGTAAACCCAAATAACATGTTTGAAGAAGGAAAAACGAAAGTAGATGGCTGGAAGTACAATGGCGAAGTGTTCACAGAAAGAATGTCGATGGCGAATCGAGCAAGTATGATGAGGAGGCGAACAAGTGTTTTAGGGGAGCTGGATCTAGGAAGACCTAATTCAGCCGGTTATTATGATGACGATGGGGAAGGGTATATGGCCCGAAATCAACGGAAACGGAGAAGCACAGTTCCAGCCAATATCAAACCTAATTTCGAACATCTTGAACGAGGATACAAACCGTAGGATTGAAAAGGAACTGATTGGAATGGTTTGTGCTTTTCAATTCATAATTTGGATGACTAAGGATAAAACAGGGTCAAAAGAAACTTGGAAAGTGCCCGTTTTTCTCTGACCCTGACCTTTCATCCAACAACATTCCTACTCTCTGGGGAGTTCTGAAGCATTCCGCTTTCCAACCGAAAAGGAAAAGAAACTACTCGATAACGTTCACAAGCTCCATCCAACCGCCGTCTCCAACTACCCAGACCTCCGCCGAATCCTTCATTGGGCGCCCTAAAATACCACGTCTTCCGCAACAACATCGAACAAGCCAAGAAACACGACAAAACAGCCTGGGTCCCAGTCGCCATCGCCGACCCATCCGAAAACGAAGTCATGCACCCGCCACCCACCATCAGTGCCACAAACTTGCTTCGCCAACGCGCGTCCATGAAACAAGAATCCATTAAATTGAAAGTCCTGAAAAACCTCCCGAAACCAAAGGAGCTCCCACTTCCCATTGAACCTGGATGGACACCACACCTCACACCGCGAAACGTTCTCGGTGAAATACAGAAGTCGACGGAGAGGAGGGACGCGACGGAGGTTGCGTTTGATTGTGAATGTAAAGAGAGGCGAGGGGTTGTGATTCGGAAGACGGAGAAGGACGAGTTTCGGTTATTGCAGAGTCTCAAGGCGCGACATAAAGAGGTTTTGGGGAGGCGTGGGGGTTGGGAGGAGGGAGGTTGAAGGGCTTGAAAAGAGGGAGAAGGAGGTTGCGAAGTGGGTTAGTAAAGGTTGTATGGAGTGTTTCATGCGGGGCAGTTTGGATTAATGGCGAAGAAAGTAGGTGGTGATAAATAGATTACAAGAAAGGGGGGACAGTGTTCCTGTTTTTTCTTGGTTCAGAAACAAGGACGAGATGCCGAGATTGGAATTGGAACCCAGACTGGATTACAAGGATGTCCTTATTCGTCCAAAGAGAGCACACTGAGAAGCAGGCCCAAGTAGACTTGAATAGAACGTACAAGTTCCGAAACAGTGGCGAGAGTGGACTGGCGTAGTTGAGTTCACCGCGTTTGATTCCTTATTTGGTCGCTGAGCTTATTCCTGCTCCACAGCCAATCATCGCAGCAAACATGGACACGGTTGGCACCTTCGAAATGGCACTGCGCTTTCGGGTCACGGCCTGATTACAACGATCCACAAACACTACACCTTCGAAGACTGGAAAGAGTGGGGACACAAGAACAAGCCGATCTTGCCGTCGGTGGCTGTCAGCGCCGGAACTGGTCAATCTGATCTGGATCGCGTGTCTCTGGTACTGAAGGAGTTTCCAGAGATAAGCTTTGGTGAGTGTGGTGTGGGTGTGACTCATTTGGAGTGGTGGCGATCCCTTGTTATGCTAATGGCGATCTTTGGGAAACACGCAGTTTGCTTGGATGTTGCGAATGGATATAGCGAACACTTTGTTGATGCTGTGAAGGCTGTAAGAGCAGCTCATCCGACCCATACTATCATTGCTGGGAATGTTGTCACGTTGAGTATATTCCGTGTATTTGAACAGTTAAATTGACTTTCGGATTCATACAGCGGAGAAATGACGGAGGAGTTAATTCTGGCTGGTGCAGATATCATCAAGGTATATCGACACATCTGAAATCAGATACGTGCGAGTTTCTAACTTACAAAAATAACTTAAGGTTGGAATTGGACCGGGATCTGTCTGCACAACTCGTCGTCAAACTGGTGTGGCTATCCTCAACTTTCTGCTGTACTTGATTGCGCAGATGCTGGTATTTCTTCGATACTTAACGGCATATGACTTGAAATTTAAAACTTCTTCAGCTCACGGTCTTAACGGTCATGTTATTGCGGATGGAGGATGTGTTTGTCCTGGAGATGTTGCAAAAGGATTTGGAGCTGGAGCAGACTTTGTTATGCTTGGTGGCATGTTAGCAGGTCACGAAGAGAGCGGAGGAGAGACGATTGAAGAAAACGGTAATTTCGTCGCTCCTCCAAGTTGGACTTTGAGCTGACAAATTGTCCAGGCAAGCTCTTCAAACAGTTCTACGGAATGTCCTCGTCGACTGCAATGAAAAGACATGCGGGTGGTGTAGCAGAATACCGAGCATCAGAAGGAAAGACTGTAAAGGTCCCTTACAGAGGGGAGGTTGCGGGAACCATCAGAGAAATCTTGGAGGTGTGCGATCTACTTGTACCTATGTTGGAGCAGGAAAACTGAAAGAGTTGAGCAAGAGAACAACTTTTATTAGAGTGACTCAGCAGATTAATGAAGTGTTTGGAGCCGCCAAGAATGAGCAGGAGGAGAATGCAAGCTCACCAAAGAAGGCAAAGATCGGAGAGTGATAGGAATCGTAGGATAGAGTTTGTAATGGGATTTCGAGTGGTAGCAAAGAGCAAAGATAAAAAAAGAGAGGTTGATAAGATTTGTGTGACTGTGCAGTGCCCCTTCCAGTTTGACAGCTTCTCTTGACACATGGAACTTAACCTGGTCCCGCACCTGTAGCTACCGACAGGCAAGTGATAGCAGCGCTGTCTTCATTCCGATTTAATCAAACTCTTTTGTAAACGGAGATTTTCGCTATCGATTCACCTTCTTCCTCTTTCTTTTTTTTCTTTCTCCTGAAAAGGAGGAGCAACAGACAATGGCGGCAACTCCACCAACACTTCAGCCATCGGCCTCTGAGGTTCTCCTCGCCAAGAAGGCACAGCCCGGGCCGTTCTCCGCCATCGAAGCCAAGCCGAACGCGGGTGGTTCGACGATTGCCACGTTGATGCTCAAGACGGGCGAGGCCTTTGAAGGTGTTTCGTTTGGATTTGAAGGCGCGTCGGTTGCGGGCGAACTTGTGTTTCAGACGGGTGAGTGTGTTGTTGTTGTTGTTGGTGTTGTTTTGGGTGAGAGAGAGAGAGCATTCGCTGACGTGCACTTCAACTTCAACTTCAACTTCGACTCCGATCGGAAACAGGAATGGTCGGTTATCCGGAATCGCTCACGGATCCGTCGTACCGTGGCCAGATCCTCGTGATCACCTTCCCGCTCGTTGGAAACTACGGAGTGCCCTCGCGCGAAGAGGTGGACAAGACATTGAACAACCTTCCTCTCTACTTTGAATCGAGACAGATCCACATTGCCGGTCTCATTGTCGGCCAGTACTCGGACGACTTTGCCCACTACCTGGCCTCTTCATCACTGTCCGTCTGGCTCAAGCAGAACAAGGTTCCTGCCCTCAGCGGCATCGACACGCGTGCTCTGACAAAGCGCATTCGTGTAAACGGTTCTATTCTCTCAAAGATTCTGTTTCCAAAGACGCTTGTTGGAAAGGGCGAGGACTTGGACCTCCCCGAGTGGGCTTCTCACTTGTCAAACCTTCCTTGGCACGACCCAAACACCAGAAACCTTGTTGCTGAGGTTTCCACAAAGACTCCTATCGTCTACGAACCTCCAAAAGATAAGCGCTTGTTGCGCCCTGATGGAAAGCCATACACTGTTCTTGCCATTGACGTTGGTATGAAGTTCAACCAAATCAGATGCTTTACCAAGCGAGGAATGACTGTCAAGGTTGTTCCATGGGACTACAATATCCTTGCTGATGTTGCAAACTTTGATGGAGTTTTTATCTCCAACGGACCTGGTGACCCAACTGTTGTTGCTGCAACTATTGAGAACATTCGTCAACTGCAGCAAAAGAAGTCTCACCCAATCTTTGGTATCTGTCTTGGTCACCAAATCATGGCCCTTGCCTCTGGTGCACAGACCAAGAAGATGCCTTTCGGAAACCGTGGTCACAACATCCCTTGCACAAACTTGGACAATGGCCGTTGTTACATCACTTCTCAGAACCACGGGTGAGTCCATTTTTCATTATAATCATGGTCTGCGAAATCTGAACCTCTTCATACAGTTACTGTGTCGACATTCCAACCCTCCAACCAGGATGGTACGAACTCTTCGTCAACGCCAACGATGGCTCCAACGAAGGTATCGCACACAGCGAGCTTCCATACTTCAGTGTCCAGTTCCACCCAGAGTCAACTCCAGGTCCATGGGACACTGAGTTTTTGTTTGACCGTTTCATCGACAGTGTCAAGGCTTGTCGTGTTGCTGGAAAGCTTGTTCCTCTTGTGAGAGAAACTAAGCCAGAAGCTCCACCACGGTTACGACCAAAGAAGGTCTTGGTTCTTGGATCGGGTGGTTTGTCTATTGGACAGGCTGGTGAATTTGATTACTCTGGTTCTCAGGTATGTTTTTAACCTGTTCAAGTTCATCATGACTAATTGATCCTTTTCGGTTATGTAGGCTATCAAGGCTCTCAAGGAGGAAGGCATCTACACCATTCTCATCAACCCAAACATCGCCACTATTCAGACCTCCAAGGGTCTCGCTGACAAGGTCTACTTCCTTCCAGTCACTCCAGACTTTGTTCGTAAGGTCATCAAGCACGAGAAGCCAGATGGTTTGTTCCTTTTTTTCATCTGTACATTTTGAGACTAACTTCCCATTAAGGTATCTACTGTACATTCGGTGGACAAACTGCTCTCAACGTCGGAGTCAAGATGAAGGACGAATTCGCCGGTCTTGGTGTAACTGTCCTCGGAACACCAATCCACACCATTGAAATCACTGAAGACCGTGAGCTCTTTGCCCAACACATGGAGCAAATTGGTGAAAAGTGTGCTCAGTCTGCTTCTGCTACTACTTTCGAAGAAGCTCTTGCTGCTGCAAACCAGATTGGTTACCCACTTATTGTCCGTGCCGCCTATGCTTTGGGAGGTCTTGGATCTGGTTTCGTTGCAAACGAGGCTGAGTTGCGTGAGCTTTGTGGACGTGCGTTCGCTACTAGTCCTCAAGTTCTTGTGGAGAAGTCCATGAAGGGATGGAAAGAAGTCGAGTATGAGGTTGTCAGAGATTGTCAGGATAACTGTATTACTGTTTGTAACATGGAGGTGAGCTTGTTTATTTGCAATTCGCATGAGACTGTGACTGATGAAGTTGTTAGAACTTTGACCCTCTCGGTATTCACACTGGAGACTCGATTGTTGTTGCTCCCTCTCAAACTCTTTCTGACGATGACTACATGATGCTTCGTCGTACCGCCGTCAATGTGATTCGTCACCTCGGTGTCATTGGAGAGTGTAACATCCAATACGCGTTGAACCCACACTCCAAGGAGTACTGCATTATCGAAGTCAACGCTCGTCTCAGTAGAAGTTCTGCATTGGCTTCCAAAGCGACAGGATACCCACTCGCCTTTGTCGCTGCCAAGCTCGGTCTCAACATCCCTCTCACTGAAGTCAAGAACAACGTCACCAAAAAAACTATTGCTTGCTTCGAGCCAAGTTTGGATTACGTTGTCGTCAAGATCCCACGTTGGGACTTAAAGAAGTTCAACCGTGTCAGCACCAAGATTTCTTCTCAGATGAAGAGTGTTGGTGAAGTGATGAGTGTTGGACGAAACTTTGAGGAGACTTTCCAGAAGGCTATCCGAAATGTCGAGTACTCTTTCACTGGATTCTCTCAGGTTTGCACTTTTTTTTCTTCAGTTTGGCGTGTGAAAAAGTTCTGATTCCTCGTTTAGAATAAGTACATTGAGAACATTGATGAGGAGCTCAAGAACCCATCTGACCAACGTGTCTTTGCCATCGCCAACGCTTTGCACAAGGGCTACTCTGTTGACAAGATCCACGACATGACTAGCATCGACAAGTGGTTCTTGTACAAGTTGCAAAACATTGTCAACACTGACAAGGCTCTTGCCAAGCACACTGCTCAGGACTTGCCTTTCTCGCTTTTGCGTGCTGCTAAGCAAGTTGGTATGTCTGATCGTCAAATTGGACTTGCTATTGGAACTTCTGAGCTTGCGGTCAGAAAGTTGAGAGTGGATCAGGGTATTACTCCATTCGTGAAGCAGATTGATACTGGTTTGTACTTTTGCTTGACATTGTCACAATACTGATAATGTAAAATAGTTGCCGCTGAGTTCCCATGTTTCACCAACTACTTGTACATGACTTACAGTGCGATGGAGCACGACGTTGAGTTCAACGACAAGGGAATTATGGTTCTCGGATCTGGAGTTTACCGTATTGGATCTTCAGTCGAGTTTGATTGGTGTGCTGTCCGTTCTATCCGTACTCTTCGTGCCAACAAAATCAAGACTATCATGATCAACTACAACCCAGAGACAGTGTCTACTGATTACGATGAAGCCGATAGACTTTACTTTGAGCAGTTGACCTTGGAGAGAATCCTCGATATTTATGAACTTGAGAACGCTGAGGGTGTGATTGTTTCTATGGGAGGACAGACTCCAAACAACATTGCCTTGCCATTGCACCGTGAGAATGTCAAGATTCTCGGAACATCGCCTGAAATGATTGATTCTGCCGAGAACCGATACAAATTCTCTCGTATGTGTGACAAGATTGGTGTTGATCAGCCATTGTGGAAGGAGTTGACTTCTATTGATGAGGCGCATGTTTTCTGTGACAAGGTTGGATACCCAGTGTTGGTCCGTCCTTCCTACGTTTTGTCTGGAGCAGCTATGAACGTTGTTTACTCTCCAGCTGACTTGAAGAGTTTCTTGGAGATGGCTGTGAATGTCTCTCGTGAATACCCAGTCGTTATTTCCAAGTTTATCGAAGAAGCGAAGGAAATTGAGATGGATGCTGTGGCTGTTGGAGGAAAGCTTGTCATGCACGTTATTTCCGAGCACGTTGAGAACGCTGGAGTTCACTCTGGAGACGCCACTTTGGTTCTTCCACCACAAGATTTGGATCCTGAGACTGTTCGCAAGATTGAAATTGCAACTGCCAAGGTTGCGAACGCCTTGAACGCAACTGGACCTCTCAACATTCAGTTCATTGCCAAGAACAATGAAATCAAGATTATTGAGTGTAACTTGCGTGCATCGCGTAGTTTCCCATTCGTGTCCAAGGTTCTTGGAGTTGATTTGATTGAGATGGCGACTCTTGCTATGGCTGGTTTGCCATTTGAAGCTTACCCCAAGTACGACTTGCCAGCTAACCATGTCGCTGTCAAAGTTCCACAGTTCTCTTTCTCTCGTTTGTCTGGTGCTGACCCAGTTTTGGGTGTCGAAATGGCGTCGACTGGAGAAGTCGCTTGTTTCGGAAAGGACAAGTACGAAGCTTACTTGAAGGGACTTTTGGCGACTACTTTCGTTCTCCCTAAGAAGAACATTTTGTTGTCGATGGGAAGTTTCAAGGAGAAGTTGGAGTTCTTGCCATCTGTCCGCAAGCTCCACGAAATGGGCTTTGCTCTCTTTGCTACGGCCGGTACTGCCGACTTTATTCAGGAGCACGACATTCCTGTCAAGACTTTGTTGTCTATTGATGAGGACGAAGACGGAAAGGCTACCAACGAACACAACTTGGACCAGCACTTGGCCAACGACATGATTGACTTGTACATCAACTTGCCATCCAAGAACCGATTCCGTCGACCAGCTTCGTATGTCTCTCGTGGATACAAGACTCGTCGTATGGCTGTCGACTTTGCCATTCCATTGATCACCAACATCAAGTGCGCCAAGTTGTTTGTTGAGGCTCTTTCCCGTGGAACTGAGTTTGAGGTTTCGAGCAACGATTACCAGACCAACACCAAGAGTGTTACTCTTCCAGGCCTTGTCAATGTTTCCAACTACTTCCCTGGAGTGTTGGGACCTAAGGCGGACCACACCCATGCTACCAACGAGTTTGCTGCCATTAGTCGTGCAGCTGTTACTGGTGGTTTCACTACCGTTTGTAACTCTGCGTCTGGGTTGGTGAAGGACAAGCTCACTTTGGCTTTGGCTCAGAACAACTCTCGCGCTGGAGGACCACGTTGTGATTACACTTTGAGTGTTGCTGGTGTTGCCGATAACGCTGTCGCTGCCGTTGCCGCTGGTGCTGACTGTGCGTCATTGCAGATTCAAAATGGAGCTTCTTCGTCTTTGAACGTGTTGGAGTTGTTGACTCACTTCAAATCATGGCCTTCAGACGTTCCTCTTGTTGCTGCCGCTTCTGGAGCTGACTTGGCGTCAGTTTTGTACTTGGCCAACTTGCACAAGCGATCTATCCACATCACTGGTGTTTCTACTAAGGAGGACATTTCGTTGATTGCTTTGGCGAAGGAGAAGGGTGATGCTGTTTCTTGTGATGTCAACATCCACGCGTTGTTTTTGTCCAAGAAGGAGTTCCCCCAATGTTCCGCCCTTGCTACTCCGGAGGATGTTGTTGCTTTGTGGGATAACTTGGAGTCTATCGACTGTTTCAGTGTTGGATCTCTGCCATACGCCATCTGGAAGTCTGCTGCTGCGGCTGACAAGAACGTTCCAGCTCCAAGCGCTACTGCTGGTTTGGACGAAGCCTTGCCTCTCTTGTTGACTGCCGTCGCTGACGGAAAGCTCACCATTGACGACATTGTCTTGAGACTTAACACCAACCCAAGATTGCTCTTTAACATTCCTGAGCAGATTGAGACTTACATTGAGGTTGAAATCGACAGGGCTGTTGTCGTGACTTTATCCGAGACCTTTGGAAAATGGACTCCATTTGCTGGAAAGACATTGATGGGATCCGTGAACCGTGTTGTTCTTCGAGGAAGCACTATTTACTTGGATGGACAGTTCTTTGGAGAAGGAACTGGTCGTGACATTTCTGTTGCTACCAAGAACGTTCTCAAGACTCCTGTTGCACAGACTCCTGCCAACAGACGCGGTACTCTTTTGCAGGGTATTGACGCTACTTCGCTTAAGTCTCCAATCCGTACTACCGCCTTTGACGGTGCTCAGTTGGCATCGGGTGGTTTGATGCAAGGTGCCGCTTTCGCCAATGTGAAGGAGCTTGCTACTGACTTGGAGGGTGAGGACAACAAGAACATTGATTACTTCGGTTCAGGATACATCGCGACTGTTCCAAGGTAAGACTTACAAATTGTGTTCATGTTTTCTAATATTACAATTTTTAGCTCTTTGTCTAAGTTGACTTCGCAGTCACCATTCTACAAGAAGCATGTTGTTTCTGTCTCACAGTTCAACCGTAACGACTTGCACGTCTTGTTCGGAGTTGCTCAAGAGTTGAGAACAATTGTCGACCGTCGGGGATCTATTCCATTGCTTGCTGGAAAGGTGCTGTGCTCTGCTTTCTATGAAGCCAGTACCAGAACATCAAGTTCCTTCGAAGCTGCCATGTTGCGATTGGGAGGTTCCGTTGTTTGCATTGACCAAATCACGTCCTCTGTTGCAAAGGGAGAGAGCTTGAGTGACACTGTTCGTACTCTTGCTTCTTACGGAGACGCTCTTGTGATTCGTCACCCAGAGCCAGGAAGTGCCAAGGTTGCTGCCAAGTTCAGTCAGATTCCTGTCATCAACGCCGGAGACGGTATTGGAGAACACCCAACTCAGGCGTTCCTCGATGCTTACACTATCCGTGAAGAGATGGGAACCATCAATGGACTTACCATCACCATGGTTGGAGACTTGAAGCACGGCCGTACCGTCCACTCTCTTGTCAAACTTGTTTCTCAATACGACGTCAAGATCAACTTGGTTGCTCCAGCTAGTCTGTCCCTCCCTGCCGAAGTCAAGGAGATTGCCCGCAAGAATGGTGTCAAGTGCTTCGAAACCACTCACTTGGAAGAAGTCATGGCCAACACTGATGTGCTGTATGTCACTCGTATCCAAAAGGAGCGATTTACAGATATTGCCGAGTACGAGCGTGTCTTGGGATCATATGTCATCAACAACAAGGTGATGCGAACTGCTAAGGAGCACATGATTGTCATGCACCCACTGCCGCGTGTCAATGAAATTGACCCTGAGGTTGACTTTGACCAACGAGCCGCCTACTTCAGACAGATGCGTTACGGTTTGATTGTGAGAATGGCTCTCTTGTTGCTCGTGTTGGGACGCTCCGGTTAAAGCACTGCTATGGTGTGGTAATTATATTCGTTTTTTTAATCATTTTTGCTGGGTATAGGACTGGATGGAGTTATTTTTATTTAGTGGTCAATAAAGTTGGTCATATTTGGGAATGAATAAGCAATCAGAAACGCGTACATTTACACACTTATACCCTGTATACCATTGAAGTGTTTTGTACATTGTTTCTGTATTCGTTCTTCATTCTTTGACCGTATTTATTTATGATTCATTTTAATTTTGGGGTTTCCATTTATGTTCAATTCTTCATCCAATTGAATTGTTGGAGTCCCTCAGTGGGAATGACTCTTAGGCATTTTCGAACAGCCTCCCTCCACACCAATAACAACTTGACGCCCTCTTCGCCGAGGCCATTCAGCTCGGAAAGACATCCGATTACTGTTGGTGTAGTGTGCACCAGATTCTGAATAACAATGTTGTCATCGTAGGTGTTGTTAAACTCTAACTTGGAATCTTCGTCCGAAATCCCCAACTCGAAAAGGCATTTTATCTTGATTTAATGAGGGTTCCGTCGTTTCAATGTCTTAAATAAACACAGTAAAAACTCGACACCAACGCGTATAACTATATTATATATTTCTCTCATATTTGTTACTTCTTTGAAGTTGAAGCCGTTGATACAGTAAGAGATGAAGGCGAAGTAAGCGTTTTAGTTGTAACCGGGAAAGACGAAGACAAAGAAACCCCAGTTTTAGTCGAAACCAATGTCGTTGTTGGTATGGAGGCTGGAGTAGTAGCAGTACTTCCTGTGGATGAAGTTGAAGTAGACAAACTGCTCCCAGACCCAACACAAGTCTGAAGCGCATTACTCCAAACCCGATTTACAACGTACGGCGCCTTATGATCCGAGTCATAAAACGGATACTGCTGCCACATGCATACATCCGCAAGTCCTCCTGTATCCTCACCATACCAACCAACCATGGCATACCCTACTCCACCGTTTGTAATTGCGGATACCAGTTGACTTGAAGACAAGCTTTGCAGGTTATACAGTCCATTCACAGAGACACCGCACCGGCTGCTACAATCCCCAGTCTGGTCCGGCACAACACTGTAAATAACGTATTTAACCGTCTTGAAGATATCTCCAATGTAAATAGCCTTTGTATACGCGCAATAGGAGGGACATAATGGAGCTGAGTTGTTTGTTACGGTGATGTTGGGTGATATGTGTAACGCGTAGAAACTGTTGTTGGTTGGTTTGAGGGTTCCTTTTATGATTAGAGAGCGGATGTATGATGGGATTGTTGTTGCTACGTCGATGGTGGAGTTGGTGATAGGGTCCGTGTAGGGTGGTAACGCTATACCACGTCCAATTGTGTAGTTCTTGGTGCTGTATTCGGAGAAGATGTCCATATATGCGGACGTGACAATGTAATTATAATACTGAACCATTTCGTTCTTGTACGTTACATTTGGACCCAAAAAGATTGGCGTTCTAAAATCGAAACACAAGTCAGTCAAAAAAAGCACCCGGACAAGTTGCACAAACACACATTTCGACATTCCGAATCAACGGACCTCCCGCGTACTTCACCAAAAACTGATTCGTATTCACAGACACACTACTACCATCCGGAACCGTAACGTTATACACACCAACAGGTTTCCCAATCTCACACCTCTGATCAACATTACTCCACTCAAGTTGAGCAACCCACTTCCTCCCCACATCATCCACAATCGTTCCATCCATCCACGCACAAACGTCACCAACCTCTCCAGCGTCCGGGTGTATCCACCCGTCTCCACACCCCGGGTCTGTAACGGCTTCGGCGAGTTCGTGGCTGATGGGGGAGAGCAGGTCTGGCAGGCTTGTGCCGTTTGTGCAGTCTGGAATAACGCCATATGGAACGCTTGTAACCGACTGCGCCACGTCGGCGGCGTAGAATATAGAGTGGTACCCTGCAAAAGTTACGCAACTTGTTTCGGATCCGGCTGTGACTGTGATGTTTGGGTTGAAGTGGATTGGGTAGTATGAGTTTGAGTTTGGGGTTAAGACGCCGGTTGTTATCAAGTCGCTTTTTTTTAATGTGTGTTAGTATTCGGTGGAAATGATGGATGTTGATAATACCGAATATATGATTGCACGTCAATATCATCTTCCCACACACCAAGTTTTGTGACGTTCCGCTCAATATACGATCCAACAACTTTCCCGCGTCCAATTGCTTGTGTGGGGGTGTTGTATTGTTCAAAAAAGTCCATGTATGTGGAGTTTACGAGGAGATTATAATACGCGATAATGTCTTTCACGAATGATTGACTGACACCGTAGAAAATAGGGGTGACTTCGACATTTGCAAGAACGGCGCCGCCATAGTATGCAAGGAGAGTTGGTGTTGGTGCTGGCGTGGATGTGGCGCAAATGCAGAGTGATGAAGAAGTTGTTGTCGCGTTTGGTGTTGTTGGTGTTGGAAAGAACGTTGAAAGTACAGACACTGAAGCTGTACTTGTGAGGGAGTTCACTGGTGTGGTAAGGGCAACTAAGGTCCAATGGAATCTCATTATTACAACCTTGATTGTATCACCCATAAAGAGATTCACTTCAAAAAGATTTACAAAGAAATTGGACAAACACACTATATTCTCTATATCCAAAAAACAAAAAAAAAAAAGTCCCAAAAGGTTCCTTCACAAACCAAATACAAGGAAGGGAATCAAATGGTGCGTCAAACTCAAACCCAGCTGAAGAGAGTAAGAGGAGCAAAGAAAAACGAAGAACAAGGGAAAAGGAACGAAGATTTTGGGTCTTTTCATCAGAGACAGAAACAAAAAGGGTTCCCAAAGTGAGTAGCAGTTTTTTGAATTTTTTTGAAAGAAGGCTGCAGCTGTGAAGATAGCGCAAAGAGACAGATCCAGATATTATGGTAAGTAGACACCAATAGTAGTAGAAGTAGCAGTGGAAAGTGGCTGAATCACAAGGCAGAGACAGCAGACGTAGATAAACTAAATGGTAATATGGATCTGAGGCAGCGGAACACACTAGTAGAGGAGGACAGAGGAGAATGAGGGAGACTACAAATCCCAACATTGATTGAATATGGCAGAGGATGGAGACATTCATGCAACAACTTCGTCCCCACGGCAAGAAGCGGTACTCTTCTCATGTCTCTTCAACGCATCGATACGAGCAAATCCGCGGTTACAGGTACCGCAGAAGTGCCATTTGGACTGATCGTGTGCAACGGCATGTCGAGACAAGTCGTGGATTCTCACAAACGTCTTTCCGCATCCTGGTTCTTCACAGACAAAGTCACGAGGTCTGTCAACGTCGTGGGTCTGTTCGTGGGTCTTGAGGTTGAAGGCGCGGGTGAACTGTTTGCCACAGTTGGGGAAGGAACAAGTGTAGAACTTGCTTGGACGACGACGGGGAGCTTGTTCAGCTTTACCGCCGGCCTTGTGGCGAAGGTCAAAGGCTTTGGAAGGACCAGCAGCTGGAGCAACACTGTTAGAGGCGGCAGATAGTTGTTGCTGCAGGAGGGCGAGGTTCTGGGCACCCAAGTTGACGTTCTTGTTGTTGGCAAGCTGGAGCAAGGCGGTCAAATCCTCCATTGAGATGGTCACGTTTCCGCTTCCTTGTTGGTCCGGGAAAGCAGAAGCGGATGCCATGAATGGAGTGCCTTGGAGTGGAATCATTGGAGTACCAGTCATTGGAAGCATAGGAGTGGCGAGTTGCTGAGCTGATGGAGTAGATAGAGACTGGGTGGAAGTAGATGAGACGGCGCCGGAACCAATGTCATCAAAGAGAGTGAAATCTTCGCCACCAGTGAGTCCAGAAAAGTCGTCCGAGTTCATTGAGAAGTCGTCAAACAAGGCACCTCCAACATTTGTAAAAGCTGGGTCTGGGAAAGTACCAGCAGAGGCAACAAATGGAGACGAGTTGGAGCCGCCAATCATTGGAGATGGAGCCAAGAAGCTGCTCATACTGTTCATGTGTGGGGTCATGGCAGCAGCAAAAGCAAGGTCAGCAGCAAACGAGACTGGGTCCAAGTTGAAGTCAAGTGTGGACTCAAAAGGTGAAGGGTAGAGGAAGTCGAGGTCCCCAGGAGTTCCGATAGTTGGAGTAGCGGAAACCAGTCTGCGTTGAGTTGACATTTGTGAGCGACAGGGTTCTTAAAACAGACTGAAACGGGAAAGGGGGAAAGGAGATGATTCGATTGATATGCGTTTTTGGCAGACAAATTTTACAGATTTTGACAGTCCGCAAGCGCAGCAACTTGACCACATTTCAAATAAGGGTTGGGAGTCACGTGACTTGAGGTGATGGAAGACAAAGAGAGAAAAGGAAGGGGTTAAATACATACCTGCTAGGGATAGCAGAGGGAACCTTGAAGGTTGAAGATGGAAGGGGGGACTGTTCAGGCATGGCACAAGATTGCTTCTCAACAAAGTCAAACAAGTCTGTGCAGTCCAGAAGCAACGGGGTGGTCAACGAGTCGAGCGAAGGGCAGGGAGAGGCAGCAGCAGCGTCACCGTCAAAATCAGAAGAGCCAAAGGGAAACGAGTTGTTGTTGTTTGTGTTTGTTTCAACAAAGAGAAGGTCGAGTTGCGCAGGAAACGGAACAAGAAGGTCCTGGAACATAAACTATCTACACTCGGGACAGTCACTCGGGATCGGTCTCGGCTCGGGCTTTGAAAGGTTGACGGGGTTCCAACGAGGGGCAAACGCTGGAACGAGTGGTTGGCGGGGCTAGTACTAGTAGGAGGAGGGCTAGGAGGTAGGAGGTACTAGGTAGGTGGGTGGGTAACTGGTTTGACGCTGTGCGGGGCTCTGAGAAGGTGAGTAGTTCTAGTTCGGAAGAAGGGCGGCTACGAGGAGGCGGCGGCTCGTAGGCGACTGAAGCTGGTTGGTCTGGTTGAGAAGGTGGTTGTCGAAGGGTGGCTCCAACAACGCTGGTTTGAGAAAAAGTTTTCTGACGAGTGATGATGGCACCCCTTCCGTCCCTCCGTTCCAACACTTAATCTCTGTGATTTGGTGGTGGGTGGATGTCTGGCAAGAGAGGGTGGAAACGTGATCCACGCAGTAAAAGAGTACAACTGTTACCCCTCTGAAACGCTGTTTCATCCCCAGATATCACCTGAGACACACATGGGGCTGACGGCAAACATCCACGTCAGCTCGTTTCGATTAAGTTATCGAAACTCGAGTAAGGGATTTGAAACGAAGAACGTGGGCTCGATGGAGCCTTGAGTACTTGAATGGATTGGTGACGTGTTGCTTTTAGTATATCGTTGAGAGATTAGCTTCAGAACATCAAATGTACTAATGGATCAATCCGTTCACAACGCCAAACAAATCGCTTGATGCTGGAGACTACTAATTCCAGAAAAGAAATAAAAGGCGTCGTTGATAAACTTTTGAAAAAGGTGAATGTGTCAGGTAGCATATTGGATAGTTTGATTCGAGGTTGCGGGGAATAAATATCGGACCAACAGAAGCCTTGTTGCACTGGAGTTGTAAATGAAGTTGTGGGACGTTGCCAACTGAGTTTGTGTGCAACTCAACCTCTGTTTTCACGCCACAAGGACTGCTATCGATAGCTTAACAAATATTGATCTACAAATGATAAATAAACATGTATATACATGGAAAATCGCTTAAAATCACCTGTTTTCAGAATTGTCAACCCTTTTTACATAAGCGACAACTCTCCTTTACATTCTTTGACATCCCTACTTCTCAGTTAGGCGAAACGATATTTAACCGATGTTGATCGACTCGACTTACTCAGGAAATGAACAACCACATCCACAAACAACTGTTAGACCCAAATCCTACCGAAAGCTCTTCAAGCACCACCGTGGAGGCTCTAACCAGACTGACGAAGAACGTCAACAGGAAGCCATCAAGCGAAGAACCATCCAAAATAGAATCGCTCAACGGTAAGCCCGGCAGGGGAGGTTAGTTTCCTGATATCCACTCACAAGACCCATAATTCCAGGCTATATCGGCAAAGAAAGGACAACCGTATCGCCGAACTTGAAGCCCAAGTTGCTGAATTACTTGCAAAGCGTGAACAGGATCACGAGCATCAACATCAATCAAACTTTGAAGCTGTGCAAGTAGAAATCCTCCAGAAACGCGTCAAGGACCTCGAAGCCGAGAACGCAAAGTTAAAAGCCACGGCCTCGTCTGAAACTAGGGTAAATCAGGGCACAGATGATGGGAGGAGTATGAGGAGTCAGAGTTGTCACGGCGGATTTCAGCCTCCAATCAGTCATACAACATTCATACCTCCGCATCCTCGACAGACGTATTCCACAGCCTATTTTTATCCGTACGGATATTCTCCTTCCTATCAAGGTCTTCAGCCAATATATTCTAATCCATATCCTGTCAATGTGTATTCAGCTCCAGCCGCAACAACTATAGAACCCATTATACCTTCAACACATTTCCAAATTCAGGAACATATTCCTACACATGCTCTGTCCAAACCAGTTGAAGGACACTCGTATTTTACAGCTTACAGTCAAGCCCCACAACTACCACCCTCTCACGAGCGTATGAGCATCATCAGCACAAATAGTGATAGTGTTGCGAGTACAAATAAATCCGTGGGGTCTGAACCTCATGAGTGCGAAACCCGCAATATCAGAGTTTCACCGTCAGTTTCTCCGTCCGACGGGGAGCAGAGAGCATCATCACTTGGTAACAATTCTGGAGAGGACGGTGGTTCGAGGGTGTGTAATGTTGGGTCGACCGTCATTGTGGATCAAACGCGGAGTGAGAGAGTGACAAAATAACAAGAACGCGGGACATGTACGCCAATAAGGTTTACGCTCTTTTCAAACTGTGCTTGAAATAAACGACTTGGACTTTCAACTTTGATTTGGGGGCTGTGGAGTTGGTTAGGTCAAGGAGGTTGCCCAATAATGTTTCACCAACCGGTTCGGCTGGTTGGCTGCGGTAGGGACTGCTTTAGCAGCTCTACTTGATCGTTTCTTCTGTTATGAGCGTCATAGATCTAAGCTTTAGTAGAGGAAATGGGAGTAACCGTGCCAAAGAGTCACAATGAAGAGGTGGAGATTCTTACTCAGCAAAAAGAATATTATTATTTGAAAAAAGACACAATTTAAGGAGATGAACATCATCAAATAAAGCGATGAGCTTTGGTTTATGCTGTACTAACTCAGTCATTGAAAAAAAAGAACATCAAACTGAGAAGACTCATCCGATCCTAATCACTCACCACCAACACTTGCTCGATAATTGATTTGACAACGATTTCCTCTAAACCAGCAAAAAAGTTCGCTGCTTCAGGGGCTGTTCGTCAAGCAGTTCCTTCTTCGTCATAAGCTCCTTGATAGTTCATCCCATTAACCTGCGAAGTTTTTCAAGAAAAAACAGCTTTACAACATCACGTCAGTTTCCGCTCTTCTTCGTGTTCAAGCAGTTCTTGGAGCGTTGGTTAGTTGACATCAAAGAGACGTTTGATTCGGAAGGGCGGCTGCAACTGTCATACGTCGTCCGCATCTGTTCTGTTAATTAAGTGAAATTAATTTTTGATGGATCATCGCGGACTGCAAGCTCCGAATGTTGAAAGTGAGGTTTTCATGACTGTACAAAGGCTTCAGACCTGGAATACCTTGGTCAATCATTTTCTCAAAACGAATTAGTGTCCATTAACAGCCTCCCTATTTTCTCTGACATCCAGTACAGCGCAGTCATTCTCGTCACTCTGAAAACATCCAATCTCACGACATTATACTAGAACCCAGCTCATAGTACAAAAAGTCAGGATACGAAATATGTATGCTATCACCTCTAACGTTTATAATGCGAAATAGTCCCTTGATCCATTTTTAGGATTGTCGGCGCCTTTTACATAAGCGACAACCATCCTTTACTTTCCTCGAGATCCATACTATAGACTCCTATTTCAGCAATATTAGTTCTATGTTGATCGACACGAAATATTCACAGGACACTGCAGCAAGGGCCACCAGGCCCAAATCACATCCAAAGCTCTTTAAGCACCACCGCGGAGGCTCAAACCAAACCGAAGAAGAACGTCAACAGGAAGCCATCGAGCGAAGAACCATCCAAAATAGAATCGCTCAACGGTAAGGTCACTTATGCGGGTTAGTTTTCTGATATCCACTAACAAGACCCCATAATTCCAGGCTATATCGGCAAAGAAAGGACAACCGTATCGCCGAACTTGAAGCCCAAGTTGCTGAATTACTTTCAAAGCGTGACCAGGATCACGAGCATCGCCATCAATCAAACTTTGAAGCCGTGCAAGTTGAAATTCTCGAGAAACGCGTAAAGGACCTCGAAGCCGAGAACGCAAAGTTAAAATATGCGCCATTACTTCAGCAGGAGAGTTATCAGAAGATCGATGATGGAAGAAGTCACAGGAGCGGGAGTTTGAGTTGTCAAGGATTTCAGCCGCCCGTCCATGAAACAACCTTCATGGCGCCATATTCTAAACAGACATATCCTTCATCCTATTTCCATTCATATGGATATCCATCCCCATATTATCCTCCTCAGCATAGATATTCCAATCTTTATCCATTCAATATGTACCCAGCTCCAACCGCAACAGCAGTTGAGCCACCAATTATTTCAAAGTATCATCAAAGTCAATGGTACTCTGCACATTGTACCCAATACCCTGTTGACACGCACTACTATGATATGGCTAACCCTCAAGCCCCAAAACCAACCATATCACCAACGTCTACCCAATACATAAACACCTTCAACGCAAATCCAGATGAAATCGCGAGTATTAAAGTCTCAGTTGAATCAGGACTGGATATGGACAAATCCAACAGTCTCCGCGAAATGCAAACAAGAGAGGAGACAGTAGTGCATCATGATCTCATAAACAATTCTGCAGAGAACCACAGGATTCAACAGGCTTTGTATGATGAAGGGTCGACCGGCTGTGTAAATCAAACGTAGGGCTCGAGGTTGACGAAGCATACATAGCACCAGAGAAGCAGTGGTGTGTTTCCATAGTTTAAAGTTTCCTTTAGAGTGTACTTGACGTAAAGACGAAGTTGTTTAAGATAGTCTTTTGGTTTTTTGAGTCAATCGCCTAAATAACAACCTGTTGCGCTCTCTACTGCTGCGACATCCTTTCGTTCTTTACTCCTTACACTGAGTCCAAGGCCTCTCGAAAGGAGACATGAAAATGATAGCATCTGATGAGTCACAGTGGAGAGTAGAGATTCTTACTCAGCAAAAACAAATGCGGAGACACAAATATACTAATTGCTGCCTCATCAAAGAAATCCCTCCATTTGGTATACCACTATATCGTGCCAAATCAATTTATTCTCGTTCCTCACCACGGATCATCCAACACATCCTCACTCGATGAAGGTGCACTAATATCATCCATAGTCTCACCAGAAAGGATCTTGCCATTCGATTCATCCGTTGAAATCAAAGATGTCTTTGAAAAGTTCAATCAGAAAACCCGTGTTGTCAAACAAAACTCACATTCTCCAATGCCGACAAGATTTTACTCGCCTTTTCATCCTGTGCCGCAGCGGATGAGCCAACCGCTTGCTGAAGAACCCACGATTAATCGTCTGAATCACGGTGAAGTCTTACAAACCTCCTTCTCCCGCTTCTCCTTCACAATCGCCATATACTTCTGCATCATCGGATCCGCCTCAAAATCATTCAAAATCTTCAACTCCGTGTCTTCACTCTTGTTGCCGGGACCACCGCCCAGACTCCCGCTTCCACTGCTCGTAGATTTACTTGACTCCAATTCCGACTCACCCTTCTTTTGGAAGAGAGAACCACTGCTGCGGTTCACTGCGCTCTGTCGGGATTGTTCAGCATCACGGGCACGGATTCCTGCAAGTCGAGCTTTCTCCTTTTCGCGTCGAGATTCTTCAAGGGCATCCTATTTTGATTGAGATACACAAAGGATTTTCAGGGAATTGCAAGCTTACGGCTTGTACTACAATGGACTTCCTTTCCAGCTCCTCCAACTCCTGGTCACGACGCTCTCGATCCTGTCGTCGTCGTTCATACTCAGCTGCTTCTTGTGCACGACGCCGCTCAGCTAGTTGCCGTTCTTCCTCTTCCTTTTCTTGTTTGAGCAGTTCCTGGAACGTAGGTTGGATGGGTTGTGCTTGTTCCTTCATTTCAGGAGCTTTTCCTTCCGCCGCAACGACAAGGTTGGATTCTTCACGTATAGATTGAATGGTTTCCGCAAGATTTTTTCTGATCTCTTCAACGCTTTGAGCGGGTTTGGGTGCCGTGAACGGAGGTAGTTCATCACGTGCTTGAAGTTTATGCGACTTTACAGACTCAGGCTGAGACGGTTGTTCCAGTTTCAAGTCTTGTGGCTTGGGAGTTGGAGCTCCTGGTGTATTAACAGGTTTTGAAGGAGCACTGCCTCCCTCGTTTGTAACCGTCTCCTGTTTTGGCTTCACCTCCACACCATCGACACTCTTCTCCTCCGACAGACTCTCCAAAACTTCATCGTAGAAACTTTTTCCCACAACTCCACTTACATCTGGCAGAACAGACCCCATACCAGCCCCATCAGTCCGTCGTTCACCTTCATCAAAGAATCCAAGTGCACCAAGGCCAGCGCGATACGCTACTCCCTCAATTTTACGCGTTCCTTGGTCCCAAGCGTCTGTGAAATGCTTTGGACTCGCGTATAAGCTTTCTGTTTTCACTTCGGGTTGTTGCTGTTGTTGTCGCGGAAATGACATTCCACGGGGAGGACTGTCTTGTCCTGGTTTATGTACAGGTAGTTGAGGGGGGATGTAGCGGTCCAGATTTCGGTATGGCGAAACGGGCCGTGAGAGAAGGTCGAGAGGATTTGGGATTATGTCCCTGAAAAGCTGTCAAAACAAAGAAAAAAGGAAAGGCACTGCTTACATTCTGGAGTAGCTTTTCAATGTATCGCCAATGACTAAACCCTCTTGAGTAGTCTGAATTCGATGAAGGAGGAGCTTGAACTCAGAAATATCTCGTTTAAGCTCCTTGTTCTTAAGGATTTCTTCTTCGAGCTTTTGTTGAAGCTCTTCATTTCGATTGAGCTACGATTCTACTTAATACGAATGTATTAATGCCTGTGTTAGTTACCTCCAAATCTAACTTCGCGACAAGGTCTTGACATTCTCGCTGCCACCTTGATTCCGATTTGCGCAGCTTGTTGACTTCCTTCTGCAGCTCATTTTGTGGTGCCATAAAGCTTTTCAAGAGATTCTGGTATTCTAAATACTCGAGTAAGCTTTGGCTTGAATACACAACACTTACCATCTTGTCTCCTCGCGCTGATTTGTTCTGCCTCCAGCAGTTGCCTAATATAATTATTAGTACAGCGACAAGAAATTGAAGGTGCTAATTACGTCTTCAAACTGTGAATTTCAAACTCGAGGGCAGATCCTGTTGTTTGAGAGTTGACCTGCAACTTCAAATCGCGAGTTAAGAATAATGCATCGTCTCGCTCTCTTTGCGCATCGCGAAGGAGGTTACGTAGAGACTTGACTTGGTCCCGCAAATCCTGCATTTCAGTCTGCGCTTCATTGACTTCTTGTAGTTGTCGTTGGAGAATTTTTGTTCGTTCAGAGAGAATTGCTTTTTCAGCTGTCAAAAAATTGTGTTTTTTAGCTATTGTAACCCATCTCAGACTGTGTTGGCATACCGTCAATCTTGGCTTTCTCGACACGAACACTAGCAACTGCTTCGGCGTGGTCACGCTCCATTCCTGCGCGAATTTCTTGCTCTCGCTCCCTTTCGCGTTCCCGTTCCCGCTCGTACTCTTTAGCAAGGCCTTCATATTCTTGACATGATTTCTTGAGACGATCGTTTTCCAATTCAAAGGATCGGAGACGGGATTCCATTTCTGCGCGTACTTTTTGGTCTGTGAGACTGACTCTGTTTTGCTCCTCCAAGACTTTCTGTCTGCAAAAGATGTTAGCACTCTTAGATTCTATGCTCAGTTAATCGACCAATATTCCTCGTTCAAAACAGATTCAAGTTCACTTCCATCGCCTTTTCGCTGAGAATCTACTCCGCTCAAAACCTTACCTCAACTCAATATTTCCCCTCTCCAACTCTTTTTCTCTCTCTGAAACCCATTTCCGCATCGCCTCTTCATTCTCTCCTTGTTTTCCCCGTTCTTCAACAAGCCTCCGTTCAAAATCCGCCCGAAAAACTGATATTTCTGATTGATAGCGCGCCCGTTCTTCGACTCTTATTTTCGCGAGTTCCAGCTCTTTGAATTGCCTGATTTCCTGGTCCTTGTCGTTTGAGAGACGGAGTTCGAGAGATTGTTGGAATGCATGGATACGTTGCTCGAGGGATTCATTGAGACGGTGAGCGGTCAACGGATTGATTGAATTATGAATGCGACGGAGTTCAGAGTCTGGTAACAGATTTTTTTTGAGGTTGGTTATTATTTACGTGAAAGGTGAGGAATTAAAAGATACCAAGGATTTCAACATCGTCCATATTTGTTTGGCATTCCTTTTCGAGCACAGAAATATCAAGAACCTGAGAGACGCTTTCAAGCAATTTTACGATGGTAGGGGCTTTGTTCATGTAAGGTAAGCTTCAGGGAACTTAGGCGTTAAATCAGAGAATACCTTCTGGAGGATAAGCCTCCACGCGTTTCCTCTACAAGCCAAGTATTAAGCTCATAAGTAGAAAAAGAAGCCAACGTACAAACTCCTTGACAAGGGTCGCCGTCCCAACATCGACATGCAGTACGCGCAGCACATCGACTTCACCCAGAATCGCATCAGCTGAGTTCAAGTTCGACTCGGGCAGAAATACAGATAATGTAAACTCTGAGCCCCGCCGTTTGAGATAGTCGGCAATGAGCGAATCAATGGCCCTAGCTAGAAGTGAACTTGGTGATGACGTTGGAAGGGCCGCGTGTCGCCGCAGTTCGGACACGAGTGATTGGCGGAGCTGTGCCTGGTTTGGATTTGGGGTTGGTTTAGAGTTCGGTTTTGAGAGAGTTCTTTTGGTGTGAATGCGCAAGGATGTTTAATAGATGGAAGCAAACCTTCAACTTGCCCTCGATGCCACTGCCGCGAAGTTTGTCAAACAAGGACTGTCGAAACTCGGTACGCGTCAGATGGGCGTCTTCGGCGGATGGAGCGGCGCCTTGGATGTGCGCGAGGGTGGTGGTGGCCATCAATCGGACAAGGAAGGTTTTTCTTTCATCGAATCTCTATACTCTTATTACCTTCTCTTTCGTTTATTTTATCCATTATTGAACTTTGCACACTATGCCTAGATGTATTAAACGCGTAAACGGTGTGGAAATCAAAAGTCAGAGACATACCCAAACATCAACCCCAGAATCTTCCCTTAGTCTAACGCCCCTATCTTTCTCTTCATGAGTAACGAAACTGCTATCAGAATGTTCTTTTGATATGTGTAGTTTAAGTGTTCTAGCTCGCTTGAAACTGCTGCCACAAAATTCACAACCGAATGGCTTCTCTGCACTATGACTACGTAGCCATCAATAAAATACGAGCAAACAACAAAAATAACTAACGTTTGGCCATGCTGCCTCAGATTTTGTACACTCTTGAACGCGGCGGGACATTGGTTGCATCGATAAGGTTTCGCGTCGGAATGCACTGCTTTATGCAACTCGAGCTCATTAAGGCGTTTGAACGTAGCAGAGCATATATTGCATTGATGTGGTTTTGAGGGGTTGTGGACAACCATATGTTGAGATAGGTACTTGTGGTGTCAACACTCAGTTAGTTTGTGATGTTGAAGATTAAGGACTAGAGGGTTTTGATAGATAGCGTCATCTTCACTTTCAAAATTTTATATTGACACGTTTTCATGTTCAAAGCTCCTGTCAGACGCGTTGGAGAAGTTTACGATGTTCCCCTCACCAATTGAGAACCTGACAATTCCACCACAATACAACTCCCACACAAGCATCTTCACTACTCACCCTAGCCTTCGCAAAACTCTTGTCGCATAATTTGCACTTGAAGGGCTTGTGCACAAAATTACCGTCTTCAACCAGATCTGATTCCCCTTGAGAACCCAAAAAAGGTGATGCGGAAATCTTATGACTCAGTAGATTTGGTTCGACGGCGGTGGCGGTTTGAACAAGTATCCCAATGTGATTTGTTTGCGATTCTTCACCAGTGTTGAGTGTGGAGTCTGGAAAGTCATCTACGAGAAACTTGATATCCATCTGAAATGAACGTGATGTTCTTCAGTAAAAAGATTGTCACGGTTTATGACAAGGATCAAAAAGAAACCAAATCTATCATAAATTGAAGCTGAAATGCTGACTGTCTTTAAAATACTTTAAAACAATGATATGGATGGAACATAGCTAAACTAGAGACAACATCACAATTCATTTATAGTAAATCCTAGAAATGAGGAAAATCAAGAAAAGGGACAAAGTGTGGACAAAGTGTTCCCAAAGTGTCGAATCAACAACCACAAACCCAAAGTAAAACCAGAGCAAACTATTGACGGTACGCACTCCCTCGTCCAATCCACCAACCATCTTCCTTTGAAGAATACGTATTTTATTAGTAAAGAGAGAAGGAAGGGCGGAAGGAGGATCCGAAGGAAGCAGAGCGAAAGTTGGTAACAGATATCAAACCCACTCCCACCTGAAGATGCTTAGACCTCTGAAGCCACCATAAACCCCGCAATACGAAGCTATGTTCTCCCAATTCCATCTCTCCAACAACGCACTTCCTGAGCTGTGATTTGTTTCAATCCCTGACAAAAAACCACTTGGACCCCAGGCAGATGCAACCAAACGACAGATGGCCTCCTACGCCAGCGCAACACGTCCAGAAATCTTTTACCAAAGATCCACACGATCCAGACTCACGTGGACCGTCTCAATCCCAGCACCCAACCAGCCACGAAAGCAACCCCGCAGTACAATCTGCTGCTGAAGTAGATCTATGCAGGGATCATACAACTTCACATCCAAGAGCCTCCTCACGTGAAGTGCAACGCAGTGCCGGGGGTAAGCATCATCTCCGATCTGCAATTTCTTCCCCATTCCTTCCTCCCTTCTTCGCTACCAGAAAACCCACAAATCAATATCTCCAAACGGTATAAGACACATCAGGATGAGTGAAAGATGAGAGTGAAGCATATTCGACGGAATGTCGCCGAGGCATACCAAGTTTCGCCTGCTCAGACAACTTAAAGCCTATTGACACGCATCAAACAGCGCCGCTACACTCGCGAAACAACTCAACTATCTTTCCTCTCTTCTAGTATCGCTATATCCACTTTCCTGTACAACTTTGTCAATTCGGAACGCAATCCCCTCTCACTGTAGGCAAATCCCATAACCAACCTTCAAAAACCCAACACAGAATCTGTACCAACGACTGGCCAGTTTCAAGAAGTTCGTTATACTCAAGTAATGGCCAATCCAAGAGACGCAATATATCGGATCCTCGACTCCTCCCTTGAAAGCATCGTAAAAATGAGCGACCACAGACAAATGAGCCCTGCGAACACAAATACGACTGAAAACAGAGGTGAGGATAGTGACAATAATGTAGAGTGTCTGTGAACCAAATCCAGTTGGGAATCGTAACCAAGATACAACGGTATCCCATTGAGTTCCACTGAATCCACAAAAATACAGGTACTCCCTCAAAGCCAATTCATCTCGATGCGGCGAACCAAGTTCCAGGTTCAGCCACGGCAAGAGCAGAGAATGGTCCCGTTCTTGAGCAGATCCTAAAAAGCGGCGTGAAAATGACGAGTCCCAACCACCGCAGCTACTATATGAGTCAGGACCCAACCGAAATCAGAGGTATGATATGAGAGTAAGATGTATATGGCTGGAAGAAACCATATAGTTTTGAGAATAGCGACTGTTGACGGCTAGATATCAAATCATTGTCAACCTGAGTCAACATACATATAATGAGGCTGATAAACTGGATGATGTTTGTTTCTCCAAAGTTCGAGTAATTTGAGAAGAGCGTATAGCGATGTTATTGACCAGATCGCAAAAAGCGCAGGGAACTGAGTTCCAGGCGCTGTGGCCCCTCTGTGAATCAGAGTCAGGCAGGAATTAAAATTGAGTGATGAGGTCGAGAGATATAGAGCAGACAGTAACTATATCGAGTTGAGAATAGTAACAGAGCCTTTAAATAAGGTATCCCATTGAACCTAACTGACTTGGATACAAATACAGGGGCATCGATTAAGACAGAATCTCTTGATGTGGCTTATTCAGTTCCAGGTTCAGCCACGACAAGAGTCCATGATGCTGTTCTTGAACAGATCCCAAAAAGCGGAGTGAAAATGAGTTCCAGCAACGGCCGCGGTCACGTTCCAACCCAATATCCAAGTGGAACAAGAGGTGAGTAATAAGATTTTGAGAGCGATGTGTAGATTCCGATGGAACCATATTCGTTGGGAATGGCTATAAGTTTGAGACACTTGTATTCAATGTGACTCCATACGCAGGTCCAGCAAGTGCGACTAATATGCCAGACGTTTTTGGTCAAATCAAAAGTTCGGGTATTTTGAGACGAGAACAAGGCGAGGTTGTCGAACAGATCCCCAAAACCGGTGTGAAAATGAGTTCCGACAGCCACGGCCCTCCTTCAGACCAATATCCGACAGGAACTCAAAGTAGGTTGATTGTGAAGCAGATAATATGCAGCTTATATGAGTGTGGAATAACTGCTTGAAGAATCTATCAAAATGAGCTGAACTGACTCCAAAAAACAGACACATTCAAACAGACGGGGATTTCAGATGCTCCTTATCAAGTTTCGGGTTCCGATGCACTGAGACAAACTTATGCCGATGATATTGCCAATCAGATCCCAAAAAGCGGCGTGAAAAGTTCCACCGGCCACGGCAAGACGTTGAGTCAGAATCAGTCCACTATAAAAGGTGAGTCCTTGTTAAAGTCGTTAAGACTCTCGATAGTTGTTGAGGATAGAATATGAAACGGGAGTTCAGGATAGAGAAAGGCAGACTGTGGATTGTCGACCATGAAAAGAATAGTCACCAGTTGTCATAGAATGTACATAGGAGGAGAATCTCGAAGCATGAAGAGTGAACAGTTGGCGGAGAATGTTCAGATGGATAGCCTTGATTCAGGCACAACTTCAAAACCGCAATCCAATCACTCCCATTACGTAAAAGAACGCTCCTCTCCATATCTTTTCTTGGGTTTAAGTCCGTGTTGTCTATATGTTTTGCAAACGACTCGTTGCAGAAAACACTTTGAACTCAACATTCATCCTCTCCCATCAACTACAGATCAAATCTCAGACAGGATGAGCGTATCCAACCTTGTATCATTTAGAGAAGGCGCCGATGCTTCGAGCGCAAGAAACAATGCTCTGAATCATGTTCGTGAGGAATTGGATCAACCTTCTGATGAGATGAGGACTGGATTCAAGTTGTATGAGAAGAAGTCTGGAGATGAACCAAGAAAAAACAGAGACAATATCAAGATGCAAAAGCCTACAGGTTTGTTTTTGAAGTTGATGAGCACAAACACTGTGAATTCTGAAGCGGAACACCTCTTCCCACCGGCACAGATGCATCGACACAGGTTGAAGACCATCAAAAGTATTCAAAGAATGAGGTTATACAGCTGGACCGGTTCAGGGTTGAAAATCGGGACGAGGACTCGATTCCTGGAAACTTTGTTCAGTCAGATCCCGTGAATCAAACGACGAAGATTAGAGGATCAAACGACAATGTTTTACCATATTTAAATGTAGAGAAGTCAGCTGTTGTAATCCATGCGACATCAGGTAAGGTGCTCAACTCCACCCTAACAGTTTGAAGACATGGGAACAACTTGAAGTGACGTTCTGCGCCGAAAGTCTCCAATGATAAGCATATTACTCGTCAAAAGCAATTTGGATGGAGTCTGATGCAATAACTGTTCCATAGAACAATTTGGACTTGAAAAAGGCGGCTCCTGCCGCCCTGGGATACACACTAGTCCTCTTTCTGCTCCCTACCCCTAGCCTAATCACTTTTTGTGCTTGATTTATAACTGTTGTTAGATTCGGTTTCAAACATGGAGCCTCTGAGATTCACAGTGACTGAGGGTTGGAGCCAGAAGGTCGGGTGGGCAAACGGCGATCAAAATCAAGGCCAGCCATCGTTGAGAACAGAATTAAAGCTTCGCACTGTGTCAGGCGAGTATAGTGCTGGCATTGTTGATGGTGAGTGTCTGAATCCAAGGTATCGCGGAAGTCCGACATGTCGATGATGAGTGGATCCTTCAGAAATGATAAATACTTGAGTAGAAAATAATGGCGACGCTGGGGACGGATACGGTGCTGTTTGGATGAAATTTAGTCGAGTTTCAAACGAAGACTGGATTCATACTTCAGCACAACTGCTTCAACAAAAACAAAACGACGCACTTGTTGGCGATCGTTTACTAGGAGCTAATACAGTTATGGTAGAAACTGGTGTGGACGATTCGAATTCAAGACTTGAAGAACAGGGATCTGAATCCATATCCCAAGGAGGTCCAAGTCGCACCCAGAGCGGCTCTGTATCCTTTAAGAAACAAAAAAGGCCTCGCACAGCGACAGACTACGAAGACGGAGAGTACACGAGTACTCGATCCAAACGGCTAGCACGTCCTGCCAACTATAAAGAAGGCAAACCCGATCTGCGTTCAGATATAGCAAAAACAGTGCTTTTCGAAACGTATCATGGTTTCATTGAGGATCCTTTAGATGCAGTGTATGTGGTTCAAGGAACTTTGGAGGGTGTCTTGCCCGCGTTCAAAGGAAATGCAGAAGAAATGGCGAGTATCAAAGTCAGAAGTGGAACAGTCATTGTAATGCCTGAGAAAGGATTGACTGTCAAGCGGTGGAGGGTGAGTTTAAAGTTTAATTTTGGTTCCGGATTGGGAGGAGGGAGGGGAATGTTGGGGAACCAACTGACTTCGTGTGACTAACGAAATGGATTAGGATGGGATCAAGTGGTCTCCTTCGCGTGCGTATGGCCAGTTTCTTTTGTACAGGTTTGTGTTGTTGTTGATGAGATTGTCAATCTAAGCCTCCTCTGATTGTGCTGCATCCTCCTCAGACAAATCGAGTTGAAGGACCCAGGAGCTCCAGATGAGCCTGATGTTACGCATGAGCCAGCTCCATATTCCACTCCATACGGCTCAACAACTGGCCTACAACCAACTTTCACTGCTCGCACATTGAAGGAGGGTACACAAATCACAGAGAATGGACTTACAAAGCGCACGATAACGGTTCGAGGCTCCGACGGCGAGAAGCACCGTGTGGTGTCGTACTATAATTCAAAAGACGTGATGGAGATGATTCGTAAGATGCAGAGGAAGGAGGAAAACGATGTACTGATGGGGTTTATGCGAGCAACTGAAGATAATAGACTAAAAGAGATGGTGAAGAAGAGCGGCGTGGATGCGTTGGGATTGGTGCAGCAGTCGTTTCCAGACTGGAAGCCAGAGTTGTTTGGAACAAAGGTCTCGCCGCGCAGAGAAACTACACAGTCAAAGGACATTCTGGTAAAGGTGAAAGAGGAAGCGGCCGTCCTGGTTGGGCAATCAAGAGGCAGCTCATTCCGACAAGATTCAACAATTCGCACAGTTGTGCATCAACCACCTCCTACTCGTGGTCATGCTACAGGCATAGTGAAAGATTGGTCTTATTTATATGTGAAGGACTTTGCTGGATATCATCCTTACAAGAATGGAGCTCAGTCGTATGATGCGTTTAGGAAGACGTCAAGAGAACGAGTCGACGGTCCAGGCTATCAACATCATCAGCAATACCAGGATAATCGAGGCTTATATCCTCAGTATCAGGCCAGCAGATTGCATACATTTCAGCAACATTATCAAACTGTTTCTTCGCCATCGTTCCCTCCACCACCACCAACTCACACATATGATCCCCGACAATATCAGCATGGACAGAATTCCATGATGGCACCTATTTATTGGCCAAACCCATCTCCTTCGAATTATGCACCCCCTTATCCCTACTATCCAGATCAACATTGAATTCTTGTGAGCTTGTTTATTCAAAAAGAAAGGAAGAAAGGAATAAAGAATATTAGATGAAGGTATAGAGGGAATTTGATTTGTCCGATTGCACTTGGAACTGTAGGAAATTTAGTTCTTATTTATGTGGCTCCATTATTATAAACATTATAATATCCTCCAAAGTACTGGTTTGTATGTCCATAAATGGTTGTTGTTTCATATTGGTTATGGGAAGAAATCTGAGGTGGTGGGGGGTAACCAAAGTTTGAAGATGGGTACGATGGAGAATGAGTCTCATTAAATGCTTGCTTAGGAAAGTGTAATTCGGAGAGTTTTGTGAGGTAACTTTGACGAGCCACATAATCATCGTAAGACTTCGAGCCTTGGCGATATGGATGGTAGTTCTCAAAATACTTTCCAGTGTATAACTTCGTCACATTTGGACTGTTTGTTGTTCCTCCATACTCGCTAACAGGTTTTGGAGTTTCGTCCAACATTATGGACGTGCCAGAAATTTTACGATTCCTGGTTGCCGGTAACTTCCACTCTTTCACAACTTGTTTCAAAGCATGTGGGGCATTTCGGCTAGGTGCGATTGGCCGTTCTGGCGTCCATTGCGGAAGTGTAGTCTTGATTAAACTTTTCATACTAATTCCAGCCTTTTCCATAATTAGTATCAAGTGATTGTCATAAGACGGTCTTGAAAGCGTTGTATTGTTCTTTTCCGCAGTCTGCTGGTGTTGGAGTCCATTCAACTTTTCCGCTGTTCGTTCCGAGGCCTTTGTACTCAACACATCTGAAGCCTTATAGTAGGACACAACGCGATAGCTTATACCATCACTTCCTTTAATACTGATGGTACGTTTTGTTAGACCTTCTCTGCGTAGTTGTGTGTTTGGCTTGAGTGTCCTCTCCGAAAACGAGGGCAATAATCCGGTTGTGGAACCAGTATGACCAGATAAGTTTATCATATCCTGAATCAAATCGTTGTTAGGTTGAGTTGAGTTTGCTCCCTTTGCCTCGATTTCTCTGGATGAAATGGTTACTTGAAGTTTCATCATGCCCCACAACGTTACCTGTACAGTATGAAAGGCCCATACGCCCTTGACGGTGACCACCTGAGTCCATCCTGATTCAAAATGAAAAGAGGTAGGTGTTAAAACGGCTGAGACAGTGACTCAACCTTCAAAAATCAAGCACGAACCCTCCATCGCTTCAAATAGGGATTGTTCTCTGCCATAACGATGACCGTCCCGCTTCGCACATCGACGTTCGCCATGTCTTCGGCGGTGCCAGTAAAGGCAGATAGGACGCCCAATATAGCTCCTTGAACCACAAAGAGGGCGTCCATTGCATCCTCGATGAACCCATGATAAGTTTGATTCGTGTGTTCAACATCCTCTGACGATCCTGCTTTTTGAACACTTGGGCGTTCTGAAGTACTGGCCATTGTTTTACCCTGTGATCAGAAAAGTTTTCGACACTGACAAACGTTTTCAAATGCTATCATCTTTATTGATGATTTGGTGGGAATGGTGGGTAATAGAAAGTATGTCCAACATGAGGTAGCGTTGGATGAACAGGATGAACTGGAGGAGTGGTGAAATGAGTAGGTTGACCTGCTTGAACGTGTGTTGGTGGGGGGTATACATGAGTATGACTATGGTGCAGATTTGAGGTGTTATGTGGTACAGAGGGAGCTGCTGGTCCGACTTGGGAATAATGGTATGACCCAGAATATTGTTGAGATCGGTGTTGAGTTGAATGGTTTTGAAGGTATGTTTGTTGATAAAGAAAACGCGGAGGAGGATAAGGTTGGGTTTGTGATGGAGGGTGATGACGGCGAGCGCAGAAGTCGTCGTAGTCCTCGGAATGGTCTTGGTATGGATAGTAACCATCCAAGTCCATCTTTTCGTACAGTCTACGCGGATTCAATACTGAAGAAGACGTATTTTGGTGATTATTGGCCAAGTTCAATGATGTCAGGCTGAGTTGTTCCTTTTTTGGTGGTGTCTTGATGTTGTCAAAATGAGGTTGTTGCTGTCGCCCTTCAAGACCTTCACTTTGGCCACGCTGACCCGTTTGATTACGCACTGGCCTTGAAGATACTGCCTGTTTTGATGGTGGCGGAGAAACTCGGCGCGTCTGAGACAAACGTTCCACCTTCCAATCAGCAAACGTTTGTTTCAACAAGTTCACCATATTGATTCCGGTCTCTTGAACCAATGTCTTCATCACAGGGTCATCTACAGCTCTACAGAAATGGCCCCCTTCTCTTTCCGGAATGCCTGCATCCAAGGCCTTCGATCTCGCCTTCATCTCCAACACATCTTTCGAACTATAATACGAAACAACTCGGTGTTTGAGACCATCGCTTCCTTTAACGCTGATAGTTCGCTTTGTCAGCCCATTCTTGAGAAGCTGTGTGTTTGGTTTCAGTGTCCTCTCAGTGTATGTTGGAAGCACTCCAGTTGTTGAACCAAAGTGCCCAGGAGGCGGCAATATATCCACACTCAATTCTTCATCTTGAGTAGTAGCGTTTGGATCTTTGTTCTCGATTTGTCGGTCTGTGGACAATCAGTCTTCGCCATCAATGTCCCACGCAAATAACTCACAGAGAATGAACGGACCAAAGGCACGTGAAGGGGACCAGCGTATTCCATCCTGAATCAGATCGAGGAATTCAGAACAAATACGAAGGAATTTACAGCCCAACGAACTCACTCTCCACCGTTTTACAAAAGGACTATTTTCAGCCATCACAATCACAGTTCCACTCCGTATACGAATTTGAGCCATTTCTTCAGCGGTTCCCGCAAATGGGGTGAGCTTCCCGAGGACAGTGCCCTGGACGACATACAACGCATCCATAGGATCCTCGATGTATCCATGGTACGTCTCAAACAGAACTGTCTTTTGATTATTCTTACTGTCTTCGTTTACTTCTTTGTAGGATTTAGTGGAGGTCCGTTGTCGTTTACTTCGAGACGATGATGCTCTGTATTCAGCGTCATCGTCGTCCTCGTTCACTGCTGGGGGTGACTCGGACCGATCTCTTGTACCTTTGGACATGTTTGACGCTTGTGGCCTCCAACGCTCTGGCTCGGGCAAAGAGTTTGTGTCTGCAGAAATATAGTTTAACACAAATCTGAACGCCCCAAACGTTAGGTTTCAATCGATATATAATGGATCGATATCGGAGTATTGAGGTTGTCAAAGCGAGTGAAGCTCTGTTCCAAGCAAGAAAAGTTCTGCTCACCTCGTTGTTTGGAATCGTCATACAAAGGGAGTCGTTCCTCCATAGCTTTTCCACTGGACTCAAGTACCTTTGAAGTTATGCTGTGACTCTCTGTTTCAGGATGGGAAGGTTTAGGTTAGTGACGATTAATGAACCAACGTTTGTGAAGGAATTCTTTCCGCCTAAGTTCCTTCTCAAACGCTATACATTTTAGACGAGCCAGATATAGTTTGACGGGCGTATCTTGCAAGATATCGTGATCCCCCTTTTCTTACACGAAGTTGTTTTTTGAACTTGGGGTTGAACGCCTACCTGATACGCTTTTGACTATGACGCTTCGTTCACCCTTCTCTGCTGCTTCTCTTGTGGAGTCATTGTTTCGAGAAGCTTTCACTTGGCCGTCGTCTACATCCAGGCTCTCAGTGCGAATAGTTTCCAATCCAAGTGGTGATTGGTGAGTCAGCAAGCTTGATGAGGCTGTTTATGAAGTACCGTAAATTCAGTTTATGACGTATAAGTGGTCGGAATGATTGCGAGAACAAACCTTGAGCATGATTTGGACTCACAATCGTGGATGTGGATGGGGCAGAACTCCCTATCATGAAGCCTGGTCTTGCATGTAAACCTGAGGCAAAGAGTGATGGACAATTTGTTCCCTCTGTCGCTGCTGGATTCATTGCAAGGTTTGTCTCTCCTACGATTTTGACGTGTCAGCAACCTTGTCACTAATTCACACCAACATCCATCTCAGGGGTGTCAAATGACCGCTTTTCGTTTCTTCCGCAGACTACACCTTCGAATTTCTTCTAGCTTTATCACAAAGCTGCGGCACAACAACCATTGTCGTCGCAGACTCTCAACGCAGAGGAGCCACTTCGCTTATAGGATTGGCTGACTTACTCGACTCTGACGTACTCTTGGTGTCTCCTCGTGCACCGTTGATTGTCTGTGTGTATCGTGTAGCCTCTGTTTGAATGTTCAATGGTTTGATTAACGTCGTCAATGCGGAAGTTGAGCAAACGATCCACAAATCCACAAATAGAATATGTGCAATGATGAGGTAATGCATTCTCAATCCAAGCGACAAACCGAGTGGTGCTTTTGTATTCTGAAGTTCGTGCGCTTAACTTCATATCAAAAGGTCCCTCGTTCCTTGTATTCTCCCATCTCACTCATTTTCAGGCTCTCACCCTACAGTTTCAAAATTAGAGAACTGCGAATGCTCTGTCGCTATTTCTCGTTTCTGATGTGGATTTCGACAAGGAATGAGGTCTTTGGCTTCAACTCACCACCGTCACGATCCAGAGGAGTACCAAGAACATCGATAGTAATAGGCGAACTGTTCATACCACCCGTCCCTATGGTTTTTCAAGTCAATGTCAGTGTATCAAAAAGCCACAGCTTCATCCATGAAACACAAAACTCATACCAGTATATGGAAGCAGTTCATTATTGTTCTTTCTCGTCTTATCCCCGTGCATAATGTGTTGGTGAGTTGAAGTTGCCTCTATTTGACGAGTTTTTGTGGTTAAACTTTACTCCCAGCAGAGGCTAATCGCTCGCACTGGTAAACATATGAGGAGAGATAATTCTGACTGTAGGAGGGTCGTTTCAAATCAATTCGCTTCGCTCATCCGTATCAGTTACAATCACTGAGCCCATCTCGACTCAGTAGTGCACGATTCTAAAGATCGACCGGACGATTTAATCTACTAAACACATTCCCAGCGTCATGTTGATAAGGATTATGTCACTCGTCATAATCAGTATGTCTCAGTTCGTCATAATTGGCATCTTTGACTCTCGCACTGTTCTTCAGATAGGAACTCACCTGTCTCAAATGATTTTGAACTTGGGGACTTCAGAATTGCGTCTGAAACGATGATAGTACCTGTCACTGGCGGATTGAGTGGGTTTGTTGGGTTTTGTCAGGATTAGGTCAGGATTGGGACGAAGGAAAGTCGAATTTGCAGAGACAGACTGGGGGGAGGATTATGGGGTACGAGGAGAAGAATTCAAATATTCAGGATCACTATAGTAGGGCTTCCTTGATGATATCTTGCGAGGCAAGTCTGCTGGTTTTCACTCACTCTTCTCTCCCTTTGAGATGCTTATTCTACTTTGTCACACCAGAATCTCAGTACCTCAATATTACTGAAACTAATTATGGTTTGCCGTATCTGATCGATTTCTCGCCTCTGTGTGGATGTAGGAGGGAGGGTAGGAGTGGGCAGAATCGGGATTGGCGTTACCGCAGCAATTCGTACTCTCATCAATACTTCGAGGAGTGTTTCGAGCATTTGACGAGTTGATTGGCGCTGGTTTGCCAGGTTGTCTGGTTTCAGTTGGGTCGGTGTTGAACGTTTCGTGCGCCACAGTGCCGACACCCTCCTTCGTGGGATGACGTGACTGCCTGTTCAACGTCAAATCCATGTTCGTTGATGCCGATGGATGTTCGTCTATTGCTGGATTTTTCCTGGACAAATAGAACCAATTGGTATCCTTGGTTAAGCAATATACCACTACAAACAAGAGTTACCGGATGATATTGGCTTTGAAGAGTCAATGATGAAGTTGTAGGAGCTCCAGTAGCTAGACAGGTTAGTTTTGCACTGTGCGGCGACTCTCAACTGCCTCTCCACTGCCCAAAGTTATCTATGAACCATCGCCCGGCATTGAATACGACGTAAATCGTCGCCAGCTATGCGTTGGAATGAATCCGACGTTTTGAATGTTACCAGAAACCAATGCTGACGATCCAGTTCTCCAAGTCACATCCTTCCTCATTGAAACCAGCTTCATGCTCCATCACTCTTCAACTTTGGACTGTTCTAGTGGAGTTCGACAAGTGTGTCTCCTGTTAATTGAAACGCCAGCTTAACTCTCAAATACGCAGAAAACTTGTTTGAGCGAATGATAAGTAGTAGAAATGTATCATAGGGACAAGTGAAGGTTTTGGTTCCGAACTTATGTGCTAACGATCAGTCCGAGAAGAGAATGGCGGGGTTCTTGAAGCCGAGCCGGTGCGCTATTAATTGCTGACTGAATGAATCAGTCAATATGCTGTTAGTCTGCAGTGTACCATTTGTATCTACCAACTGGATCATTTATCTTCACGGATCGCGCTTTCGATTTCATAGTCCACTACTCCCTCGCATTGTCCACATGTTTTGGCTCCTACCTCGAAGACCTTCTCAACCATCAAAACACGCAGCGTCAATATGCTTCTATTGTTAACTGTTCTATACGCGGAAAGGTGGTTTAGTGGCAGGATATTCGGAAAAAGCGGAGCGAGCCAGTTGCTGGAAACGATTTCCACAACTTCAGTGTTATTGGTGCATGTCCATATCCATCGCCACTTTTCCCTGGCGGAACTTACCTCACACGAGAGGTGTTGGTGCCTTAGAAGCGAGCGAGATGCACTGGCTTTGGTGGTTGAAATGCATGAAACCGGGCTATGGGGCAACTAACATCAATCCAGCACTTCTCCCTATTCCTCTTCCACCTCGCAGCGTACCTGGACTTAAAGTGCCCTAGAGAATCATGTGACAAGAGCTCCTTGTTTCATTTGTACTTACGGAGCATCTTATCACTGGAATCAACACTTTGGGAACACTTTGTCCCACCAACATTGCTCACAAAAAACAAAAGGTGGAATCGGAAACAAAAACTGGAATTCGATACTTGAGCTTATGAACAACTACAAAAGCTATGTTGAAATACCAAAGGTATTTTTCGCAACAAGTGCATGCATCGCAAAATTTTCCTTTATTGAATATCTGTTGGGTCAGCACGGGGTATCAGTGCGGGTTTTGTACCACTTTGGGTGGTACTGCCATACAGGGTTCATGTGTCTTATGGGATCGGAACAAACCACAGGATTGGTACTTGCTTGGTAAGCAACGCAATTAATACACCAGCTTGCAAAACAGTGCGGGTTTTGAGACCTGCGTGGCTTGGGCACTTGTTACAAAATTTGCGTGTTTTTAATGGTCGGCATTGAACCAGTGCTCACCAGTGCTTTGGTGGTTGAAGGTCGTACTACAAATCAATGGTACTTGGCGGTTAGAAGGTGTCAGACATGTTCCAAATATTAAAACTGTACGTTATACAGACTTGGTGCTCGCCCAGTGGACCTGCAATAATAACAACATTCACCGAAGACGTACGAATTTGGCACATTCTACCAATTTAACACTTTCTATAAAGTTCATACATGATTTCCAGACAATGCAGATCTAGTGCCTTATACATAAACAATACAAAATACAGGTAATATGCTTTACTTGTACAATCCATACTCTCGCAAGAATGGTGCAAAATGAGAAACCATGCAACTCACCTTTCCACGGATCGTTCCTTATACTGCTCCAAATCACCCCATTCTCTCACATTGTCTACAGAATTCCACTACTCTCTTTGTAGTCTCTGAGTGTAGTAATAATAAAAGTTAGTTCTACTACCGACATTCGCCCAATTTACCTCGTTTATCTTCAGACTTTGCATGCATACCCTCATACTCCCATCAATGCTCTGCAGAGTGTTGGAATGTCTGGAGGAAAAGTGAGTTTTGGTACACCACTGCAAACCCAACTCACCTTTTTTCGTCTCCAAACTTTATACGCGTTCCCTCGTACTTGTATCGATGATATGTGCGAAGTTTGAAGGTGTTGGTGCTTCTGCATGAAAAGTAAGTTTTGGTACACCACTGCAAACTCAAATCACCTCCATTTGTCTCCAAACTTTATACGCGTTCCCTCGTACTCGTATCGATGATATGTGCGAAGTTTGAAGGTGCTGGTGCGTCTGGAGGAAAAGTGAGTTTTGGTACACCACTGCAAACTCAAATCACCTCCATTCAACTCCAAACTTTGCATGCGTCCCCTCGTACCCTTATCGATGATATGTGCGAAGTTTGAAGTTGTTGGTGCTTCTGCATGAAAAGTAAGTTTTGGTACACCACTGCAAACTCAAATCACCTCCATTTGTCTCCAAACTTTATACGCGTTCCCTCGTACTCGTATCGATGATATGTGCGAAGTTTGAAGGTGCTGGTGCGTCTGGAGGAAAAGTGAGTTTTGGTACACCACTGCAAACTCAAATCACCTCCATTCAACTCCAAACTTTGCATGCGTCCCCTCGTACCCTTATCGATGATCTACGCGAAGTTTGAAGTTGTTGGTGCTTCTGCATGAAAAGTAAGTTTTGGTACACCACTGCGAACCCAAATCACCTCCATTCGTCTCCAAACTTTATAGGCGTCCCCTCGTACTCGTATCGATGATATGTGCGAAGTTTGAAGGTGCTGGTGCGTCTGGAGGAAAAGTGAGTTTTGGTACACCACTGCAAACCCAACTCACCTCTTTTCGTCTCCAGATTTCTTGTATGTAGTTGAATAAGAATTCATAGACTGCTTTGTGGTCTGTCTTGCTCTGGCTGAGAAGTGGGGGAGAGGGGGGATTGAGTTAGTGCAGCATGAACCCTTCTGCAGGCCATCGCCGATAGCGATGTGCGGGTGGGAGAGGGATTGAGAGAGTTTGCGCGAAGGTTGCAGCATAAACCCTTCTGCAGGCCATCGTGCAGGCCATCGCCAATAGCGATGTATGGGTATGGTGGTGGGTGGGGACATAGTGAAAAAGTGAGAGGTATCCAAAAATTTCAGACAGAGAAAGATGCACCACGCTTGCTTGCAAGATGGCAAAAAATGAGAAACGAAGCTCCCCTCCTCTAATTTTACTTCCACAAATAACTGTGATAAAAGAAACGGTCTTCTTTACCCTTCTCACGCCGGCCAAAGTGCGGAATCATCAGCACATCTATATCCACCTGTTCCAACAATATCAAATCATACACACCACTCCTGCGTAAGTATTCACAACACCCACTCAACGGGATAACTTCTCCAGCTACAGTTTCATAATATTCTACAAATAAAAACACATCCATCTCTTCACCAGCTCTCTTGCGTTTAGAAACAGAAACAACAGAAGCAACATGTGCAAATGAATAAGGGCTTTCTGATTGCACCAATTTGATGTCAGAATAGCGTTCATTATTATGGTAATTTGTACACGAGAAGAGTTTTGTGGATGAATTGGCAATAATCACAGTTGAATGAAGCTGTAGCCATTGGTACTCATTAAAAGATTCTTGCGTATTAACTAATGACTCCTCAAGAGTTATTGCATGAGCCGTGACTCCTGAAAGTATTATAGACATTCCTTCTGGAGATAAACATTTGGACAACTCAATTTGACTAGAATCCACTACTGAGCTCTCTAGAATTAATATTCCGGCTTCAGAAAGGTGCAGAATTCCATCTGCATTCAATGAAAGGCTCAGCGGAAATGACTCCACCACACCACCACAGCGATGAAAAGAAGTTACCACTGCTACCTCATCAGAAACAGGATCAATGAGTTCAGAATAGCGACACAGGGATACTTGCCGTGCGTTCTGGAGTTTGATTAAAATTATAGAATCTGATTGCTTAACTTACGTTTGCAGCCAACTGCCGATTTACGTTGTCTCTCTTGTTTGTTTTCTGGTATGGGATTTTTACTAAGGCAATATGTGCATTTTCGAGGTGACCAGTGTTTGTGTTTTTTGGTGATCCGTATTTCTTGATGGCTGAAACAGTATGAAACACAAAAGAATGCAACTTTGGGATTTGGAAACCAATAGCAAGATCTCCAAATGTGTCCACCATTGCATCCATAAAATTAAGAAGATGTTGTTGAAGTGTATTCAGCTCCGATTCAAGAATATAGTCCTGTTCCATAATGACATTTGCCTTTAAGAAACTAATCATCATTTTCTCAAAACTATCCTTATGATCATCTGTTGTCAAAATTTAAAATGTACCAATGATGTTGAGGTGTAGTTAACTTACCATCGTCAAGAATTTCAATCATCGCAAACAGCCAGATTTGGAGAATTGATTCACGCTCATGGGACCGCAGCATAGTTCCGTTTGTGATGCTCATTTTACTGCACGGCAATCGTAGTCCCTTGCGACGAGGAATCTGTTGAATTCGTTTGTCAATTTTTTTGATGACAGCAGCGTGACCAGCATGCTCCTTGATCAATTCCAATGTATAGTCTGGAATATATGCACCCAATCCTGTACCACGACAATGCATCATGTCAATTGGAAGGCTCTGGTAAAGGTCAAACCCACTTTCCCAAATTAGTACCATAATTTCAGATGCATAAATCAAACTCACATAAATCCATGAAATGCATTAAAGCCAGGGTACAGCGATGCCCACATCATTTCTTGGCTTTTTGCTGGACGTTCAAGAATCCTCTTCATGTCAACTTGGAGTCTCAATTTCCATCCTCCTGGTCCCGCTGGGTCCAGTCGCAGCTTATGATCTTTCTGGTCAGCTGATTTACCTCCTTTTGGTTTTGTTTTTGGAGCCTTTACACAATGCAAGCACCCCTTGGGTACCATACAAATAATACAAGGAGACAAGGCCTTGGTGCCCTTTATCTTTCCTATAGCATATTGCTCCAACATGTCAGATGGAACAACTGAAAGTCGCAAGATAAAGTGATGCATTTGATAGTTAAGAGCAGTCAAAAATCCAGTTCGTTGATATTGCTTGATCGGTTCCAGAATCTTCTCAAAAGCGCGATGAAATATTTCACGGCCAAGATCTTGAACTGCAGGCATAGCTTTTGTTTGAGTTGACATTCCCTTTGGTACGCCTGAAAGTAAAGCCACCAGTTGTCTTCCTTTTGGTGTTTGGCTTTTGGAACGTGGCTCATTGGTGTATTGAATAACAATTGGATGTCCTGATATGCGCCCGACACGATCAAGTGTTGTTGAGTCACCATAAATAGAGTAAGTAACAACTTTTGCACCAGGCGGAGCTGATTTCAAAGCAGCATTGAAGGCATCTCCAGAAGTGTACTCGCCATAAACACGTTCCCCAGTTTCCTCAGTTTTTAACAGGCCACTTGTAAACTTCATATCCTCCATACCACCTTCAAGCATGTGTTCCAAGAAACAATCAACAAGACTCCGATAATACAGAGTAATTTGTTTTCCTTCATAATCTCCAAGGCTGAGAGTTTGAAACTCACCAATACCAGCAACACGTTCATCTGTCTGCAAATATGAAAGAGCCTCGTCAACAGTTTTTGGCAAATTTTTGTGACCCAACTGAGCCAATAATACCAGAAGGTCATTTCCAATTTTCTTGGATAAGCTTGGATGATTTTTCATGAATAGTACATACTCCTTTGTAGCGTAATTTGGAAAAGGGAAGTGAGGGTTTCATTATTTTCAGATTGAATCTGTGTACGAGCAGCGAAATCAAAACGTTGTCTGGAAGCTCTTGCAAAAATGAGCTAAAATTGATTCCAGCCATTGAACTATGCACCACAAACGGAATTTTTTCAGGAGTTTCAAATTCTGTATTCGTTTGATGCAACTCTGGCTCAATAGTTTCGCCATCAGGTTTTTCACAATTGTTTTCGTCCATTGATTCATTGTCATCATTGTCAAAATTGGAGCACTCTGCCATATCAAAATCATTCTCGTTCTCGTTCTCGTCAGGACGTAACCAATTTAATTCATCGTTGTTGGTGGAAACGTAGGGACGAAAATCCTTTTCATTGACTTCAGTGATAATATTAGACAATGCATGATCAATAGATTTTGTAGGAATTATAATCTTTCCAATCTAATTTCTTTAATAAGATGCAGGACAAAGTAAGGGAGAAACGTAGCCAGTTGAATTCAAAAGCTATCAGTACCACGAAATCATTGTACAATATTGTTATTCCTTTTCCAAAGTCGTCCAATCCTGTAGCTCGTGACACTTTTATAGGTGTGTCATTTTTTTCTTGATTCTCTTGTTGTTTCAATTCCATTAACATTTTTACAGCGGACCAAAAGGTAACTGAGGCGAGAGCAGCTTTATTGGTGGGCCGCTCTACAAATCCGGACCCATTTAACACGCTGCTTCAGCGTTGCCGTCATGGAATTGAGCCAAACAAGACTGATCTTTCTGAAAACGAGAAGGCTTACGTGTTTGCTGTTGTTTCATACTATCTGAACGGAAATCGTGGCTTGACCATAGCTTTGGCAACACCAATCATGGCAAATTACGCACCAAGACCAGAACCCACGCCCCCAACTTTGGGAGCCGGTTTTAACTTTCAGGATTAGTTGTGGTACTTGAGTTTTATTCTTTTCAATGATATCAATAAAGAAATCGCTATTTTCAACATATTCTTAAATTGATAGCGGTAATGATATTGTACATTACTTTGCGTCAAGCAGGCACTATTGCCACATTAATGTCTTGGCGCATATACTTTGTGTTGTGATTGCGTTGGAATTGGCATAAGTCTTGTAAGTTCAGCAAGTACAAGCTTGGTGTCTTGCCATTGTACTGAGTACGCGCAGTAGTAAGTACGAAACCCATGTGTTCAACTTGGTACTGAGCTCGTACTTTCATGCTTGCAACGTATTTGTACGTAATCTGGCACTGATTTCGCGCTGAGTTGCCAGCGTGAAATCAGTGCCAGATTACGTGCGCCACCTGCGCAATCATGCCGCACCAAATCAGTATCAAAACCCATTTGTACGGGAATGGCACGGACCCTCCTACCGGAAACTTTTGCGATGTGGTGTTTTGGCGCTTGCTGTTGATTTGGCTTTCAATTCGCAAGCGAACTGTTCTGTTTTCTAGATTTATTGTGTTTGGATCTGACTGTCTTCTGCTCATTCGGATGAAGGCATGATTACTGGTGGTGAAACAAGGTGGGGCCATTCTCATTTTTCATATGTCAACCAAATAAATGATAATGATTTTCAATTGAAAGAAAAGTGACTTGAATGTTCATTGTTCCGAAAAAGACTGACAAGGTGTTTGACAATACATGAACGCGGAGTGCACATCAACGACTGGATTTTCATCGCTTGCTATATTCGCAGAGTTCCAGTTTTCTATGGCCGTAATATCGGGAATAGGACTTTGCTTCCTGTCCTCATTGATTGTCTTTGAAACGCAATCTCAGTCACGCAAAAAAACCTTCAACGCGTTCAACATTTTATTGTTCATGTTATGTATATGCCAAATCACTCTGCACATTTGCACTGGGTTACGATACTGGTTACATTCTGATATATCTGTTATCACTGGAGTCACTCTGTTTCTGGTTGAAGATGCAAGTGTATATGGATTGCTATATTGTTATATATTGTATACTTGGTTGCGAGGGAGCGAAGTGCTACGGAAAGTGATTCCAAAGGGAGTCAAGTACTTTAAAGGACTCGTGTATTTATCGCCGATTGTTTGTAGCAACCGTGACTGTGGATACAATATGTATTTGGGCACGTTTGAGTGGGGTTTCAAGTCGACTTATGCTTAGAGCCAGTGTGGTTTTAGAGGCGCTTGCAGGATTTATTGCGGTTCTTTTCGATCTCATCGTGCTTGTTACGTTCATCCTCTACCTCCGAAGGATAAGTCTTGATGGAAGTATTGGATTAGAAACGCGACTGAAGATAATCGCACAGTTTGGAACGTTAACTGGTCTGTTTGGACTTCTCGCTTTCGCGTTCGATATAGCATACATTCAATTTCCAAGCGACAATTTAAATCGTGAGATTCTTTCGTTTGTGGCGATTTCATGTTTGGATATCATTGTGGCGCTATTGTTGTTAATGAAAGTGCGACTTGTATCTGAGAGGCGGCGATTTGATTCCAATGTGCGCATCTGTTTAAGCAAATAAAAATCGTGTAATATAGCTAAGGCAAATAGTTTGAACGAGGTCGGCTTTTATTTGTTGTGCTTTCTTTAATTTTATGAAGAGGTCAATGAGTTCGACAAAGTTTTTGTCACACATCTAACTAATACTCTGAGGAGTGGCTTAAAAGACTATTGAATGAATAGTTCAGTTTATCAGCCTAGATATATGTAGAAAACTCACCGGTACAAGGGCTCGGCATCTGTTGGACACTTGACAAACCCACTCAAAATATCTTTCGCCGAGACTTGTGGTCCGTAAAATGACGAATTCGCTTCCTCGTCTTCAAAAACTTGAGTAAGCACAGATTCTTTTAAACTGATTCCAATAAAGATTCCATTCGTTGTCGAGTAGAGGTAAATCGGCTCGTTAATGGCTTTACCCGAATTATTCCTGCTTGGACCAACAACGACTGAAAGATTTCCCGTGAAAGTAAATCAGAATGAGGACCAAGTCCGTGAATTCAGCCCCTGCGCACAACGTCTGAATAACAAAATTAGGTTGGACTTTGACGTACCAATCTGTAAACCAGCCCCGAAACCATCTGTACTGATTGCCGATGGGGCAGACCATGCTGTGAACGTGTTTAAATGAATTTGTGTTTGTGGTGTCGAAACAATATGGAAACACTCACATCCATCAGGCAGGCGAACCATCACAAGGCCAGATCCTCCACGTTTATTCAACACGATTCCAGCTCTGACAACACTCAAGATGACAATACCCTTCGCTTGGTCTGGTTGATATCAAATCAAGAAACCATAAGCATTTTTTTAGAAAACAAAAACATAAGTGTACGCACCAATGATTTGCGGTGGAATATGTTGCTGACTTCCAGATTGCCCTGGCTCAACGAAGGTCTCAAGGATCTTTACGGCCTTTGCACATTTTTCGGTTATAGCTTGTGGGTTTGTTGAGTGCATATTTATGTTTATGTTTTTAAGTTGATGACAGCTATTTATGCACTTGGTTTCGTGGGGTTTTGCACCTGCACAGCCCCAATTTTTCCGCTCTCACATAATTTACCAAGTCTATTCTAGAGATGCGAAACCTTCAAATATATGTACTCCGAGAGTTAAGTTTCCAGCGCGAAGGGTGCAATGGCAACAACGCGAGGTTGATGTTTTCAACGCCGTAATGCTCATACCTTTCAGCTCAAATCTCGGATCGGTTCAAACGTGTGCATTTGTATAGCAAAGTGAATGTTTATTTGATGTATATATAAATAAAGCAATAAATGTCTTCAGCAATGGATGCCCATCTTGAGTCAGCCTCATCAACCATTGCGCAACTTCGCAGTGATCCGCACCTGAGCAAAGACCGGATGCAACAACTCTTTTCGCAGCTGCGCATTCAAATCGCAGCCGCGGAACAGGCGATTGAAGCAGAGAAAGAGTTGTTTCCAATCAAACCACGCACCAAACACGTTCCTTCAACATGCACCACTTCGCCACCAACGCACACGCCCACGCCCACGCACGCACAACCGTCTTCTCCAAGTCACTTAAGTTGTATTAGTAATCTAAGTCCTGTTCCCGCGTTCAAGGCCGCCCTCGAACGCCGCATCGACGCCCTTCACCAACAATTCGACTTTGAAGCAGCCGCCGCGCCCTCCGCAAAACACAACGGCCTCGCAAAACTAAGGCGCGCCCACGAGGCCGTTGCGATCGAAGCCGCGAAACTCGACAAACTGAACACAGAATTGCTCAACGTGGCGAACTACGACTGGGCGACCTGGAGCCAGGCGGGACTGGCTTCGGCCGTTGTTTCGGTTAGTGTGGGGCTGTGGGACTTGGTGGACGTGGGCGATCTGGGTGGCAGCTCCCAACAATTGCTTGAATTCGGCGAATACCTCAAGAATGTTGCAACTGCTGCTGTTCTGATGGACACCGAAGAGGAAAATGTAGTGAGACAGTCGCAGACGGTCGAATCTATTGTTGCAGTTGCATACATTCTCTTCTACGTGTACAGAGACTTGGGATCCTCATTATCTCTACTCCAAAGTCTTGAAGATGCTCGTATCATACGATTAAGTACAGTATGGGATTTGGTGCGTTACCACTCTTTCCAATCACCTATTTCTAACAAATGATGCAAGGTCTCCAAGGAATGCAAATCAACTCTCTCCTCCCTCAAAGATCTTCTTACTGATGACGAACCTCTCTCCCTCCTCCAAGACCTCCTAACCCACCACTACCGCGGCCCCTACTCCCACATAACAGTCCTTCCCGCCCTTCCCCTCTCTTAACCCAAATCTCAAACATTTACAAAGAATACACAATCGACACAACAACAACTCCACCCCTCCTTTCAGAACCAGGAACCCAATCCCTAACAACCCTCCTCTCAACCATCCACGCCTGCCTCGGCTCCCCATCAGCCCCATACCCTCTCATAGACCCACCCTACAAACAATGCTCAAACCCAACCCCACTCCCTCCACAACCCTCCTTCTACGCCCCCCGCGACCCAGGTCCATCCGCACACCCAAACCCATGGTCCACAGACCCGAAACAACCCTTCCATTTCGTCATGCACGACGATCTCAGGAACTTGCCGTACCCTGACGCGTTCTGCGTGTACTGGATCGTGACGCGGGGTGTCGTTTCTGAGGAGATGCTTTGGACGTTGAGTTTTGAGTGTGTTCCGAAGAGGGATGGGGAGGTTGGGTTTGTTCCTTCTGGTGGTGGGCGAGATGGAGGTGAGGAGGAGGATGATGGGTGGAGTGATCGAGAGGATGATGATGATGACGATGGAGATGGTGGACGGGTTAGACTTTCTAAAGATGTTATTGCGAAAGTGTTGGAAGCTGGGCGTGGAGATGCTGCACCTATTCCTGGTGTTGGAGTCAATGTTGGTGGTACAGGTGGTGAGGAAGGTGATGTTGATGCACAAGCTTTATTAGCGGGGTTGGAGGGAGAATCGTGGGATGACAATGATGACGACGAAAATGTTGGAGAGGAGGATGAGTATGAGAAGAGAAAGAAGGCTCTAGAAGCATTGTTCCCTGTGGCTCCTGGCGGGGAACCAAAAGGAAAATGACAAATCGAAATGAAATAGTTTATGATTGTTTTTGAGAAGTGTCGGAGGAGAGATGGTGTTCCGCCTTCATTACTGAATTTTTTTTCAGTTGATTGATGATAACAAGATATGACACGCCGAGCACTACCATTCTTCCTGTTCACCGTACTCCTGGCAGTCTACCTTGTCCTCTACAGTCTTACCGACTTCAATCAACTCACCACAACACCCCTCAATCAGCGATCAAAGCCCAGAGTTGCCATAGTCAGCTACTACGGCGGCAAAGGAAGTGAACTCGTTGCATCCCTCACCTTCCCCAACAAGATCGCCTACGCATCCCACCACGACTACACATTCCACGATTATACCGACCGCCGAAAACTCTGGCCAAAAGGACAATTCAGCGGATACTTTGACAAGTTCAAAGCAATCCTCGATCTCCTCCACCAAAACACCTACGACTGGGTCTTCTGGACCGACACCGACAGTATCTTCCTAAACCGCACACTAAGTCTCACCGAGTTCCTCGACCCTCGCTACAACATTATTTTACCCACTACCGAACCCTCAAACCCGCATTTCGCAAAAGTCATTAATTCAGGGCATTTTCTCGTCCGGAACTCCGCGTGGTCGCGTGGTACTTGACCCGGTTATTAGCCGTAACAGGAACAGGAAAGAACTGCACGCCAATCCCAGACCTGAACGTTGTGAACGGATGGCTCCCGATTTGCGATTCTGATGGAGAGTATTGGCAATACGATCAAGGCGCTTTAATGTGGTCGTTCCAAAAGTGGGGGAGGGACGTGCAGTGTCACGTGAAGAGTGTGGGGAGTAGGCATTTGGCGTCGGAGTGGCCGTGGTATGATGAAGGGGATTTGATTGTTGAGTATTATTCTTTGTTTCATGGTGTCTTGTTTTAGTTTGCTGACTAATCTGTTTTCAGATTCATCTTCCAGGGAGAGAGGCAACACAGAGAGTTCTGTTATTCACTGATCTTATGGAGATTACGGATTTGAGGACGGGGAGTCTGAATCATAGTGATCCACGATATGTTCATTTGAAGTCGGAAAGCCCGAGCTCGGAACATCCTTCTGTAGCGCGGTTACGTGTAGATAAAGAGTATGTGGATATTGGATGGAATCGAGTTTGTGGCGATGATGAGGGCGAGCTTGCTGCTCTAATATAACGATAGTAGAACTAAATACAGCATAATGTTAATTTCAAGAGGTTTGGATCCAGGGGTCGGTGATGTCGCAAATATTTGCGACTTTGCCTCACAAAATTTCCTTGGGGTCAAAAAGGGACACTCACCCATCCTTCCCGGCCTTATTTTGATGAATATGAAACTACAATCCTCGTCCTTATATTTACGTGTTAACAATAATACAATAAAGACGTCAAGGTCACCAATTTCCCGATTTCCGTTTATTATAGAATTGCACTCTTTTGACGATACGTATTAGTCCTCACCAAAACCGATTTGCTTAACCAAAAAATTCAAAGAAAAAAACCCTATCCAGAACTTCAAGTTTGGTTTAGATTGGCCTTAGTGCGTTGATATATCTCTGAAACATACAGTCAACCAAAACAAAGCAAACAAACCATACACTAAGATTTAAACTAATACGTTATTATACAAAAACAATAAACAACAAACAAAAAAGAAAACAATACGTAAGCATCAATATATAAATCAACCAAAAAAAAAAAAATCAAAAAAAATGGGAAGAAGAAAAATACGGGGGAAAAATAATTTTAAAATAAAAATAAAATAAAAAAAAAAAAAAAAAAAAAAAAATAAAAAAAAAGAATTCATATATATTGCATCATGGTCAAAACAGTTTTTAAAGACTAATCTATTTTTTAATCCATGGTTATGACGATCCAAATAATGTATGGTCAAATATTAGAGTTCTTATTGAATGTCGAATGTCAACAGAAATTGTCTCAGCAGTGTTTTTACAACTCACAACAAGCATCCGTGCCACCCATCAATATGTCTTCCCATGATGCATCCCAGCAAATCCTGTCACTGCTTTCTGATATCCAGTCTCAACTCAAATCAATGGACGCCCGCCTCATAGCGCTCGAAAGCACCCAATCCACTCTCCTTCACAACCCACCGCCACCCCTCCACTCCCTCGTCCTCCAAATCCACCAATCCCAACGAGAAATGTCCGCCCAACTCCAGAAACTCCAAAACCCAACAAGAAAGTTCTACACCCGCTTCATGAACCTCCCCTCCGAAATCCTTACCCACATCTTTTCATGGATCTCTCCAAAGAAAGTCCTCAAGTTCCGCAGACTCGGGAAAGTGTTCAATGCGATTCTACTTACAAAGTTCTTTGCGGTTATAAACTTGAAGCGGTTTGTGGGTGGGAGCCAGACTGAATCAACCACACATCATAAAGTGTGGCTTGTGTGGCCAAAGACTTTTCAAGATGTGTATTGCGATATGAGGTTCGGCTCTAAAACGAATTTGTTTGTCAAGTCGTTTAGGAAGATGGTGTTTGCTGGGGGGTCTATTCCAAATCGGATTGGGAGTTTGCAGCAGCTGACATCTGTTATGATGACGGGTTGTAGATTGAATGGAGAAATTCCAGGATCGTTCTGTCAGCTTATCAACTTGGAGAGCTTGGATTTGTCTCTCAACAACCTTTCGGGAACGATTCCAGCTGGATTCAATCACTGCCATGCACTCAAAGAACTTCTATTGAACAATAACAGCCTCGCTGGTCCTCTGCCACTTACGTTATTCCAAGCAACGTCGCTAGTATCTCTCAACCTCTCCTTCAACAAACTATCTGGCTCACTCCCACCTCAAATCTACCAGCTCCATCGTCTTCAAATCCTCAATATATCATCAAACAATCTCAACGGACCGCTCCCCGCACAACTGGGTACTCTAATCCACCTCAAAACATTAAAACTTGGACATAACGAATTCACCGGCGAAATACCAACTCCGCTTGGTGGTCTCCTCGCACTCCGCCAGTTATCCCTCAAAAACAACCGACTCACAGGCTCCATCCCCCGCTCGATATCCCACCTGCGCAGGCTGGAAACCCTCGACTTATCTGAAAACAGATTACAAGGCGAAATCCCCATCGAATTCTCGCAGCTTGTGAATTTGGAGACGCTTTCGCTGTATAGTAACTGTTTGTCGGGATTGATTCCTGAGGAGTTGGGAGGGTTGGAGAGGTTGAGTGTGTTGTTGTTGAGTGATAATGAGTTTGAAGGAGGTACGCCTGTGGATTCTTTGAGACGGTTGTCATTGACTGAGACGGATGTGCCAGGGCTTTTGGAGGAGAATGAGAGTGATTCGAATGAGGAGGAGGATGAGGATGATGAAGACAGTGAGGAAGGTGGTGAGGAAGAGTTTTGAATTTTTTTGGAAGTTCCAAGGGAGGAAAGAATTGAACAAGTTTTGGAGCAATTTCTTCGAAGGTTTGGCGCTGAGGTTTATGTATATTGAGATCAATTTGAACTGGACCGTGTGTGGAAGGAAGTAAAGCAGTTTTTGATTACATGCGTAGAAGGAACGCACTTATTGAACAATGCGACATTCTTCAAGAATTGTCAGTTTATAAATCTTGACAACTTTGGAATGCGTTTGAAAGAAGTGTCGGATATCGCGAGCTATTATTACGAAAGCATGTTGGTGATTCGTGTTTTGGGAATTGTGAAGCCACGTTATAAAGAATGAGAAATCAAGAAGAATGTGACGAATTTGAGCATACTTATGTGAATTGGACAACTTTGAAGTCTGTGAACGTATAAAAAGAAGAGTGAGTTGTTGAACGTATTTATTCTGTTTTACCAATTGCCGTCAATCTTTCAACTAGAGGAGGATGACTATAGTGATACGAAGAATACCAAGAATCGGGCACCAAGTTCCCATAACTTTTTTGATTCATCTTGATCAAAGCGCGTTTCAAATCTTCCGCATAGCCCAGTTTCTTTGCATAAGCATCAGCTTGGAATTCATGCACGCGAGACATATAGTTCATAGCAAACGCCATTACGGAATCAACAGGCTGATAAACATAGGCGAAGAGCGACAGCCCTATCAAAATAGGATGTTCTCCGTGGAACCCAAAAGCTTCGTACATAGGGCTAGAGTGAATAAAATGCGAGAAAGTGTAGAAGAGGACAAAGAGGTGAGTCTGCGAAACAATCAGAGTTCTGAGAACATGCGAGAGTTTCCAATGCCCGAGCTCGTGCGCCAAGATTGCAAGAATTTCCTCTGTAGTCTGGTTATCCAATAATGTGTCGAAGAGAACGATTCGTTTGTCAGAGAACAGGCCAGTGAAGTAGGCATTAGAGTGCGATGTCCGCTTACTTCCGTCAATTACAAATACTTTGGTGAGAGGGAAGTCAACGCGTTTCGCAAGTTCTGCGATGCGAGATTTCAGTGGGCCTTCGGCAAGTGGATTGAATGTGTTGAAAAGAGGTGCAATGACTGTTGGGAACAAAAGAATCATGATGATTTGGAATATAAGCCTACAAAAGGCGCCATTAACAACGGTTACAGAAACAGATATACGTACACAAAGATGAAGACATAGTAGAAGAAGTTGTCGCCACCCCACTTTATCACGCCCAAAATTCCAGCAACAAAGGGAGCTGAAATGGCGGCCATCACTAGCATCTCTTTCAGTTTATCCGATAGCCAGAGGGATACAGTGAGTTTGTTGAAACCATAACGCTCCTCAATCACAAAGTTTCGATACCACGAGAAAGGGATGGCCGTCAACGATGAAACCACGAGATATATCATAACGAAAATAATAGATTGCATGATCTGTTGTTAATGTTAATCAGTTGTAAAGTATGCGTAGCTAATTCTCACCTCTCTCTCACCGACAAGGCCCACTGTGTGCAACACATCCCTTGAAAACGCCCACATCATTGGCAGCAGTCCATACACAATAGTAAACGTAGTCACAAGTTGATTGAATAGGTTTGTGACAAACTCCAGTGAGCTTTTATCCCTGCCATATGCTTTCGCTTTCGTATGGTCCTCTTCACTAACTACATCTTGTAACAGGGACGGAACTCCGAGACTTGGATCCGCCAGTCTTACGTGTTGTCGATACGCAAGGTATTGCTCCCATCCGTATATGGTCCATGAAATGGAAAGGACACCAGTTGTCCAGAGAAAGGAGTTTGAAAGCATAAATAAAACTAAATGGACAGCTAGATTGAAGAATTTAAAATTCTAAAATAATTAAAGATTGCATGACACTTTATTCCTGCTCTATTTCTAACTCAAGGTCTTCTTCGAAATCGGGCTCTTCAACGATATACTGGCTTTGCCCATTCGATTGATAGTCGTTTCCAGTTGTTGAGAGCACCTGAAATTCAAACTGCACGGTTGGCGATGTTTGGAACGCATTTTGTTCAGGGAACTCCTTGGGAATATTCAGTTGAGGTGGCCAGAATACTGACGCTACTAAATCTTCACTATCCTCACTATCCTCACCCCCGTCTTTGTCAGGACTTTCTTTCTGATTAATTCCTTCTAATTCTAGTGTAGGTGTTTCAGAGCGAAGCCTCGCCAGCAGAAGCTTGTCTAAATAGGATATTCCACTTTCGGAAGAATCAAGAAGTTTCAACGTCGATTCCATGGCTTTTGAACCGGAGATTCCAAACGAATCTGTAGTCGAAGTGCCTATTGTGTCTATTTCAAGTTTAGTTGAGTCAACATGGTTTTGCGAAAGACAAACCATCTTCAACCCGACTTTCCGAATTCTTTTTATCCGTACTACTTTCACCTCCTTTACGCCAGTGCTCCAAAGCGCGCAAGAATGATTCCCGAGACTTGGTTTCATCAAAATCTCCCTCAAGAAATCTTCCACCTTTAGCTTCAGGAGACTTTTCTTCCACCGTCTCTTCTTTCTTTTTTTGTCCAGCGCGCCTCCATTCCTCTAATCCATTCAAAAATGACTGATGCGAGGAAGTTTCATCAAAATCGCCTTGGAGAAGGCTACCTCCACTTTGTATCCCATTTTCAGTACTATCAGTCAATGTATCTTTGGATGTGGAAGAAAGTGGTTGGTTTATAATCTTGACTCTATTCCGTCTGATTCGGAATGGCGTCGTCGGGCCATTTGGAAGTGAGGATGACGATGGGATTTCAGCTGCACTTGCTGTTGCTGCTGTTGTCCATGTTTGTAAATTTTCCAAGAAACTGGTCGGAGTCGCGTTTGATTCAGCGATGGGTGTTGCTGGACGGGAAGGAATCTTCCACTGTTTTGAATATTTGTAAGTTCAGTATTACTTTCGAATCTTACCAACCATCTGTAAGCTCGACGTTGGTGGCGGCAGTGTGGGAGGTGTTGGCTTGATTTCTGGAACTATGTTTGACGGAGAGTCCACTGGCTGTTGTCTTGCATAAATCACTTTCTCTTCTCGCGCAGATGTTGTCTCCAAGGTAGTTTGAGGTTGTGCCGCAGCAGCGACTTTTGGGTGTGGTGCAATTATCAGCGACGGATCAGCAGGCAACCCTTCCCGTCCAGTAGATTGATTATGAAGTTTTTCTAACTGGTTCAAGCGTTTTTCCACAGCTAATTCAAATGACTTGAGCTCATTCTGTGTCTCGTCTGCTATTCCCTTGTATCGTTTTTGAGTTAAGTTTTTGGCTTGCTGTTTCTTTGCAAGAACGTCAGTTGCATATGTGTTAAGGGAGCCACGCGTTGAGTTTCCGCCTTTCCAAATGGAATCCGCTGTCCTAGAAAAATGTTAATACTCATCATTTTGACTTCATGGTCATACCCTCTCTTTCTTTTTGCTTGGATAAGTTTTCCTTCAGTACAACCAATCTTTCTTCCATCTTTTTGTTTTCAAGCTCGAGCCTCTCAACTTCTGACATTGTTGATCTAGTGTATCAGGGTGCTTAATGCAGTTTATCATAATTCTGTGTTTTACTTTTTAAAACGCGAGCTAAATCCTGAGATTCCTGACGATGTGGCTGATAAGCCACGTGAATCTGAGCTGGAAGACACTTCTTTCTGTCGCTCTTTCATATCTGATTTCGTTACATCTGATCCAGCAGATCCGTTACTAAGAGATGCTCGCGTTGTTTCAGCGTTAAGGACTGCTGCTTTCTGATTGTTTTGATTTGGCGCATCATAGCGAGTTGATGTTGTTGGTGCCTTCGTGCTCGTAAGCATAAAAGAAGGAGCAGGAATTGTGAATCCAGATGAAGAAGGCATCGCGTCTTGTGATCGGGAAGCAGTCTTCATGTCAGGAAGAATTGTCAGCTTTGGATATGAAAAGTATGTAGATCGAGGACAAATCACAAGTACAGTCCTTTTAAGTGATTTATGTCACTTCCATTTTGGAAGCTAAAAGTATTCCATTATCAACACAACTTTCATCTCCTCCAAAATTCTTGCACCTATTGCCTTGTCCCCTTCACCAAGACGGACGTTAAATACGCCGCCTCCATCAAGCCATTCTCCGATCCAATGCACTAACGTACTGCGTTCATCGACTTTTCCGGCTTTCAAAGGCCCTATTGAAATTCTTGCTTTGTCTATCCTCCACTTTTCATGATTCTCTGCAGGGCTAAGTAAGAGTATTGTTTCCGGCCAAGTCTCGGTCCCAGTATTCGATATCGTGGCGTAAATACGCCATGTTGGTCCCATTCCTTTTGCGTAAGCGTTCAACTTTATCGGACAAGCTGGGGTAACGTTTTTAGGTCTCAGCGATGAGAGTGTGTTAGATGCGAGAAAGCGCAACCTTTGCAAATCGTTTTCAAGACTTCGAAAGATCTCTGTGATGTGATATTCAGCATTTGTTGAGGATGTGAAAGGCGACATACCTGGCGCGTTTTCCCCGCTCGTTTTTCACAATATCCAAGTATAGCCGCGTTTTCTTTGGGATAAATAGATCCGGTTTGGGTCCGGTTTTTGTTTGGTGACGATAGGTAGTTTGGAAAGGTCCGCGTGTCGCCTCAATATTCGAACATCCAAGGCGCCACTTGATGTCATAAGTACAAGTGAGCCAGGATCTCGCCCAAAAGCTCCGAATTTGATGGCATATATGGTCCTGAGCATCAACATTAGTAAAATGTGAACGTACAATACCGTTACCGATGAAGTGATGCAGGACACCAAGTCTTGACCACGGTACACTCGAACCTCCCCATTTGATAATGATACAGAAATCCATGGAATTTCTTCTCGATTGAAGAATCGGCTCGATGCAGTGTATAGGGGCGGCATTTTGAGCGAGTGTTTGAATTTTCCCTATTGTGCAGAAAATCAGAACCATTTACGCAAGTTCAAAGTAATTTAAGTAGTTTACCTCGCTCAGGCTGTAGAACAAGATCGTTCTATTGATGCATGCAATCACGAATCCTTGCGGAGACGAAATTATCCCAACATGGAATGCTCCAACACCCCAGCCTTTTCATCCATTCCTTTGACATAATATTAAGCGAATCAGAATATTGGAAATATCACCTTGTAACACCATAGAAACCATTTCCCCTCCAATTATACCCAAACACCAATCACGTTCATAGACACCAACGGCCGCGATACCAGAAATGCCTTGCCCAACAAACCATTTATCAACAATCAAATACACGGGTGGACTAACGATGTACACCCAACCATCTTCAGTCCCAATCACAAGCAAACCAGGAGCATCCTCCTTCAAGCTCGACCGCGGATATAACAGCATACATGAGATTTCAGAAACATGTGCAAGATCACTTGTACTGCATTCACGCGCATGAAAGCCCGACGATCCTTCACCTCCGTGAGTTTCAGAAACTCGATGCTTCTTCGTGTGAGTTTAATCCCAAGAGTACTCATATCATGCAAAGAATTCCAAGAAAAGTGGATAAGAGACTCGTCAACGCCTGTTCCAGGATTACTCAGGAACTGCTTCACATCCAACACAGCACTTTCCAACGCCAATCCAAGTCTCTCCATATCGCTGATTCTTCTGCATGTGGTGGTAAAAATGGTAGTGTAAACCTTTGGAAGGGAGTATGGGCGTGATACAAGTATACATCGGGGCCAGATGCAAGCGCAAGAACAGGTATTCGTGGGATATTTGTGTCAGGATAGATGTGTACCAAAGCGGCCGGCACAAGCGATGGTAACTGATGATTTGCAGTTTTTCGAGCAGATGCATTAATTGTTTTGATGGTTGTCGATAAGGTTGGGGAAAAGGAGAGGTCGCGATTACAAGTGATGTTTCAGGACCACCATCCATATTTGTAAGCGTGACACAGGAAGATAATGGTGCATTAAGAGACGTGCATTCAATTTGAGGACCTTGAAGCCATGGGTTGACTGCGTATCTTTGGTAGATTCAGGTAAGATTGGAGGTTGTTTTCTGTGGGTTTCTCTGATGAGTTTATGAGTGACGAGTAAAACACGCTAAATAGTAAACCTTTAAGTTGTCCCGTGAAGTAGCATGCTTTCCAGCGCCCTCTTCCAGTTTGACATTCACCTTATCCTTTACATTTTGTTTGGAGGAATGTAAAAGGGGGCTACTGAAGGACGAGGCGCATTGTCCGTTACTGAGAGCCGTGCATAATATTCTTCAAGAGTCAGTGACGAATCCGTAGGCATCGCAGCACGCGTGATTGTGTTGACAGGTGGTTGAGGCTCGAACAGCTCCAATGCAGGTGCAGATGGAAGGATATCATGGCTTTGTGGCGGGTCTAAACTAATTGAAGCTGAGGAATCTCTGAGAGTTGAGGCCGAGTCTCTGGGCTGAGGTTCGCTATGTTGTGTATTCGATGGCCTGACACCAAGAAGCTTTCCAATGGATCCAAACATGTTCGATGCGTTAAAACGAGAATATGGTTTGGTGGGAGCTGATGAATTGGGTTTCGGGCCCTTGGGAAGTGGGGGTTGTGTCAGTGACTGATCTCTCTGAACCCCTCTGAATGATGCAAAGGACGCGTAGCATCCGAGCGTGTATTCGAGCTATTAATGATTGATGACGACTCAGGAATTCTGGCATTAGAAGCGGAATGCCCAGGTTGTGATTGAGAAAGATTTGACATTCAAAACAGGAGAAATAATCACCTTTTAAATTCCGATGAATTCAATACAATACTCTTTCATTTATAACTATTAAGCAAAATCCACATAACTATCAAGAAGCCTCAACCAAGTAATGAAACAACAAAAACCCAAACACATTCCCACACTGCCCACCTTCCGGCAACGCACTCTTAACAATATTAGACACGTAATAACAAGCAACCGCAAGCCCCACAACTTCACTCCCACTTCTTCCCTGCACCATCAACCGTTCCGTCTTGACAACCAAGGCGCTAAACTGATCCCTCGCCCATTCCTCCAAATTATACAACCCACGATGCGACTTCTCCCCTCCATATCAATATACCCAGTCCACAACTCAATCTCAACAAGTTTCGGCCGACAAAACGATGCAATCCTGTCCATCTCAACTTCAAACGTGTATTGATACTTCATGGCTGCCTCGACATACGATTCCCAGTCATCATGTTTTGCCTTGATGTATCGCCAGACGGGGTCGGAATCGGGGGATCGGTAGAATACGGCTTCCGCGTCGTAGGAGCGGTAGGTTTGTTCGAGGAGGTGGTTGAGTTCGTCGTCGCGGTACATTAGGCCCATTACGCGGGATGACTTGTAGTAGCCGGTTTTGACGGCATATTGGGGGCGGTACATGAAATCGGGGCGGGACTTTGTGGTGGGAGCCAACTTGATATCTGCGGGGATTCCGGTTTTGGAAAGTCGACGGCGTGGTTGTGGAGCTCGGAGAGTAGGAGGCAATTGGGGTGAGTGGATCCACCATCGACTTGGTCTGCAAGAGCTAAATGACGGCGTGCAATAATTCCCAACTTATCGTGCTGCATATAATAGACAATAAAGTCAGCGACATCGTCCATAGTCACAGGACGGTCAGGCGGGGCATCTCGCGAAAGAGTTGTATAGGCAGCTGCGGCTCTGAATTCGCTTCTTTTCGGGAAGAAACTCCTGTTGGTCACAATAGTATACACTGAGTATGGTGCGCGTCAGTTTGAATAAGCACAACTTAAAGTGAAAGACTCACTATCTCCATCCAAATCACCACCTCCAAGTTTCGACGGCAAATCACGGTTTCCAAACTGCGAAACACAACGACATTCCACATGTGTCTCAGTTCCGGTACGTCCACACAAATAACAGGCTGAACGTCTCCAGGGTGAATACAAGGTGACCGATAAATAATTGCAGGGCCAGTTATAACTTTCTCTCCATCCGTAGGCGAAGAGATTTGACAAAAGATTTGTCCTTCCTTCAGTGTACCCGTTTCATCCAAAACACCAAACAACGTCCAACCACCTGGAATCCGCAACCGAGCTCGATACTTGACTTCTTTCAAGATATATCCCGAATATGCTCGAAACTCTTTCGGACAAACTCATTCTCCATCCAACTAATTGAAACACCCAAGTTTTCCCACAGTCGCACAAAGTTTCCAAACGCGCCTTCTCGACCTGCAAGTTCAACGAGCTTTTCAGGTGTCTTCCACATGAATGCGAGTTCACGGACTGTTTGGCGTTGAAGATCGAGGAAGACTGATTTTGAAACTCCAAGGTCTTCCAGGATGAGAATTACTTGACGGTTCAAGTAGGCATCTCGGCATTGTGAGGAATCGTCAGCGATTTCGATTGTTCGGCTGGGAGATTCAAACTTAACCATTGATTCTCGCAGTCTGAGTTGTCGACCTTTCAAAGATGGATCCACAGAAACCTAGAACAAAGGTTAACCGCATGCAAACAAACTCAAAACCGACTTACCATCCCTTTCGCACCCCCAAACCGAATCTGAAACGCGCTCGGACATCTCTCCATAACACCCCCAACATCTACACCCTTCCCTGCACCCCTCCCACTCAACCTCTTCAACTCCCTCCAAATATCCTCCGCAATCTCACAACTAACAGTCCCAACTCCATCACTAAACACATACCCACCCCTCTTCACATCCGCAACCTTCCGTACCTCCCCTCCTTAACCTCAACCGTCCCCTGCGTACTCGTAAAAGCCTGCCCCATCCTCGCCGCATACCGCGCCGGCGTCTTAATAACACTAAAATCACCCATCCACGCCCGTATCCCCTCAACCGTCACCCCACTCCCATCCCAGGCTCATGAAAAAACAGCACCCGCCCTTCCTTCAAACTCGAGTTACTAAACGCGAGGAACTTGAACACCCGGTTCCCGCTCAACTTGATCCCTTCCTTCAGGTACTTTGCGAACCGGTCTTCGTATATCGCCGTGTGCGGGATATCCGTGCGCGAGGAGTGTGAAAGCGGGGTGCCGTCTTCTTCGACGAATGAGACGTGGAGGAAGTGGTGTGTGTATTTCTGGTATTGTCGGATGACGCGGTTGGATTTGTCGAGGTATGGGCCGTCGAGGTACATTCCGGTTGGTGTGATGTGGAGTTGATACATCATGCAGTATTTGGCGGGGTCGAGGGTTTGTGGGGTGTAATGGAAGCGGGATTGGATTTTGGAGAAGAGGAGGGAAAGTCCGGGCGGCGTTCGCCTTTGAAGGGGCCCACTGGGTGCTTCGGACGAGGACGGAGAGAAGTTGCGCGGTTTCTTCGTCGGGGCGGGTTGAGAGGAGGGGGATTACGGATTTTTGGTGAAGGCGACTAGTTCGGTTGGGAACATGATTGACCAAGTCCAGATGATTGTGAGTTGGTGGGCAATGATGAGAGGAAGAGAGGACATGAGTTTTTTGAGGGCTTCTTGGTGTTTTGTGGCATAAAGGCCACCTGGTGCAATGAGAACAGGGCTTTGAACTGCAGGACCGATTCGGGAGAATACTGATGCTACAGTATCCGTGCGAGATGGGTGGAATGTGATACGACATACAAGGCAATTGAATACAAAGAATGAATGCTTGGTGTTGACTTTGGGGACTCGCGAGAATGTTGCCTTTTTCATGTCGGCGTAAGACATTGTTGTGATAACAGAAGTATCCGCAATGATTGGAGGATGAGCGAGAGTGATATAGATGGAAGATTCCGTGGTGGTATGATGTAGAACAACAGATTTGATGTCGTATTCAAAGAAATGGATTTGTACATCTGCGGACAGCTTCAATTTGATTACATCGCCATCGATTTCAAGGAACGGGTGATCAAACGAGTTCATTCCCTTTTATGGTAGTGTTCTTAGTGAAGGAGAACAAACTATGATACTAACATACAACAATCTGAGAAGCCTTCCATTCAGGTGAAAATGTGGGATTTCCGCGTTCCTCTGGAGTCAAGAGTGAAAACTGATTGAAACCAACGTTTTGAGAGCTGGGAAGCAAGGCGCACTTGGCCCACGCGACGTGGTTGAACAGGAATAACGTGTTCTGTAGCCTCATTATCGCACCAAACACCAAACCAAGCTTCACGAACAGGAATTGAGATATCTTCCACTTTTTCTTCATCAGGTTCCACATCAGGCATGTTACTGTGGTTAATTTCGTGTTAGGTATTCAGAATATATCGGACAAGAACAAGCACCAACCTCGTCCAATGAGATTGCTGAGTCCATGCCGAAGATGCTTGAGTACTTGATTCTGACACATCATCCGCCCAGTTCATGACTTCATCAAAGTTTGGCAGTGTCAGATCGGCCAGAAGATGTCTGATTTCTTCATCTGATTTTTCCTGTTTCGCGACATGTGCAATTGGCTGTTCGTACATTAAAGATTTGACAACATTTGGATCTGGCTGTGCATTTTGTGAGCACCACTTCAACAGATTGATGAAGGGGTTTACAGTTTACACGCACCCTCCTTCCCGACTTCTTTGGAAACAGTTCAGTTCGTCCAACGAGAATGCGGCCCCATTTTCCCGCGCTGACGAGAAACGAGCCAGCGTCTTCGTTTGGAACTGTGAGAATCGCCTGTGTTTTGGCGAGTTTAAACAAAGAACGAACGAACGAACGAACGAACGAGAACCTTTTCCGAGTTTCGCGGTTTGAAAAGACGGAACAAAGTGCCGCGAAGAACGTCGGACTCGTCAAAGGCGAGTGCGATGGCCTTTGGTTCGTTGGTTTGTTCGTTGGTTGGTTGTTCGATCAGTCACTCAAAAGACAGCAAACCTTCTCTACATCCCGCTTGTTGTAGATGTACTTGGGAATTTCAATGCAGAGCTCCATTCGTGGAAGTCACTGGTGGTTGGTGGTTGGTGGTGCAAGGTTGGTTGTGCGAACTTTTTAACATTAATAAATAGAATCAGAACCGGATATAATCATTTCAATTAACCAAAATATTTACTCTTGAATAATAAGATCAATGTCTTCTTCTTCGTCTTTCGACTGCTTAACAAGAGTGCTTGCGACAGCATCCCACAACCTTCATAGTCCAAAGAAGAAACACCATCAACATAATACTCAGAGTCCGCAATAACCCACTCCGCTGGCATCTCTCCCTTCTTGTCATAATCCGGATACACCTCGAAAAATGGAATACGCGCACGACCCAAAGGGAACTCAAGAGATTCAAGAGTTGGAGCACCATCGACCTCTTTGCTGAACGGTTGAGTAAGGGCTGCATAATCTACAACCATCCCTCCTTCAAACGCTGACGGCTGGAATCGACCCTTCTTAATCCACCATACGTAAAAGACGCGATATGATGCTTGTCTCTCAATGTTCTGCAGCAATACATCAGTAGGTCGGTCGTATAACGAAAATCGGAAGTGCCTTACCGCGCGAAATTCGAGCACGTAGATCCACAGATTCCGTTACTCAACAAGCCAATGTCTTTAATCTTCCATCCACGCTTCAGCTGTGGGAATTTAGTTGCGTCCGTCACCATATCCAAACTCTGGATGCAATCATGGTCCAACGTAAAAAGGTTTGAGTATCGACCTGCAACTCCACCACGAACACGAGTTCGACCTGGAGACAAAAGCTCATTCGGTGATAGCATAGCTTTTGCCTCGCTGGTTCTACCATACATGGTCATATTAAACACGCTTGCATCAAACGAGGAATTCCTTGACGCTTCTTCGTGCGCTCGTTTGAAAAGAGATACAAGTGGATCAGTCAACCGAATATCATAACGATAACAAGTTTTTGATTCCCATGGTGCGATAAACTGTTGTTAAATGCATTAATGAACAAAACTATTCAATCGATCGTAAACTTACATACGCCGCAGCACATCCTAAACAAATAATCCCTCCACCATTATTGGTTACATCAATAATAAGACGCGTTGCTCCGTGGTCTTCTAAAGCCTTCAATCCGTGCGTCATATCACTTGCCCACCGCATCACCTCTGTCTCGTTTGGTGGACTGAAATGCGAAATCATCCAGACTCCAGTCTTACCATCGCTCAATAAAAAGAAGGAGTGATCTCTACCCTTGTAAACGTTGGAGAGTTTGCCATTTGAAGCTTTTCATGGTTGTTCGTGTGGACTTCAACAGGCTCTTGACTCCAGACGGGGCTAATCATTGTCTTGATTTCTTTTCCACTAGTGATAGACATGGAATGTGTTTCAGATTTCTTGGTACAGTTTCGAGCGTAGAATTCGGACGCACTTGGGAACAACGCTTTTGTCTCTGCAACACTGCCAGCAGTCACAGCCCAAGGAATATCAACAGTTTCTTTTCGCCCATTGACGGGATTCTGTAGTGTATAAGCAATACTTTGCTTGATTCCATTGTGAATTCGATTCTGGACAGCAAACGATCCATTCACGACAACCATTTCCCCATTCTTCCATTGATACGATGGAAGCGCAATGTTGAATCTAGAGCTTCCAGCCTTAACTTTACCCGCGTATGCGTTGGCATAAGATTGAATCCATTCCTATTCAACCAGTGTCAACATCCAAGTACCGACACACTCAACAAACAAACAACAAACCAACGCATTAACGCCCTCAATATCCGTAACATCCCATCCAACAAACGCCGCCGCCGGCCGCCCACCCAACGTCGCATTCCAATACGAATCAAACCCTCCTGCCTCCTTCCCCTTCACAACAGCATCAACAACAACCAAACACCCTCTCCCCAAATCCGCCTCAACCAACCACGGCTGATACACCTTCACCTTATCCACAAAACAAAGCGGCTCATAATTCGAGTGCGCGTCGTTCAACCCGTTAATCAACGCATACACGTCATTATGAAACACATGCTCACTCGTAACCGAATCGTCCCCCGCGATAGCGTCAAGCTCGCGAAGGAGGTCTACGTGCGAGGGGAAGTACGGGTGTTGCGAGTCTTTGAGGAGGTCCAGGTATGGATGGAAGTTTACGAATCGTTTCACGGCTTCGATGTGGGATTTGCGGGTCGTGGGTGATTGGGAAGGATGTGAAGCAGGCGAGGGTGGCGGGGACGGAGAAGATTTGGAGGGTTGTGTGGGTGTGGGTTGGGAGTGTTAAGGCGTGGCAGGGGTCCTGTAGGGATACTGGAAAGGGGTAGTGAGTGAGTGAGGAAGTAGATGGGAAAAGAGAGGAGGGTCTTAACGGTTGGGTGACGCAAGGGCGATGGATGTGAGGGTAATTGTGAGTGTAAGCAACATGTTGGAGAGTGTTTAAAACGCGACTTCTCCTCAAATCTTTGTCAATTTGCATAGATTCGGCGAGGACACTTTGTAACCTCCAAGTAGACTGTGGATATGTCAAGGAGCTGACGGCAATAGGTTACTACATCTGACGAAGACTCGTTTCTAGCCCCTGTGTCAACAACTCCACTCAAAGACGTCAATTTAACCAAGCAGCGCGCTGATGGTCAAAGTCACAATCTAAGCCATCACCGCTCTGATGTCACAAAATTGTTGCATAGACAGTCCTATAACAATTTTTGAAGAACCCAATACCGCCAAACTTGCTGAGAAAGAGAACCATTATGCCATTGCAGTAAATATCTGTGTGAGCAGAGTGTCCAATTTTAAGAAGAAAATATGCCCGATGATGTTCAACAGGAGTGGTTGAGGCAGGGAACTGATGAGAAATTCGCTAACCAGTGACCACCTTGCTACTGCACCATCTTTCCATGCAAATTGTTCAATATATCCCTATATTCCCGTACTCACAGAATCACTGGTGAAGAATAGCTAACATTTGATAAACGATAGTGGCCACCAAAAACTTTTCTCCTGCATATCACAAAGGATGGCCAGTGCTTCACAACGCCAGACTATTCACAAAGCAGGATCAGCAGAGGAAACCAAAGGCACGAAACCAACATACCACGGCTTTATTGAGGATGCGATGGACGCCCTCTTTGTGGTTCAGGAACTATTTTAGGAACCCTGAGCGCCTTTGCTGGGACAGCCGAAGACATGGCCAATGCCGAAGTGCGGAGCGGAACAGTTATCGTGATGGCCGAGAACAATCCCTATTTGAAGCGATGGCGGGTTCGTCTTGATTTTTAGCCTCTGTCTTTGTTTGTTCTAATGCCTACCTCTTTCCGGTTCGACTTAGGATGGTCTTAAGTGGTCTCCATCTAGGTCCTATGGTCCTTTCATATTGTACAGGTAGGTTACAGACGGGCTCGCTGGTGCGGTGAAACTTCAAGTAACCATTTTATGTAGAGAAATCGAGGCAAAGGGAGCAAACCTAACTCAACCTGACGAAGACTTGGTTAACGATATTGTGGCTTTATCGGTCATACTGGTTCTACAACTGGATTGTTGCCGTCGTTCTCGGAAAGAACGCTAAAGCCGAACACACAGCTGCGCAAAGACGGACTAACAAAACGTACAATCAGCGTGACAGGAAGTGATGATATAAGCTATCGTGTTGTTGCCTATTACAAGGCGTCAGATGTGTTAAGTATGATGGCTTCGGAGAGAACACAGGATCTACGTGGGTCACCACTCCTGCCAAACTCGAACGTAGACAATACACCACTTTCACGGCCGTCGCAGGATAATCAACTGAAATTATTGGTTGAAAACTCTGGGATTAACATGACAAAGTTAATCAAATCTACACTTCCAGAATGGAAGCCAGAACGGCAAATTAAACCGCGCCGAAACGCCCGCATTTATTGAGACATATAGATAATGGAGGGAAGTCACCGGAAAACAAGAATCTCGAAATTACTGGCAGTTCCTCAAATCTGAAACCTTTTACTCATTCACAGAGATCGACACACAATCAAGCAGTGACAAACTTGTATACAACGCAGTACTTTGAAACTTATCATCCATATCGTCCGAGCTCGGAGTCTTACGATGAATATGTGACTCGCCAGAGTCACTTCACAAGACGCTCGGAATTCAACTATCCAAAACAAGAACACGTAGAGTCTCATACTTTCTCGCACCCATCTTCAAACTTTAGATATCCCCCACCACTTCAGCCGTATTACCCCAGCCACTACGCAATGCCAACTGGATACGTTCCTTATGAACATTTTGGAGCACCACGTTATGATGGGTATTCTCAACACTATGATACTTATGGACGTCAGACGCCGCCATCTTGATGATGTTGGCATCCTCTTCTCGTGTATAGTCAAATAGCAATTGTCGAATAAATACCATATCCTGCCATACTCTTCCTCCATGCAACAGTCAGATAACTCTACTGCGACGAAGCACTGTTATCATACTGAAAATACTTCAGCTAATTATCACTATAATTTAAACAAATCACGTTATTCCAAACTACTTCGAGGAAGCCATGGATATGGGCGAAATTCAAAATCACAACTCAAGCCCTCGTTCCTTCCAAAATCGCAGAATTGCAACAACTTCAGGTCCAACAATGTTTGGGGAAGAGAGTCCGTCAATCAGTTTCCACTTAAATAGAAAACAGCTAAATTGACTAAACCCAAACAGGGCCTGTCAGTTGAACTATTCCAACATTGAGAGACTTCCAAGCTAATTTCATTAATTGTACGTTGTTCACCACTTCCAGATTCATTTAATGCTTAGGTAGCGAATACCACCCCCCATCTAAAAAAACTTGGGCCACATAAATAAGTAAACCTTTATTTTTCTCACCGTGATCGATAAAGATACGCTAACAACTCCTTCAGATCGTAAGTCAATTCTAGATTCTTCTCCAAATTACAACGTCGAATCTTCGTTAAGTTTCGGAATTCTTGTGGAAAGACCCCGGATAACTTGTTGTTATTCAATGATAACAACTCCAAGTTGGTCAAATCACATATCTCAGGAGGCACCTTCCCACTTACTTGATTGTTGGACAAATCCAACGTTTTCAAATTCAGCAGCGCTCCAATTTCACGTGGAATCATTCCAGAGAAATTACAACTTGAAAGATTTAAGTCCGTCAACCGACTCATAGTCCCAATTTCGCAAGGTATTGACCCTCCAAGATACCGATTTCCTGCCAGATTAAGTACTTTGAGATTCACTAATTTTGCAACGTCTTTCGACAACTCGCCATTGAGAGAACAGGAAGCTAAATACAATGTTTCCAAACTGCCCAGTTGCCAAATCTCGGCGGGAATAGTCCCGGCATAGTATCCACGATTCAAATCCAAATGTTTGAGGTTTACAAGTTTGACAATATCAGGAGGTATGGAGAAACAACCGCCCAACAGCTGCAATCGAGTGAGTTTGCTCAACTCCCAAATCGCAGACGGAATTGGGACTTTGTTTCTGCATTTTGAATCGACTTCCCATTCCAGTGCATCTTCGTTGCTGAGGGCTCTGGATGCATATACGGACTGGAAAGACGGAGGAGCAAAGAAGAAGACAATCTCCATATCCGACAGCAAGCAGGCATTTCTTTGATGGTAAATGGCAGGTTTTCGTGTCACAGTGAGCTCCAAGTATTGCAGATTGAGAACGGCAAAGTGGTTAGTGAGGAGCAACTGATTGATGCGCCTGTTCAGGCGGCGGTACTTGAAGACTTTTGAAGGATGTATCCAACCAAAGATTTGTAGGATGACATCGATATCAGCATTTTCGAAGGGGGACTTTGCAGTTGACAAGTCCGCAACATTATCATGCAGCGAAAGCCCAGCGATTGCTTCAACCAAAGAGGATATCATCTGTTCCAAGTCTGTGGGTCTATTTAGGATTGGTTGTGCCATGCCAGAAACGGACTGAGGATTGATTGTCATATGAAATGTTTGCCAATTTGGATGTGAGATCACCCAACCACTTCTTCAAACTCACGCTACGAGTTCTAATCCTGCCAATCAGATCATACGACTTCTCGCATCGTTGGATATTAGTCAATACGAGCCACCAATTCAAAGCCGCGAAGCTCTGCAACTCGACCGTCTTCTTTCCGGGCTTCCGCTTCTTGTTTCGCATCAATTGTCTGTTATTCGCACATGGAAGCTAATGTCTGAGGTCGTACTGGCTGCCTTTGTGTCCCAGGCGATCGCTCCTGTCACGTCAAACTACTCTCAACAGGAACTTGCCCAGTGCCTTGAAGTGTTCATTCGGAATACTCGCTGGAATCAGATCAAAAAGAAAAGGAAGACTGCGAATTATGTCCATGAATTCAACAAACTCTTGGCTAGCTTCAAGTTCACGCCAATCGATGAGGATGTGTCCCGATACTGTTGGATGCATCAACTCAAGATCAGCCCAAGAGACGAGTACTTGGAAGGTCCTTACATCGATCAGAGTAACCGAGTCGTTCGAGAATATTCAAAGTATATGGCACACTTTCTACAAGTTGCTTTCGTTGGTTTGGATGGCTCGCAAATTGGACAACACATGTTTTTTGCTGACAATGAGCAATACGGAGAATATCACTTCGAAGGAAAGATTCATTATCATTTGTCTAATGGCGTGACTGTCTCCGGTCGACTCTTCAAGTTCCTTGCGTTCTCGTCATCGTCATTAAAAGAAGGCCGCTTCCTGTTTTTCCATGAGCCTGAGGATGGAAGCAATGTCACTGTAGATTCGATTCGTGCATGGATGGGGGATTTCAGCATGATCAAGAACCCCGCGCGTTATTCCGCAAGACTCGCTCAGGCTCTCACATCAACAACTCCCACCATTGAAATCCAGCCACACGAAGTAGAAATGCACGCTCCTGACGTAGAACGAAATGGATACGTTTTCAGTGATGGAATAGGAACCATCAGTCCCGATTTGGCGGATGCCATTTGGATTTCATTTAAAAACAAGAAGCCTCCAAATTCCACTTTCCAATCTGCCAGCATAAATCTTTCTCCTGTACCTTCCGCGTTTCAAATCCGTTTTGGTGGCGCAAAAGGAATGCTAAGTGTCGATCCATCTCTCTCAGGTCGGACTATGCGGATTCGGAAATCTATGATTAAGTTTGATTCTCCTAACTGCCGATTCATTGAAATTGCCGACTACTCTTCGTCAAGCAGAGTGGCTTTTTTAAATCGTCAAGTCATACTTATTCTTGAAGACTTGGGAGTGTTGAAGAGCACGTTTCTTGAAATCCAAAGAGATTCAATCAAAGAATTGGCACTGTTGGGGACTTCAACAGAGCGTGTTATGGCGTTAGCGAATAGGATTGGTCATTTTGGAAACTTTGCCAGGTTAATGGACAACTTGAAGGTTCCTCGTTGGATCGAGAATTCTTTTGTGCAGCAGTCTTTGGCTTACGTCAGGGCCCATTTCTTGAAAGAAATCAAATATCGGGCGAGAATGAAGATTCCTGATGGATGGACGCTCTTGGGAGTTTTGGATGGTGAGTCTTTGTTTTCCATTAATTGGGTTTATTTACGATCAATAGAAACTGGGACTCTTCCGGAAGGATGTATATTTGTACAAATTGTTGATGATAATGATCCTAATACGCGTGGGAATATTCTTACTGGGGATTTAATCGTTTATCGCTCACCATGCCTTCATCCCGGTGATGTTCAGCCCGTTACTGGCGTCAACCTCCCACAGCTTCATCACTATCGAAACGTAGTTGTCTTTTCGCAACACGGAAGTCGTGATTTGCCTTCACAACTTGCAGGAGGAGATCTTGATGGTGACATGTTCACAGTTATTTGCAACGCATCCCTTTATCCTCCAAGGTTTAGCGCTCCTGGCGCATACATGCCACCAAAACAGCCACCACAAGTTTCCAACGTGACCATCGAAGACATCAATGATTTTATTGTCCACTTCTTGAAAAACAACAATCTCGGGTTAATCGCCCGCCGCCACATGATGCTCGCAGACATTTCAAGCACCGGCGTATTCCATCAAGACTGCCTGCAACTCTCTGAAATGCATTCAACAGCAGTCGATTTCGCAAAAACAGGTGTAGCCGTAAATTTCCGTCTCGCTCCACCCTGCAGAACTCGCCCAGATTACTTGACCCATCCAAACCAGAAAGGAAAACAAAAGGGCGTGTATGAAAGTCAACGCGTGATGGGACTCATGTTTCGCGATTTGGAGTTGAATCGGTTGATTCGACAGAGTGGGAGTCAGAGATTGATTAGAGAATCGGTGGATCCACTTTGGGAGTTGGCGTTGCGAGTATCGCCTGATTGGAAGGAGGAATACGATGCGGCTTTGGAATACCAGCAGAGATTTGAGGAAGAAGTGTTTCTCATTGCCTCTTATTGCGATCCGCCACTTACTGAACTTGAATTGTGGACTGGATGCATCGATATGTCGGAACGTACGTATCATCGAACTGCGTTCAATTTAGAGTCTTGGGCCTTGGAACAATTTGGGACTCTTATTTTGAAGATTCAGGATGAAATGATTGAGGGAAGGTCAAAACGCGAGATTAAGAACCTGGCGACTGCAAATTACTATGTCTCTGACACGAATCCTGAAGTGGGGAATGTGTTTGGCTTGCTTCTACTTCATCACTTGGCTGAATCTAAGTAAGTCATAATAATTTGGTTTTTGCTGTTTTGCTGCAAAGATTTGAATCAATTCATTTCAAATATATCCATGCTTTTATTGCTGCTATCATTTGGCACCCCAAGTTTTCTTTGGATCAGCGCGTCCAAACCCTTCGTTATAATTTCCTTTGAGTGCAAACAGCTGCTTGAAATGTGGCTTGCAGAAAAACTCGTTCTCTAAACACGCGACATTCCCAAGCTTCAAAGTCGTCCCACAGTGTTTACACTTCAAACAACTTCGATGGAACGTAAAGTCATCGTACACAATCTTTTCCATCGCGTAAACCGTCTTACTGCATTGATGACACTTGTCTCCCACACCTCCTCCAATACTCTGAAAACTTCTCGTCGAGTTCTGTTGGGAGAGGACTGGAGGCACAAAGACATCCGAAACAGGATTCTTGGCTACAACAGTTTCTCGAAGCGTCTCAATAGCCTCCACGATTTTAGGGCTGAGGTTTTCACCGCTACCACTTGGTTGAGGAAGCGAGTCGTCAAACTTTTCGCGAGTAATTGATTCACGCTGGGAAGCAACAGAAGAACGTCGCTGTGTAACTGTTGGATCGACTTTGGAAGCTTCGACGGTGACTTTCTGGGTGTACGATAGTCTGCGGATCGGGGTTGGAAGGGGTTGGGTTGGACCTGGAGAAAAGGAGGAACGAGGAAGCGCAGATCCATGTGGAGTGGGAGCTAATGGAATCGAGTTCTTTTGAACTGCAGCTTCGAACTTTTGCATCCTGGCAGCGAGGCTTGATGATACATGTTTTGGAGCTGTAGCAACGGAGACAGGACGTGACGGGGTCTTGGACGAGGGGGTTACAGGAGACAATGACGGAGCGTGAGAAGTTACGTCACGCATTTCAGGTGAGGTTTCAATGTTCTATTTCTGTCCATTGTTGTGTTCTTGTTTGAAATCCTTCATGGAATCTTCACTTCCACCGGTGCTTCCACCTGAACTTGTAGCATCTATTTTCCAATGGATCCATCCGTCAAAAGTACTTTGTTATAGGAAGTTGAGCAGGAGGCATAACACCGTCCTCCTCACAAAGCACTTTGCAATCATCAACCTCCGATTACATCTCCGAAATGCAAAGGATTTACCGCACGATGAATGGATGAAGTTTAATAGGCTATTCTTCCTATTTCCCACGTCGTATCAGGAAGCCTATGCTGAATCCTGGCTGAGGACCACGTCAATCAACTGGGGTTATGGGAACATCACCGGGCCACTTCCAGCCTCCCTGTTTCACATCAAGAACCTTTCAACACTGTCACTTCAAAACAATCACCTGATTGGCACTCTTCCCGACGATGTTGGTCACTTGACAAACCTTCGAGTACTGAATCTGGGTCGAACGTTGTTGAAGGGCCCGCTCCCGTCTACTCTTGGGTCTTTAATATCCATTGAATCCTTCCTGGTGTTCGGAAACAACCACACTGGCGAGATCCCAGCCGAAATCGGATCGTGGACGCGGTGCAAGTACGCCAGCTTCTACAACAATCATTTCACTGGGAAAATCCCCGTTACGATAGGGAACTTGACGAATCTGGTATTCTTGAATTTGGCAATGAATCAGTTGACAGGACCACTTCCGTCGGAACTGTCGGCGTTAGTCAATTTGGAGTCTCTCTCAGTGCAAGCAAATCAACTGAGCGGAGATATACCGGAGGGTTTGGGTCTCTTGAAGAAACTGAAAGTTCTCAATCTATCAGAAAACGCGTTCACTGGAAGAATCCCATCAACACTTGGCCGTTTGGGAATGCTGCGAGATTTAAGGCTCGCAGATAATAGATTAGAAGGTGGGATACCAGTAGAATTCACAGCTTTGACGGATATGTACAAGTTTTATTTGGGTGGAAACCGGTTGAGTGATCCTGTGCCCTTACCATTGAGGCGACTGACCCGGTTGGAGCGATGCGACTACTTTCCGTTGATTGAATTACTTCCCGAAAATAATTGGCGTACAGGGTATTGTGAATCTGATGATGATGGTGGGGATTGGAATGAGTGAAATATAATAGATAGCTTTAATTTGCTTCATGGCGCCAATTCCTTTCTTCGCGGTTTGCAGCAGTCGTTAATCACACCAAGAGCGCTTTTCAAGATGCCCTCCACGCCAAGAAGTCTCGAAAACTCCAAGGCGCATTCTCCTTCATTATTTACGATGAGCTCCGTCCAAGAAAACCAAATTCCCATCCCGATTCGTTCACCTGCACATGCAGCACCACTAGCACAGCTCAAAAAACTCAACAGCTTTTTCGCTTCATCCCCGTTTCCAAACTTCACTCCAAATGAGGCGTGCATATCACGAACGATTCCTCCACACAAATATTGGTTGAAAACGCGTCCAGGATCGTGCATTGTTGTATTTGACATGAACAGTTTCAACCTTCGTTTTCCTTCTGTTTGAATCATTTGAGGCCGGTAAAGTGCCGATTTCGACGCATCGAACGTCACAGAGAACGAACTTTCTGAGAGCTCAACTTCGAAAGACCATTTGTATGGGCCGTGATGTAATGAAAGTTGGGAAAAGAGGGATGAAACAGAGGCTTGGTCCGATAGGATGATGTGGCTGTTTGAAGATATTGTTTTTAGGAACTTGGTCAGAATTGGGGTTGGTAACCAAGAGGCAATATCATTTGGGGTTAGAATCAGACAGACTTGACGTGTTACATTGTTTTGACGGCGACAGCAGAGCTCATTTATAACTTTCCCAGATAGCAAATAATCGCTTAGGAATGCATGTTTGGCAAGCGATGAAGTGTGAAGGAATTTGATTGATGGAGTTTCATGAAAAGTGGCTTCTCGCATGTGGCCTTGGCTTGGGAATAAATGTGTAGGTGGATTGAAGAGAATATTGATCACATCTTTCAAAGTCAGGGAAGGGAGAAATCTTTTCAGTATATTGGAGAGGCGGTTGGTTGCAGAATCAGTTTGACTTGAAGGAAAAATAGGGATAAGCTCAAGAGCAGCAGTTTCAAAATACTCAAATAAATTGAATTGAGATACTTGATTAATCTTCAGCCAAGAAGGAGTGTCAATAATGGGAATACTCAATTCAAATTCAACGAGACGGTCATCATAGCCGCATCTGAGGAGCAATAATCCACCTGCATATTCTTTGAGGTCAAAATTCGAAGGAATATGGATGTAGACATCAAATATAGTCAATCCGGCGTAACTAACGATGCTTGCGTACGTACAGCGCGAGTAGAATGAAAAGTAGGGATCATCACGCATACAATGATGAAGCAGATGCGTAATAGAAGCAGCATTAACAGAGTCGATAATGCGACCAAGTATAAATGCATGGATCATCAGTCTGTTGAGTGGCTGTTGGGCAAGCGGAGTGTGGCGCAGCAGAGCTCCTTCACAAACGTCATCCGCAACTAATTCAAACAAAGAACGCGAAAACCGACATTGAATGCAACGATCTTCGCAGATTTCGAAGATGTCTTTGCAGGTACGTGACAGCCGAGACGCTTCAACGCACCCATTCACAAAAGGTGCTATCAACGTCCACGCGAGAAACGGATTGCACGTCATTAATTGCGATTCGTGTTTTGAGACAGCTTTTGGCTTGGATGGGGATTGCGATGGGGTTGCGTGGTTTGGAGAAGTGAGGGCTGAGTGAAAGCGTGTTTCAACGGGAATTCGTTCTGATAGAACTATCATAAGCTTGACTTAAGGTGTTTTGAATTGACGAATCTGGATTGGGATACTGATTTGCGGTTGTGGACATTCGTAGAGTTTTGCAAACGACCCCCTAAAACAATTCCATTGTTCTGGTCATTGAATACGTCAGGCAACGATTAAAGACACAATGAACCAACAAGTAACCACAGAATTCGTATACTCAAAGGATTCCAAATATTTATGACAGGATTATCGCTACTAGGCCTTACGATTTTGCTGGCTTTGATTGTTCTTGAAGCAAGAAGCCTAAAACATAAGTGGAAACAAACTTTCAACTCCTTCAATATTCTATTATCAGTTCTGTCTCTATGTCAAGTGATTATTCATCTTTGTATAGTAATGGTTTGTGTTGGTGACTGCGATATTTCTATTCGCGATGCAATCATTGTTATGATTGAAGATATAGCAGCTCGTGGAGCTCTTCTATGCTTCATCCTTTATTCGTGGCTTAGAGGAAACGAAGTGCTTTATAAGGTTTTCCCACAACTATCTCAGTCTTTTAAGTACTTTGTCATGTTATCACCACTGATTTTGAGTATCAATGTGATTTTGGATACGATGGTATCTTTTTCTCGTGCTCGCACAGATCAAATGGATGCTTCGGGATTGGTCAAACTCTTTGATTTAGTATTTAATGTTCTGGTTGGATTAATGACTGTTACGTTCGATTTAACTGTCTTGTCAACATTTGTCTATTATCTGCGGAAGATAACTGGAGACATGAACTCTGAAGTTGATATGCGACTGAAAATTATAGCCAAGTTCGGAGTGTATACTTCGGTTGCGAGTTTGGTTGGATTTTTTATTGATATTATCTATATTCTTCAGCCCCGCGACACGTTACTCCATATAATATTGTATTATGGAGCCGTTCTGTCCCTGGATACAATAGTTTTTCTGTTGTTATTGATGAAGAGAAGCCTGCAGCTCTTAAACTTCGAGAAGTCAAGAAATAGTGAGCGTTCAAAATCAATTCAAACTGTAAATGTAAGTACAAACACTTTGGGTCGACTAGATCCGAGGAGTACAAGTTCTTTAAGGCTCTGATTTTTGGACTGGACAATTATAACTTTTTATGTTGTAATTTCCGTTTTAAATTCAATTACAATGTTACCTTATCGAACCACATAATGTGTTCCCGTTTTTATATTAATCCGATCATTAATGAAGATTCTATACATACTGTTTGTTTTAGATTCTATTGTGTTCTTAGTTCCTTTCAAACGGTCACAATGGACAACCCGATGACCGATAACACTATCCATATATTCAAAGGATTTCAAGTCTTCATGACAATATTATCATGTATCGGGCTGATAACCCTATTGACTCTAATTGTTCTTGAGACAATCAACCTAAAATTGAAATGGAAAGAAATCGCAAACCCTTTCAATATCCTTTTATTCTTCATGTGTATCTGTCAAGTGATTCTCCACGTTTGTCTTACGATCAACTATAATGGGGTTTACAGTTTGACGGTTGAAGACATTATCGCGATTGTCATTGAAGATGCAGCTCTATATGGAATTTTGCTATGCTTTATTTTTTACTCATGGTTGAGAGGAAACGAAGTCCTCCATAAAGTATTTCCATCCTTTGCTCAGCACTTTAAATGGTTTGTCATTCTCTCGCCTCTGATTTTGGGTTTGACGGTAGTTATGGATGTGACGGCGGCTTTTTATCAGTTAAATGTGGGTCAAATACCAGAATTGATAAATCTTCTCGACTTAATATTTACGGTTCTTGCTGGACTGATAACTGTAGTTTTTGATTTAATTGTCTTCTCGACTTTTGTTTATTATCTGCAAAAGATTGCCACTGATATGAACTCTGAAATTGATATGCGACTGAAAATTATAGCACACTTTGGAGTGTATACAACTGGTGCGAGCTTAATTGGATTCGGCTTTGATATTACCTATACTCTTCAACCTCGTGGTACAATTCTCCATGTGATCATGTATTATGGGGCTGCAATGTCCTTGGATATTATAGTTTTCCTTCTGATTTTAATGAAGAGGCGGCTACAACTTTTGAAATTCTGCTCAAAAGCTCCTCCAATCATTAATATGCGTGTCAGTGAAAGTAACACTTTTCGTTGTTCAGAACCGACGAATGTACTAAAACCGTGATAATCCGGAAGTAATATTTGATTTTTTAGTTAAATGTAGAGAGTACTGAGTAATATAGTTGGTCATTCCATCTTTCTGACTTCAAGTTTTGTTCTTCGATTGTCATTAAATCAGGCACAATGGACGCCCCCATCCCCCCACACATAATCCCTATGTTTAAATCTCTTCAGCTCTTTATGACCATACTATCTCTTATGGGAATGATATGCCTCGCTCGTGTTGTCTACCTCGAAAGCCAAACCACGTATTTCACAACTTGGAAGCAAATCGTTAATCCATTCAACGTCCTGCTCATAGCAATGTGTATATTCCAGATACTAGCACACTTAAACATTGCAATCAAATGCTGGGATACGTGTCCTTCAGCTCTCTATGGGACGATAACGTTCCTGTTTGAGGATATGGGTATCTATGGAGTGATTCAATGCTATATATTGTACTCATGGCTTCGTGGTAATAGCGTGCTTCGAAGAGTATTTCCGCAGTTTATGCGATATTTTCAGTGGTTTGTCTTTATGTCTCCAGTGGTTCTTGTTGTTACGGTTGTTTTGGACGCTGTTGTAGTCTGGTTTACACTAACAAGTAACACGCAAAAATATGTTGATATTATTACGGAAGTTGATACAGTGTTAACCATTGTATCTGGCCTCATCACTGTTGTCTTCGATATGACGCTCTTAATCACGTTTTCGTATTACCTGCGAAGCATAAGTGATGGAATGGAAGCTGCGGATGAACGTTTGAAAGTTATCGCACAGTTTGGGGCCTTAACGAGTTGTTTTGGTTTGATTGGATTCGTTTTCGATGCTACGTATAGTCAATTCACACCAGGACATACGATTACAGTGATTCTTTACTATCTTGCTGTCGGTTGTATGGATATGGTCGTATTTCTTTTGATTTTCATGAAATTCAAACTGTACCGAATAAGGTTGGATGATACCATTAATGTTAAAATATCTGTTGCTGCAGATCAAGGAAAGACTTGAAGAAATAACAATGGTAATAAACCTGGTGTTTAATGTAAATGTTGATGGTAAAGTATTTAGGATGAAAACATCGTGCAACCACCAACACACACTCCAAACTCGCCGTCAACCTGTCGCCGCCGAAAAGTGCTCCCAGACGGGGAATTGAACCCCGGTCACGGCCGTGAAAGGCCGGATCTTGACCACTAGACGATCTAGGACTGGTGTAGTAGGTTCGTTCTAAAATGCTACAACACAACTTAACAAGCCAAACCCCATTGACATTTAATAATATCGATTAATTTCAGGTAAGAATCAATGTTTATGTATTGACTGAAAATTAATGCTTTGGTTGGAAGATTCTGTGCGTGATGATGTTAAATTACATTTCTTGCTTTATTCTTCACTGGCACTATTTGCACGATACTTTGACGCCAATTTGAAACTACATTTTACAGCGCTACAGAGAGCTTTGACACTTCGCCTTTCGAGGAATGGGAAAAACTCGAGTCCAGTCGAGCGTTCAATTGCTTCCACAGGCAATAAAAACGAGTCTAGTTGAGTATCTTGGGCAACGCCTTCGTTGGCCAGAACAAAAGAGCCCATGTAGTGCGATCCATTTTTGACGCCGAGTATTACTTTGAAAAAGTGGGTTGGAACAGCAACTGTTTTGTCACGACCGATTACTTCATACTTGACGTAGAATTTACCTATTCCATCAAAAAACGCGTTAAAATGGTATTTAGGTATCATTTAGACTAGTGGTGACGCACCGTCTTCGGGATCTTGCTTGGGAAGGTACATTGGGCCTGTGATGACGTAGACTTCATCAAAAGATTTCACAAGGCCACGGACATAACGCTCAAACGACGCCCATACTCCACGGTTAAAAGCAGGAGCCTGAGGAGACATGTTTGACATGAAGAAAGTTTCGTCAATGGCAGCTTGCGATTCAACCACATCCGCCGCGGGAACAAGATGTCCACGATCGAAACCCGAGTTTGTGTAATCATTTGGTTTCACGCGGAAGGCAAGTGGGATCGCGGGATCCTCCTTGAATGTTGAGTGTTTCCTGTCGGGCTTCGACTCTTCAGTATCCGAGAGAGACGCGTCTGAGAGTGCCAGTCTGTCGATCGAGTCCTTAGTCAGCTTCTCAGCGACCCAGTGCACATTGCGCAGTCGCCGGTCGAAGGCGCCAATGTACGATGTGCGCACGAGTAGATCCGCGGTCGGCCCGGGAACCCCAAACGAGCCAGTCACGTTTCGTGGCTGATTAGTCACACTATTAGTCATCGGCGGAGTTGGAATTGCCGCTTTTGAAGTGGAATCAGCGGAAACAAGATTCGGCATCGAAAACGTGAGCGATGATTTGACAAACGGATCCAGAGCCTCGTTCATGCGTGGCCACGGAAACCGAAGGCCGCCGTCTTCACACGTCCGTCCAAGGTGGAATCCGGCAAAGGCTGCTGTTGCGGCGGCGACGGCAAGCTGCACTTTGGCAGACATTTTTATTGTTGGAGATGAAAGGAAAAAGAAAAGAAAGGATATTAATATAGAACAAGTTATTTAGAAACTATGGATTTTACATAATCTTGCTTGTGTAAAAGGTACCGCATATCAGTTTTTCATTGGATTCTGATTGGCGAACTCAAACTTGAACACAATGGACGATTCGGAGACTATCCCAGATGATGCCCTGTCTCTGTATCGTGCGTTCCAATACTGTATGGCTGTAATATCTTTTGTTGGCCTTCTGGTACTATTCTTCTTGATATCCTTGGAAAAGGCTGCTCAGCATCAGACATGGCTTCAGGCGGTGAACCGCTTCAATATACTACTTGTCATCAAATGTGTCTGTCAAATTATTCTTCATATAGCCATTGGTTTGAGATGTTGGTCCTCTTGCCCTTCAGTTGCGTTCGGAGTTATAACTTACGCCCTTGAGAACGGTGCAATCTACACCATGGCCCAATGCTACATTTTATTCCTATGGATGCGTGCCTCAGACGTTATCAAGAAAGTATTTCCAAAGAGCATGTGCTACTTTCAGTACATTGTACAAATATCTCCCCTCATCTTCGTATCAACTTTCATCTCAGACGTGTACCTTTCCTGGGACCAACACGCTCACTCGGAATCACAAGCATCAGACACCTCCGTTCTATTCAATACAATCTTAAGTCTACTTGCGTCTGGCACCGCTGTCGTTTTCGACTTGATTACACTAACAACCTTCCTACGGTATCTTTACCGAATCAGTCGCGACGCTGAAATAAGACTCGACTCACACCTTCGCACTATCGCGCAGTTTGGTGTCTTGACCAGTTCGATTGCACTCACTTCATTCGTATTCAACGTCGTTGAGTTGATGTACACACCTGGAACGAAAATCCAAGTCTTACTGTACTACGCCACAATCACATGGATCGATTTGGTTTTGTTTTTATTAATCGGAATGAAAGCAAGGTTGATCGTAGTTCGTGCTCGGAGGGACTCGAACGTGAATATATCGGCGCGGGAGGTGAATAGTACGAAATGTGATAGTGTGAGAGATAGTACGACGCCAAAGGATGGTACAAAGTCTCCGACATCTTCTTCCTTTTCTCCGAAAATGGGACTTTCTCCGAAAATGGGGAGGTCTATGTTGAATATCTCACGGAGTTATTCGGATGGACGTGTTTTGAGTCGATGAGTGTGAATGGTACGTGAGGAAAGATAAATGATAGTATGATTAAAGGAGAACCGTCTGATACCAACTATATTTGGAGGACCTTTTTTTTTTCTATTTTATTTATCATCGTAAAGGAATCAAAAACACGAATATAGGACTGTTATCATAAACCTTGGGTCTATTGAATCACAATAAACATCGCAGAAAGCAACATAAGGGTCGCAGCTTTACTCTTTCTCACCGCAGCTCCTGTCAAAATATTGTTGTTTTACTGTCGTTGTTGTTCAAGCCAGCACAAGTGGATCGTGTTCAATGTTAAAGAACCTTGGCATGATTACGATCAAGAGACATGACGCGAATATTCGCTAACGCACGAATTATCTGAAGTCGGTGTTGCGCCAGAACTCAAAGGTTAAGCTGAATTTAATTTGGGAAGTTCCAAGGCGGCTCCCTGGGAGCCTGTGGCTCCCCCCCACTCATTGTGACTCATGGGGAGCCGAAGAAGTTTGGGCTCCCCGGGAGCCGCCTTGGTATCTGAGAGACATCTTCCAAGGCGGCTCCCCCGTCGGCTCCCCACTATATACATCAATGTTTACGTAGCCCCATCCCATAATTTGAATAAACGCCCTCAGTATCAACCTTTATTTGTCCAATAATTTGAACATATGAAAACTAAACTGTACAGGTTGTCCAATTGTCAGACATTTTCCGCATTGAATCACTCGCTTCTTTGTTTCTTTCGACAGAGAGGAGTCGCTCTCATTTTGCCTCATCTTCTTTGAGTTTTGGCGCCTTCCTCCGTACAGTATGCTTTGATGGCCTACTCTTTGGCACATTGCTGGATGTCTGCCATTGTTTTTAACATATTACGCATCCTTTGGAACCTTGCGTTTAATGGAGATCTGATAAGAATAATAATAAGCCCACGGAGGCAGGCGACCACGGCCAGCGGTAGCGGACTAGGGCTAGGCTCCAGACACGACAAGTTTTTCGTTGCTACTTTAATTGATTGCAGCCTTCGCAACAAAGTCACTTGTCTCCATCATTGGAGCATAGAATGCCGAGCTTGACAAGCAACACTTGCAGAATCTGGAATTTGAGAAGCTGCTTTTAAAGCGTCCATCACATTGTTTCCTATGTTATTTACGTCTGAGATATCAAAATCAGGAAGTGCTCCAATTTTAGGCCAAAGCTACAGATTTTGAAATAAGTCCCTATCGACAAAAATGCCGTTTCCACAGACAGCCAAGACGGATCATCTCCTCGGTTTTGAAGTATCCAGTGATGAGACTTGTCTTTGGCAAGATTGGCCATTGCGCTATTTGTTTCCAGTGTCCGGAAACATGTCCCACTTCCAGCCACTTCCTTCGTTCATCTCCATGATCTCTCACTTGCACAAAAAGATACGAAACTTATGACTCACACATTTTATTATGACTCACAATGAGTGGGGGGGAGCCACGGGCTCCCGGGGAGCCGCCTTGGTTTTTTCTTTAATTTGTAAACATGATTTTTGGATATGACATCACCATTCACAGGCTCATTGCTTTGGGCTCCTTGAATCTGAAGAGTAACATTGAGGTATTTTGTCTTATTCGCGGCAGGGTTACTGATATCACCCCCTTGACAGTCGGCAGAGCAACATACTCGATGGTTCCAATACCCACGAGTCCGGAAACTTTTGTCTGACGAGGCTGCATTCACAAAAGCCGAAGGCCGTGCAATTTAGCCTTCAAACTTTGAAAAAGAAAATAAAGAAAATGCCAATAATAACAATTAACGATCACGAACAAGGTTAGGATCAGACCCAAACTTGTAGTAGTGGACATACAAAATATGTCTGAGCCATATAATATAGCTCGTCCGTCAGGTTCAAGTCTGCCACAAAGGCACAAAAACGTCAACCTTCATCAATGGAGTCAGAACTGCACAATCACTGACTAGAATACCTACCAAGCGGGAAAAGTTCGCTTATTTACTAATGGGGAGAAATGAAGGAAGAGGAAAGGATGAACCTTAGGTGTAAAATGTTGATGTTCGACAGCAGAACTTCAACCAAACTATTAAAAAAGGAGCAACGAAACCGCTCTCCTCCTCCATCCAAACTTAGCAAACAAAAACAAAATGCAAGCAGCTCTCATTCTCTCTCTTGTTCTCAGTGTCTCTGCTGCTCCAGTCAATAACTACATTAATGATTCTCCAAGAATCTACATCAACAACTACCAAACTTGTGCCTCGAGTGACTACTGTTCTGGGGGATTCACTTGCTGCGTTGCACCACTCGATATTAACACTGGGAAAACAACCTGCCGTCCTGTAAACGGTAAGTTCATTGCACTTTAAGTCATACCAATGGCGGACTTACACCGTAAACCAAATCCAAAAAGACTGCTCTGCCCCCAGCTCTCCAAACACACCAGTGCCATGGAACAATCCAGGAAACCAACCAAGTGTGCAGCCAGGTTCCAATAACGGTGTTGGAGTCAAAGTACCAGATTGGCAGACTTGCTATGCTGGAAACTTCTGCGCTTCCTCTGGATTTACATGTTGTGTTGCTCCTGGCGATGTTCAATCTCAAAAGTCCACATGCCGTCCATTCAATGGTACTCTATATTTAACTTCCACTTATATATCCTGTCTTACTAACTCAAATTCATACTAGACTGTTCTGGGTCCAGTAACAACAGTGGGGGCCAATGGAACAACAACAATGGCGGAAATACTGCTGGCCAGTGGAACAACCCGCAATCCGGAAGTGGTTCTCAAAAGCCAAGTGGTGGAAATGTGATTGCTGATTACCAAACCTGTTACGCCGGAAGCTCTTGCTCTTCTTCCGGATTCACATGTTGTGTGGGACCAAAAGATGCGTGGGAAAACAAGTCAACTTGTCGTCCATCAAATGGTAATCCAATTGTTTCGTAGTTTATTCATACTTATTATTGCCTCCCCAGACTGTACCAGTTCAACTGGAGGCTGGAACAACAACAACAACAATGGGGGCCAATGGAATAACAATAACAATGGAGGAAACACAGACGCTGGCTCGTGTTGGAATTTCGGGGAGCGTGCTTGCGGACAGGATCAAATCACAATGTACCAGTGTGGATACGTTCAAGGCGGAGTTTTGAAGTGGAGACAGACCAGTCAATGTGGTCAGGGAACTCGATGTGTTGTCCAAACAGGATACGCAGGATGTGTCTAAAACTGTTAAACCCACTCATCCATTATGCAGTACTATCCCAACAATAAACCCATTTTGTTAATACTCGATTTGTGGTTTGCTGGTGGCCGTATTGTTTCTCTTTGAATGGAGATTCAAAAATCTATCGCGGCAAAACGACGGCTCTCAGACGTTGCTCGTGAGTCTGAGAAACGATGTGTTCAAAAATGGAATGAAAAGCCGACGACCGCTTCCAGATAGCCAAAGACGGCACTTCCGATTTATTGAATTTAGTTAGACACAACTCAGGAATATGAAATTCTTCCCGACTCTTCCATAACTTTCCTCTCAATCTACTTTTTTTTCCAACACCTCCAAACTTTTTAAATACGATGCACGATGCGTATACACACGCTTCTCATTTTTCGACAACGCGTGCCATAACGCCTTCACATCCGACCTCCACAACGACTTGTCTTTCATTTGGTTTTCGAAGATAGTAAAGCCTGTGAGTTTTTCGGTGGAAGGGATGGGTGGTAAGGGTAGCCATGCTGGTTGTGGGCGGGGAGATGGGGAGGAGAGGAGAGTGCGGTATCGCGTTGCTCTGTTGTAATATCTCTGTGTATGGTTTGAGAGTGTGTGACGTTGATTTGTGAAAAAAAAAACCAAAAACCAAACCTGTTTTTCGGATTTGGGAAGCGTTTCCCATTTTTCTGCGATTTCGGCGCGGTCGTACACTTTGAGTGTGAGTTTCTCTTGTGTAAAGTAATCGATTGCTTTAAGACCGCGGTTCTTTGGTTTGGTATCGTCGGAATCGTCGGATTCTTGATTCTTTGATGATGATGCAGCTTCTTTGGCTGCACATCTAAGATTCTAGTTCCATGTTATTCAAAAGGGATGCTTGATTCAAATGGTTTACCCTCTTTGCACGTCCAGAAAGAGTCTCCCATTTTGCCAACGCGTCATAAGGGTCCGTACCGTCTGGAAGCGAGTGGTAAAACGCGTGAAACCCTTTGTCTCTCGGAATCAGTTTCTTTCGGTGAATTCGTTCCTTGTGTGTACATAAAGCTGTGTGGAGTGTTGTTGTGATTTCCTTGAATGCCGAGTGTAGCTTAAGTTCGTTGGTACAATTAGAAGAGAAGAAACGCAACGAAAATAAGGTACCTTGTTAACGATATCGCGCGGAAGTTGGACTACTGGGGTATTCTTGTTTTCGTCTGTGGAAAGGCTGTTGGATGAGAACGACTCGTCCACATCGCTTTCGATGATCGCGTTTCTTGGGTTCCAGAACTCGCATTCGCTTGTTTGATCATCGTTTTGATGCTCTGGGTCACTTGAAGCTGAGATTGATTTGGCTGGTGAGATTGGGGTGAAGGGAGCCTTGTCGTCTTGATTGAACTTCGCTTTCGTAGCATAGGAGACTGGGTCAGGGGCAGGTGTTGTCGCGAAGGAAGGAAACGGTGTTGGAGGTACTTGGTTCTTGTTGGTCATGGATCGTTGGTCGTTGGTTATCGAAAAAAGAAACAACAACGAATATTTCGGTTGCTAACTTTTAAGATTTCCTTTATCCGCTCGCAGATAAATAGGTAGAGAATTCTTTTCCCATCCATCCATTACTCCAACAACGAGTGCAGCAGTCAGTTAATAAGATGATACGCCCCCCAAAAAGAGTTAAAACAAAAAACATCCAGCAACGTAGATAAAGACAAAAAAGAGAGAGTCATAACGACGACGAAAATAAACAACTAAAGAAGGGAAAGGAAAACTAACAAACAACCAATGAATCCAAAGTCCGATTTTACTCGGCGGAAGCACTTGGAGTCCCGCTCTTATCCTTCTTCTCCTTCTTCTTCTTGACCAAGACAGTCTTGATCACGGTCTTTGTTGTCTTTCCAGATTCTGGGGCAGCAGATGGAGTTGAGGCTGGGACGATTGGAGTCTTGGTAACAGCGGACTCGTCAGCGGCCTTATCCTTCTTCTTCTTCTTCTTTTCAGGGCTTTGAGGTGGAGCTGGGGACTGTGGAGCGGCTGGAGCGGCCTTCTTCTTTGGGGATGGGGAAGGGGCAGCGGCGGCAGTGGGAGCGGGTGGTGTTGGCTTTGGCTTTGGAGTTGCCTTTGGCTTTGGCGCTGGTGGAGCTGGAGCTGGAGCTGAGAAAGTTGAAGTGTAAGTTTTTTTTTTGGAAATAAAAAAAAAACAGAGTCCGAAAAACTACTTTCATACCTTCTTCCTCATCGTCATCGTCATCGTCTTCATCATCGTCGTCGTCATCCTCTTCAGCTGGTGCAGCAGCGGTAGCTGGGACAATTGGAGTCTTCTTTGGCTTGGCTGGAGTCTTTGTCTTGATTGGGTGTCCTGCAGCAGCCATATCCTCGTTGTACTTGGCCTTCAATGGGGCGGCAGCGTCGATATATTTCTGTACATATTTTTCGTTAGTTCTGTATTCTCACACTACTCGCTGATTCTTATTCTTCCAACGGTATCCTAGGTGACTCGCTGCACACTTTGCTTCACAAAAACTCGTTCGCTGCGCTCACACTTCCAGAAGCTCGCCTGAAGGTATCGAGCTCTGCTCGATGACTCGCTACGCACTTTGCTTCGCAAAAAGTCGTTCGCTCCGCTCACATTTTCTTTTTCCTTGCTCGCTTCGCTCGCTATTCCCCCTTTCCCCTGCACACTTTGCTTCGCAAAAGCTTGTTCGCTGCACTCACAGTTCCAAAAGGTCGCCTGAAGGTATCGAGCTCTGCTCGATGCCTCACTACGCAGTTTGCTTCGCAAAAAGTCGTTCGCTTCGCTCACATTTTCTTTCCTTGCTCGCTTCGCTCGCTCTTCGTCCATTTTCGCCCAGTTTCCACGCTCCTTCAAAAACCTTCCTTCCGTCTCGTTCCTCGACGTCAGTCAAGTTTTTTCAGTCGTTCGCGTACTGCCGCTCGCTCTATTCTTCGCTTCGCTCAGAAAGAGCTCGCTTCGGGTGCACTCAAAAAACAGCTCGCTTCTCAACGAACCTTCTTCTGAACTTCAGACATTTCCTTCCAAAGCGCACCACACTCTCTCATAATCTCCTTAAACTGCATAGCAGTGCCAGCACTCTTATACTCCTCAGATTTCTCATCCATAAAGAGTTGGAACGAGGTACGAGGCTGTTTTGGGAGAGCCGGGTCTCTCTTTTCACGTTTCTGCTTCTTTGGTTTCTTTGAAGTGGATGAAGAGGTTTCGTCTTCGGCGTCGGTGTGGGTGGCAGAGTCGGTGTGGATTGGAGTTTTCTTTGAGGTGGTTGCAGAGGTGGTGGTGGTGGTGGTAGAGGTGGAAGTGGATTGGTGGGGGAGAAGGGATGCAAATGTCTCTGAGATGAGGGCAAAGGCATCGTGGAGCTAATATAGGGTTTTAGGAGAGAGTAAAAGAAGAAGGGGTGGGTTGTGTGGGTTAGTTGGTTATCTCCAAAAACAAGTTCTCTTAATCGGACAAACCTTCTGAACCTGAGAGGCAGACAAAGTGAGCAGATCAGCAGCAGCGTCGACTGGAACCGCCTTTTTTGTTCTCTGACGCTTTTGCTTTGGAACTTCGACTTCGGCGGAAGTCTGATCGGCTGCTGGTCGTTTGGCGGGAGACGACATTGGATTCGGTGCTCTGTTTTTGGAAAGTGATTTTGTCAGGGCTCCAAAGGAAAAAAGGAAAAAAGTCATAAGGACCCTTGAAACCCCCTAGGAATCGCTTTTTACGGACTCGAGAGGGGACACTAAAAAGCTGTGGTTCAGGTGGTTGCGCGTGTCTCTTCGTGCCCATTCAAATACAATAAATAACACATGAATTCCGACAAGGAAAGAAAGAACTAACACGATCAGATCAGTTTAACGAACTTGAAAGAGTACCAGTTAGTTGTTTTCAGTTGACGACCATACCCACCAATGATGTTTCCATCGTCTCTCTTTTCCTCTTTTTATATTCACTTCTTGACTCTTCTCTTCTCTACTTTCATTCTTTGTTTTTGACTTCCACTTCGGACACCACTTGAACCAACCAATGACTTCACTCCGCCAACTCGTCCAAGGTGGAGCTGGCCGCGCCTCGCCCCGACCACGCGATCTTCCGCTTCCGCCGCTTCCGATGGGGTCTTCAACGTCATCGGTGTCATCAAAGTCGTCGTCAGTCGTCGTTGGGCATCGACAGCGCTTTTCGTTTCGCGAAGACGCGCTTCTTTCTGAGGCAGTTCAGAAAGCATCGACAAAGAAAGACGCGAAAGTATTGGCGATGAATGTGCTGAGTCACAGGCAAAAGACGTCCGTGGTTGCGCGGCTGAAGTCGCTTGGGCTTCTGAAGAGCTTTGACAACAACTTCAACAAGAACACTGCTTCGGGCTCGGTTAAGGAAGTACCAGAAAAGAAAGTATTCAAGGGCATCCAGGATTGGTCACATGTGCATTCAAAGGCCCTTGTGGAGGCCGTCGAGGCGTTTGGGTTCAAGTGGACTCTCGTTGCTTCAGATCCTTTGTTGAGTGGTTGGAGGACGGAGTTTCTGCTCAATCAGTATTGGACTGCCGTGAACCATGGTAATTATTTATTGGGTGCCTGGAAACTTGGCGAAAAGGGAGGAATAGAGAGTGAAGCGAGTAACCAAACAAAATGAGAGCGCAGCGAACGAACTTTGGCGAAGCGAATTGAAGGAATACAGGAGAGAGATAGAGCGAACGGAGTGAGCATAGAAACGGAAATGGAACGACCTTTTATGCATTCCACACAATTAGCACACATCCTCATCAAACAAAATACAGCAACAAAGAACGATCCACCTCCATCCAAAAAGTGGACACCCGAATTAGACGCACTCTTGACGGAGAAAGTATCAAAATTATGGGGAAAGTCGTCGCGTCCATGGACTGACTTGGCGGAAACAAAAGAGTTTTCCATGTTCACACCCATGCAATTGTATTACCGATGGACAACAGTTGCAGATCCACTTGTCAAGTCTGTTGGAACTGCCTCCTCAACAGGATTTGGATGGGGAATAGAAGAAGACCGAGCATTACTCGAAGAGTGTGCGAAGCAAGGTAACTTTTATTTCCAAATCCCTTACCCACCTTAAATTCTTCACAATTAAAAAAAAAAAAACACGTGAAAATCAAAGGACCCGGTCGAATTCGGTACCACCGCATCCACCACCCCCTCCTCACCTGTTACGGAACCGCGCACCTCCGAGTCCGGCACCACGCACTCACATCAAACCGCGTCTGGACACCTGAACAAGACGCACGCATCCAGTCGTTCAACACCGAAACAAAAGGGATTCGCAACCGGTGGGTCAAACTTGCTCAAGAGTTTGGAGACGGGATCCGGCCGCGACAGTTATTTGAACGGAGCCTTGAACTCCGAGCTACAAAGTTCAAGACGGGCGCGTTTTCGAAGGAGGAGGATGATTTGATTGTTGCGACTGTTAAAGAGTGTTGTGGAGGGTTTGATTTACGGGTTTATAAGAAGCAGGGGAATGGGGGTCGTGATTTGTATGATGTGATTGCGTCTGATGGGTTTTCGACGGGTATTTGGGCAACGATTGGGGGGAAGTTGAGTCGAGATCCGAGGAATGTTGAGACGCGTGCGTTTCAGATTTGGCGGAATAAGAAAGAGTCTGTGTTTCCGGAAGAAAGACTTGTGGAGTTGGAAGAGTATTTGGATATGTTGGGGCGAGGCTTGAAACCTGAGGTTTGTGGGGTTTGTTTTTTTGGTTTGTAGGTGGGGATCTGATTGTCTTTTGAAGTGGTCTAAGCTGTCGCATCGGTTCAAATTTCCGTCACGGAATATTTCTAGTTTGGCTGCTGCAAGATATTCTTTTTGGAATTCAACTGCAGATCGGTATCTTATGGATGTTGTGACACAAGTTCTTGACGAGGCTGTAGTCAAGACCAAGGCGGGTTCCAAGCTTCGTTTAGATCATTCTGAATTACCAGTGCCTCAACTTGTTCCGTCTGCACTGCTTGAGAATGTTTGTCTGTCAAAGAAGGTGAAACCGCTTGATCCTCCTCCAGATTCACAAGCACCCTATGAAAAGTTACCTGAAGGACAAGTCTCAGCACGAGAGTTGCTTCAACTCGCAGAAAAGAATTTGAATTTACGGATTGATTACGCGTTTGTCCGTGCAGGAATCTATATGAAGGGAATCCAGGACGTATCATCTGTCAGTGGGACTGTATCTGATTCAATACCCACTGTATCGCCACTAGATACTATCCAACCCGGCGACGACGCTGTATCCGTTGGCGGACTCACAACGAAACGAACCAACGCCTTCTCCGACTTTTACACCATGTTCTCACACCTAATTCCATGGGAAATCGTGTCTGCCCGATTAAATCAGAAACTGGAGGTTGTAGTATTCGCAGGTCGATCGTACAACTCGATGCCGCAGGACCGAATGAAAGATGAGAACGGGGAGTGGTTTGTTCGACGGCTTCCGAGTGGGCGGAAGAGTTATGGTGGACCGTATGCGATCAAGTTTCGAGGGGAGAGGTGTCGGAGGAGGTGGATCTCGTTGGTGAAGGAGAGGCTTTGGAATACGGATAAGTGGTGATGAGGGATTTTGTTGATGACTGGAGGTATGCGTATTTGCGAGGGGTTTGAATAAAACAAGAGTTCATTTTGGTGGATGGAATGTGAATTGTTTGTTTTGTTTTTGACTGGACACTAAAAGGATCCCACCAAAACCACAAACATTCTCCGCCACCTTCTTCGCCGAGTACTTGGAATGACTGTCTACGCAGTGCGAGTAGGGCGCAACCCGGGACTGTATTCGCAATGGTTTGAGAGTGTTTCCAGTCGATTTCAACCAACTCCAACCCACCTGAACCAATCACAATCTCAAAAAAGGGATCTCTGCAAACAACAAGTCGACAAGTTTCCCCAATCCGAATTCAAAAGCTTCAAAAGTGTCACTGAAGCGGCAGAGTTCTTGAAACAACCGTCGAAAACTGGAAAGAGAATCAGCGAATCCGTCGTGGCGTCGATGGCAGCGAACTTGGATGCGAACAAGGGAACTTCTTTTGCTGCTGAAAGTGTGGTCGGTGTGAAACGAAGGGCCGAGGATTCAACGCAACAACAAAAGAAACAGCGCACATCCACGTCTGCTTCAGTGTCAATTAAACCTTCAACAAACACACATTCATCAACCCGTCTCCTCTCAATCGACTCTCTCAAACCCGTAACTGCAACTACCCCATCAAACAACTCAGACTCAGAGCAACCACAAATCAAAGGAATCACTCAAAGAATTACAGTATACACTGACGGCGCATGTTCTGGAAACGGTCAACGACACGCGAGAGGTGGAATCGGCGTGTTTTTTGGGGATGGGGATCCACGGAATATCAGTGAGCCTTTGCCGGGTCCTGTTCAGACTAACAATCGGGCTGAGCTCTTGGTATGTGCGGCGAATCGCGAGAACAGATAGGGTGAAAATGTATACTTGAAGGACGCTCGAAAACAGGTCGGGCTTGTTGAACGGGGTCAGGCGAGACCGGATTTTGGAGCTGTGTCTGTAGTAAAAGAGCATAGAAGCGATAGATGGATAACGAAGAAAGAACCCAAAGAAGTTGGAAAGTTGGAAAGATGGAATTGGGAATTAACGCAAAGAAGTAGCTCTTTACAGTCTCTTTCACGATCAAAATTTTTTTAACTTTATCTGCAGGCGGTAATACGCGCTCTACGTGCATGTCCACCAAACGCAGCCATCACGATCAAGACTGACTCTACCTATGTCCGTAAAGGAATCACGGAATGGATATCAAACTGGCTCCGGAACAATTGGAAAAACGCAAAAGGAGATCCTGTCGTGAACAAAGATTTGTGGGAGGAATTGGTGGTGGAAATGAATGCACGGAATCGAGATGGTGTCAAGAATGTTGATATTGTGAGTTTTGCTTTTGTTTACTGCAAGGTACTTACTTTGTTCACAGGAATATATTAAAGCACATGCTGGAATGTGGGGTAATGATCAAGCTGATCAACTTGCCGTAGAAGGAGCAAGGAGGCATTAAGGAATAAATAGCAAATACCACAATTTCTTTATTCGCGTATAATCATACTCAAGTTTCTATTCAAGTTGTCGGCATCATAGATGATCGCATCATTGACGTCGTCACAAAACTCGAAAGGATACTACTGGAGAGTGCCTTGTATCCAATAAGCGCGCTATAAAGCATCGACGCACAGCACATTATGCCGAATATAATGAACTGCCATGTCCACCCAAGCTTATCATAAATATAAGATGCGATCACTGGACCGACGCAGATCCCCAGTGCCCAAACAATTGTCATCAACGAATACGCCATAGTAACGTATTTATGAGGAACAGCGGCAACGATCGCAGGAGAAATAGGGACAACAGCCATTCCAAGAGAGAAGCCCATTAACCCAAGAGTCGTGCACGTGTATTCCAACCGTACTGGACCTGGAATCGCAAGAATAAAGAGCGAGATGGAACACAAAGAGAAACTGATGAGGAACGTTCTACGCATTCCGGCTTTGTCGAACATATAGCCTCCAATAAAGCCGCCGAAGACTAGGGGAAGCATGAGCGAAATCCAAACGAGGCCAACTGTTTCAGCGTCCATGCCATATAAATGGTCTAAATGGTATGGGAGAGTTGGTTCGATGCCGTTCTGTACAATACTCAGAACTAAAATATTAATTTAGAATGTGGAACAAAAAATAAAGTCTTCCCTTACTCATATTAAGAAACAATACAGTCCAAAGGCGCTTGAATTTAATCAAGTCTTTCACTTTCAAGTTTGTTGCATTTGAAGCAAAGCTTTTACCTGTGGTTCTTCTCAACATTGGTCGTGAGGGTGTTGTTGGTGTCAAAGGTTCAAATTGGACAGGAGACAATTCAAGTTCTTTCATAGCAGTGGTTTTTGTGGGTAACACGCCCAGAGTGGTGTTTCCAAATTTAGTGGTGGTTGGGGCATCAGCGTCAATGTATTTTCCGAGTTCGCTTTCATCGTCGTCGGGGAATGCGGAGGGTATGACTTCAATGAGCATTGAAAGGAAAATGATGTCGATGAGAAGCAGGGCCGCACATAGTATAAACGGCGCCATACGCGATATTTTGTATAATTGTCCTCCAGCTGGAGGTCCAATAACCTTCATCAGAATAGTTAAACGCATGCCACAACCCTAGGGAACACTCACCTGTCCAAGACTATACCCGCCCATAATAATCGCCATCGCAGACCCAAGATTCTCATTATCATCTCTATAAAAATCCGCAACAATTGACATTCCAAGCACCCAGACACCGTTCGACGCGAAACCTTGAAGAAACCGGGCAAATCCAAGCGCAAACAGAGACTGTCCGACTGCGAATAAGGCTGTTGCACCTGTCAACGCGATAACTGACAGGAATATCATCCATTTCTTGCGGAGATGGAATTTGCTGCATACGAGGCCGAAGAATGTCGATCCAAATACCATTCCGATGCCGTATACTGTCTGTTGGATTTTGACGTTATGTAATGTTGCATATATGTTGGGTGCTTACAAGTAATATCCCTGTAAACTCTTTCGGCGCATCAATATCTTTGAGGATGGAAGGGACAACTTTTGAAAGGTATATTGAGTAACTTAAAATGTCACTTATTTAGTACCTGGTATAACGACGCTGTAAATAACTGGTATAATTAGTCGCGCGAACTGGAGTTGCAATAGAGGAGGTACCTGTGTCTGTCATAACGCCTATGAGCACAACAAGTACTGCGTAAGCTTTGCTTGTGAATAGCATTGTTGTTGCCGTATGTTCCGTTGATGAGTTGTTGATTTCGAAGACAATGTACGTCCCGAACAATGGGGGAAAAAAGGTTCTCAGGTGCGTCATTATCTACGTAATTAAGTGTCCAATCAAACACGGCTCCATTTTTTAATGCTTCAGTTCGGACAGATCCCTGGGAATATGTTTTTACTGGATAGACCTCACATCGTTTTCGTAACACTCCTCGTGATGAGTTTTTTGAGAAATGTGGCGCTGCATCCTCTCTTTTGAATGAGACACATGGCAAGCCACTTTTCTAAGGCCCCGTTCAGCGAGAAAAAATTGCTATTTGTTTGGTGGTGATTTATGTGAATTTATCGAAATTTATGGACTGGCTATTTATCAATAAACTGTTTATTAGAAATAAACTGAAAAAGCTGTTTATGTCAAATAAACTATTTATCAATAAATCGTTTTTTTCACAAATTCCATAAACAGTTTATCACAATCCATAAATAGCCATAAATTCCATAAATTCCATAAGTAGCTCTGGACCAGCTTTTGGCCCTGTTTATTACCATTTTCAACCAATTCCACCAACAATGCAAAGATGATGTAATACACAGTCTTTTATTTGAACACACCAATCTCGTAATACATATTAACAGAGAAGTGCTGATGATGATCACAACTACTGTAACTTCAATCGCCAAAATCTACAATCATCGTTCGATACACTACTCACTTATAATAACACAATGTCAATTGAAAGCAGCAAGGCATTAGAGCGATCCCAAGTTTGAATCAAGCGTATACATTCAGAGACAGAGTGTCAACCACTGACACAAAACAGACGGTGACAAATAACGAACACAAGAGGGCAACGGGAGAAGAACGGAGAGGAATCAACAACATACCTAGATGCAGAAAGGTAAATGGGATGCTGACAGGATTGACGAGGGCCATTGTGTATGCGAGAGGGAGGGAGAGGAGTTGGAAAGGAGGGTTGGGAACTTGAAGAAAAAAGAAGGAAGAGTGGTGAGGGCTCTGATTGAATTCAAATTGGAAAATTTTTCTTACACAGCCACACTGCCACCTTCCACTCCCCCCATCTTTTTCTTCTTCAACACAAGTTTCTGGCCTGCGCATACATACAATCATCGCCTTTGATGTCTTCACTCTCATTGTTGAACACATCAACGGCAGACGTGATCCTTCCCCCTACTCCTTTATTTCTCATGCTGGAAGCCATTGCCCCGTTTCTCCGTACTCTTCTCTTTGTTTCCACTCCTTACCTCCGTATTGCGTCAACGTCCTCAAAGTTTAGGGAAGTAGATTGATCCTTGTTTTACGTTTTGGCATTGAGTGTTTTATTTTACTAATGGGTAATGGAGTATAGGAATGTTGTTCCTGTTACTTGTTGCGTAGCCTCCAGACAAAGCAGTGCGTGTGTTGATTCGGTGACGTTGGAGTAGAGGGAATCGAGGCGGTTGTTGCAAGTGAGGCGTTCAATGTAGAGCTCGGGAAGGAGAACTGCGCCGCCGTGGACGTCTTCGCGGCGGCTGTCGATGAGGGCAATAGGGTTGAGCCCATGTTGGAGGAATAGCAACGATGAGTAACGACCATTATGACTCAGACCCACCTCTGAAATGTTATTCTTGACTGACAAGCCTGGAAACATCAAGATTCTACGTTCCATGTTTATGGGTCATCTTGAAATGGCGAGTATTTTGGATTCATGAGGCCTTGTTTTGAATGTCAATAAACCAATTTAAATCAATGTAACGCTATTTTCGAATTTATCGCTGTTTATGGCTATTTATGGCCGGAATTTATCAATAAACAGCTCTGAGCTATTTATCAATAAACAGGGAAAGCGAATTTATTGATAAATAGGCCTTTCAGGAAATAAACAATTTATCGATAAATAGGCCAAAAACGGTTTTTGCTCGCTGAACGGGGCCTAATTCTTAATTCGTAATGTTGTCCATCCCGACAAACGCCTCACCTCTGGCGTGGTACTGGAGTACGAGTGTTGGAACCTCTTGACCGTCGCCTTCACAAATTGGATCGAAGCCACAGACCAGCAACGAACAATGTGGTACGATGATCCCGATGTCGTCGCGTTCGTACAAGACATGGACGCCTTCCTCAACCAACCTGCATCCACAACCAGCCTCACTTAAAAATAACTCCATCACCAAGATGTGAAGTCGAACTTGCCGAAGTTCACTTGCTGAGCAGAAACATCACAATACCCATACCAAAAGACACGTGCTTTTTGGAAACGGTTTGTAAGCGCGCCAAAAATCGATAAATAGGGCGATTTCGACTCGCCCTTTCTTCTAAAACTTATCTGCCAAACAAAAAACATGGGATTGACTGATCAAGTTAAATCAAAGACTATCGAGCTTGTCATGGAGTGAGTAGTATTGTCTTATAGTCAACTTTCTGACACCGAATTCTGTAAAATTACAGCCTTGCTTCCAAAGACACTGCTCTTGACGACCGCAAGTTTCCACCAACAAAAACTTTGCAGCTCGTTGCCAGTCTTCCAAAAGAGCAAGCTGACAAGCTGAATGGCCAGTTTTTCATGGCAATTTGGGATGACTTGCCCAAGGTGAATCGCCAGTATCCAGCCATGGGACACCGTGCTGCAGATGGTTCCAACTACTACATATCGAACCAGAATCTTGGTGCCGCCAACACTCCCTATGCGAGAACCATTACGACTTCGCACTTCCCTGTCAAAAGCGAGCTTCCAGACGCCGGCCAACTCTTTGATGACCTTATGAAGAGACCCGATGAGTCCGAGGTCCCCTTCGACGGAAACAAGGCTGGCGTCAACATGCTCTTGCACTCCATGGCCAGTGTGATTACTCATGACATTTTCAAGACAAAGCCTGGCGACCCAACCATTAACCAGACCACAAGTTACTTGGACTTGTCTTGCCTCTACGGACCCACCAAAGAGGAGCAATCTCAAATCCGCACAGGCGTTGACGGTTTGATCAAGCCAGACGTGTTTTCCGACGCGAGACTCCAGTTCCAGCTCCCATCCACGGTGTACCTGTTAATTCTGTTCAACAGAAACCATAATTACATTGCAAAGCAGCTTTTGACGGATGCTGTGAATGTGCAGGAGAACTACCGGTTCACGCATTTGGCTGGGAAGGATAGCCCTAGACTTAGTGCTGAGCGGACTGATGATATTGTGTTCCAGACTGCGAGGAACATTAATATTGCTTGTTACACTAATGTTGTGTTTCATGAGTATTTGTTGACTATTTTGGATGTTGATGTTAAGGGTACGTATTCCCTTGCACCAAATGAGCAGACCCCGAAGGACGCTTCTTATGGGTACGTGATTTTTTTTATGCCATCGTATGCGACTCCTCTAAATTATTGCTTTAGTAACGTTGTTAGCGCCGAGTTCTCTTTCATTTACCGCTGGCACAGTGGTATCAGTCGCGAGGATGCGGACTGGCTCAAGTCTATCCCAATCGACAAGTACTTGAAACTCCGCAAGGAATTCTCGTTCCAATTGACTGCCGTTGAAAATGACGGAAATGAGGCCGCGATCCAGAAAGCCAAGATGGAACACGGCAAAGCCATGATGGGACTCTTGCCTGAATTCGGTCTCTCTAAGGAAGATTACAGCCTTGGACCAATGTGTATTGGATACCACAGGGACCCAGCCACGAAAGTGTATTCCAACAAGGATTTGCTCCAAATGCTTACTAACGGAATGGAGAGAGTCACATCCAAAATGGGTGCCCGTAAAGTCCCAGAATCTTTGAGAGAGATTGAAATTGAAGGCATTGAGTCTGCACGTCGTCAAGGTCTTTGCACTCTCAACGAATTCCGCAAGCACTTCCGTTTGAAGGAGTACAATTCGTATGAAGAAATGATTACGGGTCCCGAGTGTCCTAAGGCAGACCCTGTCGTCATTGCGGCGTTGGAAAAGCACTACGGAAAAGATGGAATCAATCGTGTTGAGTTTTATCCGGGAATTGTTCTTGAAGCTACAGACGGAGAGGGAATTTCTCAAGGATATTCGATTATCCGTGCAATCTTGGCCGATGCAATCAATCTGATCAAGAACGACCGTTTCTTGGTGTATGGCTTGAATCCACACGAATTGACTCACTGGGGTTATAACTACTACAGAGCGAGTGGAGACGAAAGACAAGATGGGCTTATTTTCAAAAAGATTGTCCTCAACTGCTTCCCTGAGTGGGACCGCCCAGAGCTCCAAGAGCGCTTGAAGAACCCATTCCGTGTCAGTGGAGAGATTCACAAGGTTTAATGAATACCTACATGTTTTGTCATTTTTTGTTTCAATCATTATGTTAGCACCAATAAAAGAAGATTACACGCTTCTTTAATATTTTAAGCAACCATTCGATGATTCGGACGGTTTCATGTATTCAGTATATATCTATAGTGTTAGAATAATATCCGTTGTTGATTCCAAGTCGATGATGAGGTGTTAAGTATCCACTCCAATTCAGAAGCAAGAACTGGCGGTAGTCTCCTCCATTCTCTGCCCACGATTTATTTCAATCCAAAATTGTCTCCAGTTGTCGTCTATTTTCCCATCCCATCGAGTACCATCAGAAAGTTCCAAGCCCAACAATCCCAAGTATGCAAGATATTCTCCATGATTGGAAACACTTTCGCTTATGTCAATGCAGTCAACGTTTTTTCCCTTTTTGATACGATTTTCAGACCCATTCGCTGTACTCTTCATTTCCAGTAGCATTGCTTGCATCACAGGTCCAACTCGCTCAGAAATTCCCCTCTCTGACATCAATTTAAGAGCAAAGCTGGTCAGTAGCTCAGCAATCTCAATTATAGAATCAACGTTGCATGGGACAAACTCCCACCATTCTTGTCCCATACGACAAACCAAAAACCAAGCAGTGACGATTACTTCAAACAACGGATACCATAATGGAGAGTGATATAAAATCACTCGAATTCGACTGTGATTCGACTTCTCCATCAATACTTTGACAACACGTGCTGTGTTTTCCAGAGCGGAATACGATTGCTTTGTGGCCCAGACAATATTTCCACACATAGGCAACGTAAACTGCGGTATAAATAAGTTGTTAAACCCTGACAAATACAATTGAGAGCGATATATGAGCGTTAAACAAGTTAAAAGTTCCAAATTCATGCACACCACAAAAACTTCCGTCGGATCCACGTCTTTCAGGAGTACATACGCTATTTCATCAGGATATTCAAAGGGTAGCAATAAATGAGAGGGAACTTTTGATCGGATGAGTTCATATTGAAGTTGTAGATTCACATATGAAGTTGATGAAACTATTTCATGAAGTGACGATGGTGTACTTGTGTAATGTTGCTTAATGACCACAATAAGTCGCCGAACTTCGTAGAATGGCTCGCACGAGCTGATGGCGCCAAAGACACCTGGTATTGCCCGAATTGGTTTCACCTGGTGAGAGAATATGTTTTTTAAGCCACAATCTAAATTTCGAGCCATCTCATCTGAATGCCAATATTTAGTAAGCCTCATCATCCAATGTTCAACAATGACGTACAATTTGATACTAGACATAGACTCCACGTTATTCGCCGCCGTTCTTCTCTTTCAATTTCGCTGGATCCAAAAAGATGAGGCAGTTCATCAGGATCCACATCCAACTGCAAAAGCGGTACCAAGTTCACAGCCATTATCAAAAACGGAAGTCCCAGTTGATCCTTCTTCATTACTTGCGAGTACACATAAATCCAATAAAACGCTTTGACGGTCGCAGCTGATGGTTTGTCTGCTGCAAGAATCACGGCCTTTCGCGCTCGTTTGAAGAACCAGAGGGCAGCTTCATCAGAGATTGTTTGCGAAAAATACGCTGCAATGGCGCAGACAACCACTCTGTGTGTTTTAATCTTCAGCCATAATTGCCGTCCATAATGTTGGTCTTTACCGTAATGAGGGGGGTTGTGTGAAGAATGTCATCATGAATCCATTCACGTCCATTGTAAACTGTAATGTTGAGACACGAGAGTTTGTTGTTACAAACATGAGAACGCATTCAAAGTCCTCCATGGTTGGCATAAGATCAGGATCTTCCATGTACCAATTGTCGTGGTTCGACTCCAAGATTGGAGCTTCTATTGCTTGCATGAATTGAGTGATGGCTGGAGCAGGAGCAATCTGAACAGAATTGCCGCTAAGCCACTGGTTCAGGGGTATTGGATACGATATTGAGCTATAGATAGGCGTTTCGTATGTCTGGGACACTGGAGAAGGAAGGTTTTTGCCAGTGTTGGGGTAGATGCATTTGATTCCTTTTGATCGGCAGCCTGAGCATCCAGCGGGCTCTTTTGTGCAACCCTTTTTTCTTCGCTGGCACTCTTGGCACGAAGTCACTCGAGAAGGATACGGATCGCGGGGACCGTTCATTCAACTTTAAGATGTTAGATAACAAAATAAATTAACAATAAATTAAAAGGCGATGCACATTGCCCTTGTTCTTGCAGCGACAGCAACGGCTGCTTCAGCGGTACAGATCCCGCGTGGAGTATCGGATAAGCGTGGGTGAATTGAATTGTTTGTGACGTTACCTGGGCTAATAACGTTGCTTGAAGTTGCCCCACGCTACCAGCCATCGGCCACCAACACATTCACGTGTCTCGATGGATCACAAACAATTCCGTATTCCTCCGTGAACGATGGTACAGTGCGAACCACGTACAACCTGTTCTCTAACATTACACCTGACATTACACCTGACATTACACATCTTCAACTTCAACTTCAACCCAAAAAACAAAAGACTTCTGCGATTGTGTCGATGGCAGCGACGAACCAGGCACGTCAGCGTGTCCCTTTGGCGTCTTCTTCTGCGCAAACAACGGCCACGAACCGGCGCGGCTTCCCTCGAACCGCGTCAACGACGGCGTCTGCGACTTTGAACTCTGCTGCGACGGTTCGGACGAGAACGACAACGAATGCGAGAATGTGTGCGATGCATTGGCCGCGATTGTCGGCGAAGAACGGAGGGAGAAACGGAGGGGGGCGGAGGAGGTGCGTTGGCTGCTTGTCGACTGTTGGTTGTTGTCTGACTGTGTCTATCGTAACAGGGGATCAGGGCAAAACGCGAATACTTGGACCTGAAAGTACTTGAAGATGAAGCACGCGTGGCGGAAATCCAGGCGCTTGAGGCGGAAATGGAAGAATTCAAGGCTCGGGTCGAATCTCTGCGTATCGAGGCAGAAGCGCTGGAGGCGAAGGAAGATGAAATCGCGGATCAGTATAAACCTTTGGAAGATGTCAGTACATCTACTGAGACAGTGGAAGACCCTCCTTTGGAAACAGTGACACCAACTAGCGAAGAAGCATTCCCAGACCCACCAGAGCTCATTGTAGCGCGTGAAGGTACCTCTTATTTCTCTTTGTTTTGGTGCTAAAGGTGGTTCTCTGCAAAGCGGCTGAAAAGGCACGAAAAGTGCATGACACCGCAAACGATGCACTCAATGGGAAACAGGATTATCTCACCACACTGAAAACGCGCCACTCCCAACAGCTTGGGTTTGACGGTGGTCTTGGAATCCTCAGTCAGAAAGAGGGATGTCTGGAATACGATACGAACCAGGAGGTAACGATTTTTCATATAAACCTTACAATTACCCACTCACACTCTTTCATCAGTACATTTATAAGCTATGCTTCTTCTCCAACGCTGTTCAGCACTCGAAATACTCCAACTCAGATACATCCTTGGGAACTTGGTCGGGTTTCACTGGAAAAGACCTAACAGCCTATTCCGGAAAGAACTTGTTATACACAGAAGGTGAATTTACGGGTGGTCTCGGATGTTGGAATGGGCCTCAACGAAGTATGAAGGTGACATTCGAGTGTGGAGGTCGGAATGAGGTGTTGAGTGTTTCAGAGCCAAATAAGTGTGAATACTTGGCGAGGGTTGTTACACCAGGTGCTTGTGAGAGTGATGAAGATGTAGAGAGAAATCATGCGGTGAATGTTGCACATGGCCATGAATTGGAGGATGAAAAGGTGGTTGTTGTTGGACATGATGAGTTGTGAAAACATAACAACGAAAACAATAAAAATATCGTGTTTGAACGGAATGTTTCAAAATGTGTCTGATTCTTTGATTCCAGCGGCGGTTGCAAGCTGGTAGAATACAGAATTGGGATTCTTGAGTAACTTTGAAGGAGTATCAAATTCTTCTACTTTCCCATCATTCAATACAAGAATCTTGTCATAGTCCATAATAGTCTGAATACGATGAGCGATTGTTAGAACCGTTGCATCCTTAAATTCGCGTCGAATGGTTTCTTGAATGAGCATATCCGTTTCCACATCTATTCCAGCTGTAGCTTCATCTAGTACATAGACTTGTGTATTTCTTAAAATTGCTCGCGCAAGGCAAAACAGTTGGCGCTCCCCGACTGAAAGGTCTTCTCCTCCAGACTGAAGTCTCTGTTCTAAACCTTGTTCGTGACCACTAAACTTGTGCTTGACATGTGTAGCTTCTAACACATTCCAAATCGCGTCGTCGGAATGTTCGTGACGTGGATCGATATTGTCTCGTACTGAAGCGGCAAATAGGATTGGATCTTGTGGAAGCACTGTTATGCTTGTTCGCAGTTTGTGGAGACCGAGTTTGGAAATATCTATTCCGTCAATTAATATTGCGCCTGACGCCGCTTCAGTGAGACGGAAGAGGGCCGCAGATAATGACGATTTCCCAGCCCCAGTTCTATGAAAAAGTGTCAGTTCAAACTCTTAAAGCTATCATGATACATACCTTCCAACAATACCCACTTTCTCTCCCTTTTGAATACTCACGCTAATCTCTTTGAGTGCTAGCGGAGTTTCATCGCGATAGCGTAATGCCAAATCCTTGAATTCAACCCGGCCTTCTTTAGGCCAAGATCTACCTTCACGACTAACAACATCATCAAATGGTGTATGTTGTGGTCCTTCGCTTGGTAAGTCAAAATACTCAAAGACTCGTTCCAGAGAAACACCAGCATTCTGTAGCATACCATACTGCAACATAACCATATAAAGATATCCAGTTATTTGTACTGCATAGTTCATAGAGAGTCCAGCACTTCCAGCGCTAATACTATCTCTCTGAATAACAGCGAATATGGCAGCGCCAAACGTAATTAAAGCACCAATACATTCCAACCGAAACTGAAGCCATTTGTTAAATGCTAAATTGCTCAGAAACGTTGTTTGCTGGGCGTCTTGAAGACGGTTGTTTTTGGAAATATATAGCTCTGTTTTAGTGAAGATCTCGAACGTGTCAGAGATCGATAACGATGGGCAATTGAGTGGTACGAAGGTGGATATGGATAAAGACGCTGATGAGTGGAGAGTCAGCACACGCACAGTATCAGCGAGTCTTTATATAAAATATCCAACCTATTAACCAAAGCATATGAATAAAGAGATAAAAGAAATGATGAGAGCAAGGCTTACCTGATGAGTGGAGAGTCAGCACACGCACAGTATCAGCGAGTGAAGATTCTCCCTCATCAGGATTTCAGTATTTATAGTAAACCCGTTGAGGGAACCTTGTTGGAAGGAACCTTGAAAGGAACCTCGACAGGAACCTTGGTTGGAACCTTGACTGGAGTATCGGAACTTGACAGCGCACTGGGTCTCGGGATCGAGTGGTTATGATTCCACACAGTTTTTTGGAATGCACGCACTGTAGCAGCTCCTGTAAATGTAGTATTTGCGTGTGAAAATACAGGGGATCCTGTTGTTCTTGAGACTCGTTGGACAGCTTGAGATGATTTGAGGTAAAACAGCTGAATGTAGATGTAAAGCGCGAAGAGAGGTATGATCACGATGATGAACATGGGCGTAATTGCGCAGACTACAATAACAGATGATATTGCGAGAGTCACGTCTGTGAAGAAACCAACGAAAACGTCGACAAGAGATTCATCAACGGATGCAATATCGCCGACAAATCTGTTTGTGATTCTTCCAAGTGGGGTGGTGTCGAAAAACGACATTGGGGAGTGGAGTACGCTTTTGAGCATTGTGGAGTGAAGGACTTTGGCAGCACGTTGCCCAACTTGAATGTACATGGATAAGTTTGTTGACAAAACCAGGCAGGATGCAAGAATTACAAGTGTAGCGTAGATTCCAAGGTAGTAGAAAGTAGAGTTTGTTTGATTTCCGGTTTGAGTGGACCAGGGGTTTGCACGAACAACGTATTTATTAAAAACCAAGAGAGATGAATTAAAGCCATGCACTCCGCATTCCACCGACTTTCTGTCCTGAGATAATGTAAGTTCTCACTAACCAAACATTCTGCTTCACCCACACCTGCTTGCCAGAGCTAGCGTCCACACCTTTGACAGCACGAGAAATAAAGTATTCTCGTTCGTAATTTGAATCTACAGCTTCAGGCAAAGTAACAACATATTTGAAGACTTCAGTGCCAGGGTCGTTTGAGAAATACTGAAGAACAGCTGTTGCTGCAGGATCTAACAAGGAGGTATGATGCATATCTTCAAGGAAAAGCTGCGGCTGTGTTTCCGCAGGTTGTATGTTGTAGGTGAGGGTGCGGCCATCCTGAGACACAATTGAATCGAAGACAGTATCACCAATAATGCGCAGGTAGACTATAAGCTTCATCAATCCATTCTGAGCCTGGTAGCGCACTAACTCGTGCAAGCGAAGGTCTGATTGCATTGCCTTTGTTGCACGAATAACATCCTTTGAGTACATAATTCCCCGGACAGTGTGAGGAGGAGTAGGGGCTGTTGAGTTCGTCGAAGAAGCCGCTGCTAGTAGTGAATTGGGCGGAAACGGAGTAGATGGTTGCCATGTAGTAGAGGGTGTTGATGTCGGCAGCTTTCCAAGTAAAGACTCAATGCCACCTGATGATGGTATAGTAGAGGGTCTTGGCGCTCCAGTCCCTTCGTTGTCTCCATCAGTATCGCTGTCATCGTCGCTGTTCGCAGGGTCATCGCTGGGATTGAGCTCCATTGGTTCAACATCGTTTCGAGGATCCCAATCTGTGCATGACTCAGATTCAGTAATAGACTCAACAATTAATCATCACTCACCAGGATTCTCCAAAAGGCGGCCTCTTACTTGTTTGATCTTCCTGTTGAGTGTCGGGGCTTTGAAATCTTTAAGAGCAGGACACGCAGCCTTCACGGGCTTTCCAGTCAATGGCTGGTCAGGTTGATCCTTCTTGCGGAGGTAGTTGGCAAGAATCACTGAGTGCTTTGTGTCCCAGCTACGATGGTCGAGCGAGTTCTTGAGCGTGCGTTTTTGAAACTTTTTGGGGGAACGGGGCATTTCTTACTGGTAACAACTATTAACCTCTCTTCCCTTGTTTTTATGCTTGATACTCACTCTGACTCATTCTTATGAAAGGGGAGAAAGCAGAGAGGTTGCTTTTAATAGGGTTCACAAGTTGCAAAGAAAAAACACTTGTGTCGGAACCAATGAACTTCAACATTAAAGAGCCCATTCTAATTGCAATACTATTTGTTTATACAGACGCATATTTTCGCTCTGTTCACTTTCAAAATAAGAAAATATTGAAAATTGTTCCCAGATTATGATGTAGCGGAAGCAGCCTGATACATTAAATGCATGAACAACTTGTTAAATGAGAAGATAACGGAAGGAACACGAATAGTACAATATCAGTTCATTTTTTTGCTTTGAATTGAACATGGCAGGTGTCTAAGTGTCTTGGTTCAGTGGCACCATCAGTTCAAAAAAGTTCAGGGTTTTCCATGTTGACTTACAAAAAATTAGGGTTGAAGTAAACCATCAGAGTTACGCAGAGTGATGATTTGAGTGTGTAAGCGAGTGGAAATGAGTCAATTTGACAGAGGAGGCAAGATATAAACTGTACATACATTGAAGGAGGAGAACCATAAACATGACTGACAGCACAGATTTTAATCCTGTGTGGCAAAAGCAGCTCCTTCTTATGGTTGGTGCAGCCACTGGATTCTTGTCTCTATCCCAGTTATCATTTAATCGGAACAAGAAAGTGTGGAAGTCGAGATTTGCGGCCCTCTTTGGACTTTCCGTTGAATCTGCTGTGGACATATGGCTCATTGTTTCTCATTGGGTCCTTGGCAATGGACTTGAGAAAAGGCACTACCTTTGGTGTCTGAACTTCTTGAAAGAATATCCAACGGAACGTTCCGCCGCTTCTAGATTTGGCACAAGTGAAAGTAATTGGAGGGATAAGATCAAACGAATGTTGCTGGTTTTCAATCGGATGAATGAAGTAAGTGTATATCTATTCTCTGTATTTATTTATTGATTTATTATTCCAAAAGATACATTTTTCCGATCGGTTTGAAAACTGGCAATGCAAAAAACCGTCGTGCTATGTTGATGGCATTGATACCCTTATTGAGGAAGTTTATCCGTTTTTCAAGGGTCTGTACAGTCATAAGTTTAAACATGCTGCGTATCGGTACCAGGTTGCGAGTGCGATTGGGGTCTCAAAGTTTGTTCATATTTCGGGATCCGTACCTTGTGGTCTCTATAATGACTTAAAAATGGTGAAAAAGAGCTTGTTACCAAAACTTGAAATTGGGGAGAAGGTGGCTGCAGATGAAGGTTACGTTGGAGTTCCAGGAAAGATTATGACTCGCCTTCCTGGCAACAGTCCTTCCATCATCAAACACAACCGAAATCTCAGTATTATGCAATCACGGCATGAAGGCATGAATGGTAAATTGAAGGACTTTGGCATTTTATTTCAAATGTTTCGAGGGCGGAGAGAAGAGCACTACCTGATCTTCACGGCTGTGGCTCAAATCACGCAAGTTAAGATGAGACGTGAGCCAGTGTATGATATTATGAACCGATTGTACTTTTAAATAAAAGAAACGTGCAAAGAAAAGAAAAGAGCGAAGTTCGTGCAAACCCCAGTGGTCAAGCCAAACACCTGTTCCAACGGATACTACTTGAGCAGCGAGGAGTAATACGAAAGATACGCAGACCCAAACAATGCCAGCGGTACGAGCATATTTGATGTACACAGAGGTTTTCGTCAGTCCTTTTGAAGTGGCTTCTTTGCCGATGAGTTTTCCGTTAGACTTCTCTGTATTAGGTTCTTTTGGAGGTACTAGTGCCTCTTCTTTCGGCTTCTCTTGCGCGGACGTTGTATTCGAGTTTTCAATGTTTTCAATGTCGGATTCATCATCTCCGGCAAATTCGTCAATTAAAGCTTTCACCGTCCCGTTCTTCATATCCATCAATTGTTGGAACGAGCCTTGCTCACTAATCGTCTTATCTTTTAGCAACAGCAACTGATCACATTGCTGAAGATACTGAATTCCGTGAGTGACGAAAACGCGAGTCTTTCCTTTCAATATTCCATTCGGTCCAATAACATGGTCAAATATGTGTTTGCTCACATGCGCGTCGACAGCGGAGAGAACATCGTCAAGTAAGTAGATATCAGACTCGTTATATACAGCTCTTGCTAAGGAAATGCGCTGTTTTTGGCCACCAGAGAGGTTAACCCCATTTTCGCCAATTTCTGTGAGATCTCCAGCAGAAAAGAGGTCCAGATCCCTGCGAAGAGCGCATGCGTCGATAACAGCTAACAGCCGAAATTATTTAGAACCATAAATCCATTCAGTGAGGAAAGCAGCCTACCGTTAAATTTGGCCGCGTCATATTCTGAACCAAACAAGATATTGTCGCGAACTGTTGCATTCTCAATAAATGCTTGCTGGCCGACGTACGCAATTGTTCCAGAAACACTGACGTTTCCAGAGCATTTGTGCATATCTCCCAAGAGACATGATAGTAGCGAGCTTTTACCAGTTCCAACACGCCCAATGACTGCCACTAGAAACTCATTCGGAATGACAAGGTTTATATCGTTAAGAATGGGTTCCTCGTCAATTCCATTCCAGTTGAAAGCCCCATTCTCGATGACAATAGCATTTCCATCATTGGAAACGTTGTGGTTCACATTGGATTCGTCGATTTCATCCAAAAGGAAGTACTTATTTATTTTATTAATTTTCAGAAAACCGGAATAACTCACTGTTTCAATACGTTTTTGTGATGCCCAAGCCGCAGAGCCCAGATTGAAAACGGCACCAGTAGCAGCAATCGGCATGGACAAGATATCAAACAGATACAATGACACAAATATTCTGTTCGCGTCCAAATACAATCCCGAACCTGAATTAACCACTGTGAATACAGCGAAACTCGCCAATGACACAAAGAGAGGTGTCACTTTAGAAACCAAATCATCAAGCGACTTGTAAACTCCAAGTAACTTTATACTCTCCAGTTCCAAGTCACGTGCCTCAGTGACCCGTTTATGAAAAAGCATATCCCATCCGTAGAGTTTGAGTAACTTGATACTCGCCAAAGTTTCATTGACAAGTTCAATACGTTTATCCCCACGCGCTTGTTTTGTAGTGAACACTTTTGTTTGACGTGCACCAATAAACCTCTGAATTGGGAAGGCGAGGAATATCACTGCAAGACCTGCGAGACACGAAGCTCCCAGCTGTTGCCAAAGAAGATAAATTGCTACGATAATGTGAATAGGGATACCCAGAATCAGGTACGTAAACTGCATGTAGTTCATCAGGTGGCCAGAATCTGTTGTGAGGAAGTTGTTGATTTGGCCTGTGGAAGTTGATTGCCGAGAGGCGTTGGTGAGTCGCAATGATTTACGGAAGACGTGGCTGTTAATGGCTGTTCGAATTTGGTATCCGGTCCCCATGGCTGTTATCCAAGATTCTACGCCCATAAACACGGAGATGAGCGCGTTTAATAGGATTCCGGTAGCTATGTAGTAACCAATGTATGATCTTGTGTCTCCTGAGCCAAGGAATGTCAATAGAGCGTTCAGCAAAATGGGACTCATAAATGTGCAAACAGTCTTGATACAGTACTCTCCAAAGCCGAGGAGTAGCGCCGGGAAATACGCTCTTAACAGTGCGTTGATAAGTTGAGGTTTCCTATTTTCTTTCTTTGCTTTTTCGAGTTCAAGCCGCCAGTAACGTTCAAATTTGGTGTGAATGGCAGAGGCAGAGTGGCTCTTGTCTGGACGCCAGAGATCATCAATCGTCAAAGTCTTCTTGGATCCAAGGATGAGAAGGGGCTGAATATACCAGTAGGTCACTCGAGAGAATACGTCACCTAGTCTTTGTCTGTGAGAAGATCTCTTATCGGAATCAAATTTTCCTATCCCCAACCTTTCATCGTCAGGGAAAAACAAAGCGCCCGCGAAGAAACTTGTTCTCGGACAGAAAAGACAACTCCCATCGCAACTGCATCGAAGGAACAAAGTGTTGTGACAATGGTAAGTAACCCCCTCATTAAACATCGCACAGTCGTTCTAAAACACTAACAATTGATTATTGGGCATCAATAGCAACGAGACTCAAACTTTGGGCTAACAGAGGACCAGCTTCAACAGCTCCGATTCCATGTCCATCGGCTAGGAGTGTCTGCCAAGAAAGCGTTCAAGCAAATGAATGAAGTGATCGCAAGCTGCTATGGAATTACGTTTGATCAATTGACGGTGAGTTGGATGTCGTTCTATTGACTGCGACTGATAACAATGATCACAGACTCTGATTAAGAGGATCGAGAAAGAGGAGTACGTTGATGATGAAAACACAGAGCCGGGAGAGCACCTTTTGATGCGTCCGCTGAGACTCGGACCTTCGCCTCAACTGCAAGCTTCACCTGACGAAAACAATACAGCCACTCTGTCGGCTACTCCAGCAACACAAGCGAGTAAGTCTTCTCTTGATTTTCTTATTCCGCCTCTAATATCGCAGATCAGCTTTGCAACCTATGTTGAACGTCATTCAGAATCAACTCGGACTCATACATCAGCAGCTCGCGACTGTTCCCAATCAAGACGCATCATGCAGCACTTCTATTCCTCAAGCTGCAGGAGAAACTGTCGTCATTCCTTTGGTCAGAACTGTCCGAAAGGAGAGCCCACCATCCACATACCATCAGTTCCAAAAGTATGCCGGGGAGCTTGTGAGACGTAAGAAAAGCCGTTGTTTAGTTTCGAGTATTGTAATTCTAATTCTAATTTGTAGAGTTGAATATCGACGGAGAGGAACTCGCAAGTGACGAGCCGTATGAATCTATTAGTTTCGTTAAATGGCAAGATCTGTACAAGCAAGAACATGAAGGGAAATCAATGTACCAAGTAGTTCGCGAACAGAGAACCCCTGAACATGTTGAGCTGTGGAAGAAATGGGAGAGCGAGGTTGAAGAGTTGAAGCGAGGAGGCTCAAGATACAGCGAACTACCAGAGCAGACTCTTGTTCGAGAGCGAAATAAGGTTATTAGGCAAGTGTCGGATAGCCATAAAAAGCTCGCAGGTAAGCGTTATTCCTTCAGTTCATCCAAACTCATTCCTTAGCGCAGAAAACTTTGGAATACAAAGTCATGCTGTTTTATACAACACAGGCACTGGCAAGTCGTTCAATGTCAGCGCCGGAAAGATTGGGAAAAAACTGAGCAAGCAGTTGGCGAAATCTCCCGTTACTCATCCCCCAGCAATGTTCTTGGCTGAGTTGTATAAGCAGCACAAGAAAGAGAAATCAATCCTACCCAGTAATTTCGACCCCTCAACCAAGCTGGACAGTGATGCGCTTCGATTGCGGGCAAGGACACTTATGCTCAAGCACCTCAATGAAGAACGAGCTAGGCTCCAAATGGAATCTACGTCAACTTTTCAAGTTGAGAAGCTTCTGCGGCCAAATGGGTTTAACGGAGTCAGACTCGTGGGATTTGAATTTACTCCAAAACAATACGGAAGCCTTCGATCAGCAGTGAGAGCTTGTTAGATATGAAATCAAATACTTATGTTGTGCATAGCAAAGCAAGCTACTATTGAAGCATCTCACGATTCCTGGCAAAATCCGCTTGGAAAAGGTCCCACAAAATGATGGTGGGGACGTTGAAAATGCTGATGACGAACCTGATAATGGAACAGATGAAACCGCTAGTGTGACTCCCGAAAATGTTGCGACTGATGTTGCGACTGTTGGTGTTGCAAATGGTAGCTCTCATAACTCGGAAATGGAGGGCGCAGATACGATTCCTGTTTCGCAGACAGTTCACCATGAAGTTGATTCAAACAGAGTAAGATAACATTGATTGTACTGTTCGTGTTTTAACAAAAACTGAAGATCATTGAACCGTGTCCCACTCTATCTGCCGTAGATTCCACGTTGGAAGCAGCAGTCATTGACTTACTTGCCAATAATTTGGAATAGGCCAGTGTGTAAGACAGCATAGTTTAGGCTTGACTTCCTTCACCTTACTTTTTCTTGTCTTCTATTCCTTCCTTTTGTTCTGTACCTTCCCGCGTCTTTTCTTCCATCACTTGTTTCTTTCTCGTCTCTTTCGTTTTTTCTGTCATTCCAACAATAGACTAGCTTGATGCCATTTTGCCCATTGAACTATTCCTGCAGGTACCCAAATTCCGACATTGAGAGGCATCTAAAACTTGTGCATAATGTACAATCAAACTTGTTGGAGCCTTTGTCACGATATGGTGACACTCACACACAACTCTATGACGACTTATGCAGGCTGGCAGTTACAACTGAAGACTTTACGGAAAACGAAAGAATCAAGTTATTTAATCACATGGTAACTGTAAATTATCGCACTATGTATGAGATCATTCAGGCGAATCTTGGGCTAACAAACATCAGAGTTCTCCTCTTCACGAAACCTTCCGAAAAGCGTACGTTATCTGGAGCAAGTCCAACTCAATTCCGAGATTTAGCAAAGCAAAGTTTAATAACAAGGCGTCCATTCTCGTTTTATTTGAGCTGTCAGTCATATGCAACAGTTTGGTTAAGAAAGTTCCGAGCTAACCCAACGGGAAAACAAATCAAACCAACACCAGACGAAGTTACAAAGGAGTTAAAGGCTCAGCGCGCAAAGCATTCAGCTTAAAATTGGCTCAAGTTTGGGAAGAATCACGTTCTATGGTGTTCCATGGGGTTTTTATGGTGGAGTTTGAGCATCAAACTAGATTCTTTTCTGCAGTGTTGCGATTTCCGAGTTGAAAAGGTTAATTTCGATATTCGTTATATAAACGTAGCCTACTTGTAAATTTCGACATCAGTAACACTGTTTCCGGTTGTGTTGCAAGATGATTTGTGTAGGCCCTACATGAACACTAGACCAGTTACAACTAAGTTTCAATATTTCTGACAATCATTCAAATATATGTTTATTCGTTCATTTTATCTTGTCTAATGTTTTGGCGACTCAAAACAGAGTCTTTTGACAGAAACGCAGCCTTTATCTCGTCCAAGTGCTTCTCCAAGAACAGACCCTCAAATTGCTCGTCTTTAAACATAAGCAACGCTTCCTCCGCAGACCTTGACAATTCTTTCTCAACTGCCATTCTCCTCCTCCTCAAACCCATTAAGGCAATCCGATCTCGGTCTGCCAGTCCTTCCAGCTTCTTGGAAACAGTTTCCCAACGCGTCTCAACTCGGTTATCATAGTATTTCACCATATTGAGCAAATAGTTGCGATGGTGGAAGAGGTCTTCACAATGTCTAAAATACAGAGTCACAAACTCGTCAATATTTGTCTGCTGTAGATCTGTTGGAGCTCGAGAGAGTGCCTGCTTCACTTCAGCAAATGTAAGAGGAGTGGGGCTCGTTGGTTCCATCGCTATTACAAAGTATAATTAGCTCCTCAAAAACAGGATGGCGTACACAAACCATTGAACTCATCCAACTTCTTGTACAAATCAGTGAATGTAGAAGTCATGGCCTTCTTCAGTCGATTTCCCATTTTTGTTCCAGGAGCTCCCCGAAGGTGCTTGTCCATCAAAACAATTGATCTAGCAAGGTGGTCGATTTGAAGCCTCAAGTCGTCTTTGGTGGAAGGTGGCTCCTTGCTTGCGCGATCAACAAGCCTTTGCCGTAACCCAGTCACAGACTCCACAACAACACTGTAGCTCGTAGTTTCGAGTCTCCTCCATTGCAAACCCAAAGCCGCCTTCACCTCTGCCAATCCTGCAAACACAGCCATCAACTTTTTCACTGTCCAAGCGACTAACTTCCTAACTTTCGACCAATTGTAAAACTCCAAGAACAGTACAATATCCAATCGACGATTTTCATGGGTTTCCCGTTGAGTTAACCCTATCATCCGAGCCAACCAACTGTTCACGCGCTCATGGCCCTCTCCATCCATTGTCAACCCCAAACCCATCAAAAACCTTGGACTGAAGAGCGACTGGCAATCTTTCCCGTGTGCATAGACGTGCATGGCTGGAATAAACAAGATAAACAGGATAGTGTCAATGATTGAGCGCAGGAGGCCGTAGAAGTCTAGATGGTTCAACTCTTTACACGCAACGTCGTAACCCAAAACTAGCCCACGCTTCTTGAAGGAGTCCATTCCCCAAGCCACTACGTCATCTGCATACATGAGTCGCTCCCCCCCTTTGACATCTGAATAGGGATGGTTAGCCAACACACATTCTGCCAAATCAGCCAAGACTCACCATAAACACGTTGCACAATTGCATGAGCTGCGCAATCAACGTGCACAATCATGTCAACATCATTTCCTGTTGGCAAACCAACACCTGCCGCACCCGCTTTGTGTTGAGCCTCACAACCAAGCTTAGGAGTCCTCCGCTTCGCCTCCTTAGCATCAGCAACGACATCCCGCACAATAGGCTCTTTGAAATACGAATTCGTTAATTCAAAGCTTCCGTGACTTCCACCGCCGCCTCGCTCCTCTGATTTTTTGTTGGCTGAATGAAAACCGTCAAGAGTCTAAACAACAACTTATTAGCTTTGAAATCTACAACAAGGAAGCTTACAAAGGCAGCAGGCCCATGCGCATCTTCTCCAATCCCAACACAAGCAGGACAAACTGTCTGACCAATGCCTAATTCCTCCAAAAGTTCCGGTGAAAAGGTTCCATGGTGTGTGTGATACTTGACAACAGCGAATTGTCGCACAGCATCCATGAAAGGCTGATATAGACCTGATGTCTTTCCATCTTTCAAGTCAGTACCAAAGAAAACCTCGCACAGAGTCTGAAAGGCAACCCCAAGAGCCCGAAACTTGAGAGAAAGACTAACTACTTGGTGGGAGAAGGCATGATCTGAATTCAAAAGATTAGTAAGACGAAGAGAAGATGGCGAAGCAAGGTACCTGTATTTTGCACACGAGACGCAAAAAATCCGTGCTCTCGCAAGAGAACAACGCACATTTCGTTTCCATTCTGGTGGTCAGTGCAGCACACGAGTTGAACGCGCTCTGTGCCTGTTAGAGAATGGAGTAGAGCCCGCCTTCCTTTTCCACGAGCAGCCGAACAGCAGCGAATCTGCTTGAACTTTTCATTTCCAAAAGACGTTGTAGGAAGCGGCGGAAAACTGTCCCACTGATCCTGAATTCGGTGACAGTGGTTACGGGTACGATGGATTGTAGCATGAGTTGTGCAGTAATGAGTGGACTTGAGGCTTATTGATGCACATGAGTAGCACTTGTATAGAGGTGTAGCGGCACATGAGTCAACCACACAACAACGAGCCTCAGCGACATCCAGAGTTTCCCAACAAGCAACCGCAACTATAAGCATCGGAATCACGATCGCGTAACTTTCTATCCAGTCAGTTCGCTGTCCCTTCCATGGAGTTGATCCTCGTTGGGTCAGAGGTGCCAATCCTACGTTCGACGAGAACTCTGCTGCACGCTCCTCCGTCCAAACCCCACTGTCCACACTTCCCACACTTTCTGTTTCACTATCCGAATCAGTTTCGCTTACTTCGTTGCTAAGACGATGTGAGCTGATGAAAGTCATGAAAGACTTGGTTGACATACCTTCCAACGTCTTCCATTGCATCTGGTATAGGTGAGCTGTGGGCAATGTTCCCGTCGAACGAAGAAGCTGGAGAGGCAGGAGGCCCCGGAGTACTTGCTTCAGCATACTGCATCTGCAAGTGCTGATTGACAAAGGCCCACGCCTCATCATTCAATACTGCATCCTCAGATGAGCTAGAGTCAGAGTCACTTGCGACGTCCTTGGTAAGGCTGCCAAAGCTTCGATAGTTGCGCCGAAATGCCATGGTTGTGATTCGGTACTTGGTGATAGTGCGACTTTGTCTTTCTTCGCGGGCGCTTTGTTTTTCCCTGACGATGAAAGGTTGGGGATAGGAAAATTTGATTCCGATAAGAGATCTTCTCACAGACAAAGACTAGGTGGAATACGTTCACGTTGGAGCCTAATGGAGTTGGTTGAGCTGGTTTCGTGGCGTCAAGTTCGTCAGGTACGTATGCTAGGTTTTCGAGAACAAACGACGCAAATGTAAGTATAGATTGAAGGATGAGGGTAATGCCGAATGGGTGCAATAAACCCTAAAATTGATGTGGAGATTTAGAGTGGCGTCTCACCAAACATCACGTTACCAAGCTATTGCTGAGTGAGCGCATCCGGATTATCCATACAGCAGTTATCGTGAGCCAGTATAAGAGGAGTCCAGTGGAGGCCTTTGCCATGTATCTGTGCTCCAAATAGAGGATGAGACCAGCGGCAACCGAACCCACCAACGTCATGGCACTTGACATAACCAAAGATCCAGTTCTTTCAAGACCACTAGAATCGGAAAGTACAATAATCTTTGCAGCCATAGAAGTCACAATATATGCAAGAGCCAGTATCTGTTGATGTTAAGATTCAGATCTTTAACCAACACTTAAAAACCATTACCCTGTTCAGCGTAATATGCCACCGCTTGTGCTCATTCAAACTTCGAGATCGGAGATAGCGGTAGCGCAGGAAAGCATAGAGTATCAAAGCAGCATTCGGAATAACCGTAAGTACACTAAAAGTTGACATCGTTAGGCGAACCCCCAACTATACAAGCTTAACCAACCTTTCTTCAAAGCATAAACTGAAATCCGCGGACCCATGAATATCCCAGACAGTAAATTCACTGTCGCCACAGAATTGGACCATCTGTTTTTTTCGAAATGAGCAAAACAACGTTGTGTTAAGAGGCCCATGATAAAAAACAGTGGCGATATAACGAGTCCCATGATATTCCAGGATGAGTATAAGTTCATTACAATTTAAAATTGATAACACTTTATTCCCTAGCGCGGATAAGGGTTCATTCAACTCCTGTATGCTCTCGTAGTACTAGTCATCAGAGGGTTGTGTCCAGGAGGCTGCAGGTAGTGTAAAGAAGGCATGCGCGATACTGGCTGGGAGACAGCTACAGGAGGAGGTGGCGGATAATGTGGTGGGTGGTGTGGAGGTGGATGGTTCCAGTAATGTTGTGTTTGTGGTTCTCGGACATTCCAATCCTCTGAATAGTAATGTGGATGATATGAGGTGGGGTGTGGATGATATGGGGTGGGTTGTGGCGGGTAGTGGAAGGAACTGTGCGTTGGCTGAGTTGTGTTTGCTAAAGTGTTGCGGTATGGATAGATTCCCTCGAATTCTGCATACAATTGGAAGACTGTCTTTTCTTCCTTCATATTTCCGAGATATATGTTTTTGTAGAGTGTAGAAGTTTCATCGGATTGATTCTTTAGCGCGCTATCTGCGTCGTCGCCGTCTTCAGGTTGAGTATCCTTCCAACCGACATTGGCCTTTTTTACCAGAGACTTCAAGTCGGTTCCATGCTCTTGCATTAGTGTTTTGAGAGTGTTGTCTTCTGTGGGTCGTTCTAAGTCCGCTGTCTTATTGCTTTTGTAGTAACTGATTACTCGATATTTAAGACCGTCAGATGCTTTTAGCGATATGGTTCTCTTTGTAAAGCCATTCTTGGTTAACTGGGTTCCGCGTTTTAGTGTTTTGGAGGTAAATATGGGATCCGCTCCATCTTTTGATGAACTGCGCTTCATTGCTTCGCGGGCGACTGCATCGCCTGTTGATTGAATGTTCACAGGGTCATTTGCATCAGTATCTTCAGTCGATTTAGTGTCTGCGGACTCGATTTGTTTATCTATTTCATAAATACGAATGGGTGTTACATTTTTTTCAAAGATTGACAATTTAACGCTTACACAGAAGGAAGTGCCCCAGTGTTCGCGAAAGAGACCACAGGATACCATCCTACAATCAATTAAGTTATTTATATTCGATTCGTAGAAAGAGACACGCACCCTCCAGCGTTTCAGCGGACTATCCTCAGGTATGACAATCACCGATCCGTTACGTACGCGGATACTCCCGCTTTCACCTTTATGGCCACTATACGGCTTAAGCTTCCGCAGGACTATCGACTCAATAAGGATCATTGCGTCAAGCGGGTCGTCAATAAACCCATTATAAGTTTCAAAGGAGGCCAGGCCCGTTGTGTCGCTAGTCGGGTCTGAACGATCTGGTGTTTCTTTAAGCGGGCGCAGAGAGCGGAGAGGTGGTTTTGGGGTGTCATCGGCAGGGCGATTACGTTTGAGTTTTGGGAATTGAGTGTCTGAGCTGCTCGACGAATCGTATGGATCGGTTTGAGCCGGTCGTTTGGTTTTCTGGCGAAGATTGCGGGTGGACCGGGAAGGCGTCCATTCGACGGGGTCCGGCAGAGGTTCCGACATACAGTTTGAAGTTTTTCTTTTTGAGATGGAAGGTGCCTTTCAAAGGTTCCAACAGAAAAAAGTTAAAAAAGAGGTTACTACCCTAACTTAACTTGACATCTTGCTCTCATAGTCCCTCTGCAGTGAGCCCTGACATTAATTTATGAAAGTCTTGGCATTTTACATACTAGCTTTGAAGAGTTCCGCGAAATGAAAAACCAAGAATAACGCCCCATGACACGTATTTATTTTTCGGGTCGAAACACTATTTTCAAAAGAGCATCTAAACTCGGTCCATTTTCATTGTATTTGGATCCATCACAAAGATCCAACAACCGCTTGTATTTCTGTTCCCGTTCATCTTTTTCCTTTTTGATTATTTCGTATTGTTGTTTCAGAGCAGTGACGCGTGCAGTTGAGAGGACTGCCATGGACTCGAGGAGGACAAGTTTGTTTGTATCTGTGGAAGAATTCTTTCCGGAATTTGTTCGTTGTCTCTTTGCTGAAGGATTTTTTACAGTGGCGGATGGAGTTGTAGTAGAGGTGGTTGTGGCTGAAGAAGGACTTGGGTTTACGATTCCACTTCCATCAAAACTGATTGAGGGTCTGAAAAACCGGCCGCCTATAGAAAGCTCTGGTGTGGTAGGATTTTTCGTGAGCGTGTTGATGCCTGCTTGAATATACTCGTTAATTTCAGTATGGTTTGTTGAAGAGTCAGTCGCAGTGCCGACACTGGCGAGTGAGGACGCCTTCGCCTTCCAGTCCTTCATGACACCATCGTAGCCACTCTTATTCAGCACGGCCGCATCCAATTGCGGGGTCCATTCCACTTCGCCAACGACTCTTGTTGCCGGTTCGCGAAGCCTCTGTTTCTCCAAGTTGCTGATTTCAGAGACAAACGACCGCGCCCGTTTCAGTCTGTTTCTGAGTTCGGTGTTCTGTCGTTTGATGATGAGCGCATCGGATTTGAGAACGGCGTTTGCGGTGGCGGCAACGTTCGCGGCGGTTTCGAGACTTGAATTTGATTGCGAAAGACGAGTTGCTTTTGTGCGGAAGAGTTCGAGAAGGCCTGGTTTTTGATTGGTTGGAATTGGTTGGAATTGGTTGTGGTGAACGAGAAGGTGCGTCTCACTTTGGTGGCTCTCCTCAAAGGATTCATGGTGCACTTCTTCGGCTTCAGAAACTAGTTTCTCAACAAATTGGAGAAGAGAATTGTCAGAAGAGTTTGTGTCGGTGGCGTCCATCCTGCGGGTTAAATATGTTTGTGTTTTTGGTTGATATTATAGTATTTAAAACCAACTCACTGAAAGTAAATAAATATCCCCATTATCTAAAGTTTAATTCCAGGTATCAGCAGAATCTTAAATACCAAAGCTCACAAAAAAATAAAATAAAAAACACCCCGTCAAATAAAGAGCATCGTCACTGCATCATCCTCAAACTCTCCGGCAACAACGCCAACACAGCCCTCAACTGTTTCTTCAACTTACAAAACTGGTCCCACGACGGAATATACCCATTCAACACATCCTTTGACGAAACAATCCCCTTCGCACTCCCACTACCACTACCACCACCCTCAAAATACCGCGCATACTGCGAAATCTCCTGCTTCACACGCAACAACAAATCAACACACTCAATCTCCAACCTCCCTTCCTCCCTCCCCCACGCCTCCACATCCGATTCACACAACACGTGCATATAATGTCCCCGCCATTCACGGTTCAGTTCCGCCGAGCGGTGGGATAGCCAGGATGCGAATGTACGCGACTTTAGGAACCGCGCGTATAGATCTAGGAGGGATTTTTTGGAGGTTGTTGGGAGTGGGGGTGGGGTTGTTTGGAGGAGGGTTGTGAGGAATGTTGCTTGTTGGAAGGGTTTTACTTCCGGGTGTGCGCGGAGGAGGGATAAGGTCCTTTTGTTGGAGGGGAGGGGAGGGTTAGTATGGACGGCGGGGTATCAAGAAGGAGTTGGTTACATTGTTAAGGGAGAACCAACGATAAGAGTTTCGTAGTGTCGGTTCAGGGGTTGGAGGAATTTGTCGGTGAGGGTTACAAAGTGGCGACGCATGAGGTTGTCGAGGAATTCGGGGGATGCGCCAGACGCAATGTGGTCGGAAATTTCTTTAAACAGTTTCTTGTCGCGTGTCACTATTGGTTTGTGTTTTGTTGATATGCTCTGGATTGGTGACGGTAAAGGTAAGTTGATGTGTCAGGAATTCGACGACCATACCTCTATACATGCCTCAAAGACTACAATCGGACTTCCACGGCCTGTAACAACCGGACTTACAGGTCGAGAAACCTCCCCTGCATTCCCACCTCTAAACGACGACATGAACGCCTTCACAGTCGACGCGCGTGGCGAAACATTCCTCGGTGGGGATACAGGTGCAACACCAGTATTAATCAAATTCCCTCGCCCCATCGGCGCCCTCTGCCCCGTCGGTGAATCCGACCCCTTCCCCACACCAAACCCAGGCGAAACGCTCCCTCCAACTCCACCACCCGCACCACCCCCACCCCCGAAAAACACAGGACTCTCCCGAATCTTGACTTTATGCGGCCACGCCGCAAACACCTTCTCAAAAAACAAATTCGTCACCCCAACAACCGCACCCCCCGTCGGAACACTCCTTCCCCCCAAAACCCCTGTCTTGAAATCCGCGTCTTGGATCGTAAAGTACGGGCGGAAGTCTCCGCCAAAGGGAAGGGGTTTGAGGAGTTCGAGGAGGGTCCATGTGACTAAGGAGCATGATTTGGGGGTTTCTGATTGAAGGAGGATTGGTTCGCCAAGGAGGAGGAGTTCCCAGAGGAGGTAGGTTAAGGGAAGGCATTGTGAGAATGTTGTGTAGATTCGGCCGGGGTTTGTGAGGAGGAGGGGGGGTTGGGGTTGTTGTGTTGGTTTTGGGTGGAGGAAATGGCGGTCTGGTGTTGAGGTGGAGAGTTTATCTGAGGATTGGACGGAGTTGGATGGTTTTGTGGGTGTTGACTGGTCGCTTGTTGAGCGTGTATGTCCAGTTGTTGGTTGAGTGGATGGTTCTTCAAAATATTGTACGAAACGGACGCTGGGAGATACGCCACATCGAATACGCGTACCAAGAACTTGTAAGTCTAATTCGCAGTTTTCGTAGACGCGACCTGCTTGTGTGCACAGGGATGGAGGCGGTGGCCATAATGATATGTCTGTGCTGAATTCTGTAAGAAGCATTCGACTCAGAGCTCCTATTCCTTCTTCTGTTTCTGTTCCTAATGCGTCCATTATTTTCGCGCCAAGAATATCTGAGAGGATATGTGGAAACAGTCCGTGATATGGATGAGGGGATAAGAGTACAAGTGACTTTTGGAAGAATCCTCGACGAATTTGGGTATCTGGTTTCTGCCGAAAGTATACATATGCGTATGTGTAATCGTCCGTATCTATTATTGATACGGGAGGAGGCGGAACGAGGTTCTCAATCAAAGGAAGTGGGGATATTGTCTTTGCGGGGCTAGAGTTTCTATGTCGAGGTTCCGTTGCCGGAGTAGAGTAGATTGGTGATATTCCTGTCCCACTTCGGAAACGGAAAGAGAATGTCGTGTCCCCAGAATGAGCCGTTGAATTTGAATCAGGAAATGACGAGAAGCAGCTTATGGTACTAGATTAGAGACAGATGGCAAGAAAGTGAATGTGTGTGGCTTACATAGTCTTGAGTTCATCTTGACTCAAGTCGATTGGTGGGTAAACATACTCCATGACTGGCACGCAACAAAAAGCAGTTAGTCACCACCTAATCCAGTAAGCTTAAAGAAAGAGAGCACACAGTACCAGGCCCCTCATCCAAGTCGAATGTCACAACACACACGGCCGTGCACCACCTTCGCAGTGCTGCCAGAGCATCGCCACTTCCCTCCTGTTCAAGCACTTCAACCACGCACTTTGCCGCATCGGGTCTCAGAACAGCCATCTTTCCCTTGTTCGTTAACCCGAATCCCTCGCTTTGACTTCCGAGATCAACGTTGTCGTTCATCAAATCGAACATCATTTTGTCCATTTCGTCGTCGTTCAAGTCCTCGTGCGCGTCGATTGAGGCGATGAGAAGGTCGATTTGGTCATTCGAAGTTGCGTTGATTTGATTGGACGACAAGGACAAGGACAATTGATCAAGAGAAAGCGATGACAGGTCTGTCATTGTTCAGTGTTCACTTGGGTGGTTGGTTGTGAAGGTGGTTGTTGGTTGGTGAAGTGGAAGTGGGTCGGAAACAGGAACTGTGTTGTGTCTTTTGTCTAAGCACTTTCTTTCTTTCCACTTTGAACCGCTTTGGGAGACATTGCCAATAAACACACTCTATATTTATTGATATTTAATCAAGGTCGTGGTCATCTCGTGTCGGCCCAGGACATAGAGATTCCAATTCATCTTTGTTGGAGTACTTGTCTCCACACCACAAACAATAGAAATACGTGGCTCGAAGGTGATTGGTTACTTGAACAAGCTTTTCAAAAGTCTAAAATAATTGTATGACGTCAGGTAATGAGAGAATTCCCAAGCACATGGATGGGACTCAGGTGGGACTCACCTCCAATTGCTCAAATGCAGACTCTGGTTCTTCTATCGCGTCTATCCCTGCTTCCACCTCCGCATCTGTAGCAAGCTCTTTGTAATATTCTCCACGCGATTCCAGTACTTGTGACTTTATGGATGATAAAGAATAATCATCTGTCAACAACTTCTTTTTTGGTTCAGGTATCCAGAATTCAGTTCGTGTTAGACCAGCTCCTTCGTCAAGTGACTGCAGAGCTTTCCTGGCTTTCATCAATTCCCCATAGCTTCGCGCCTCTTCCCTCTTTTTCGCTGCTGATGCACGGAACTCTTGTTCTGTTTGTTGAACTGTTTCTTGAGCCTGTTTCTGGTGTGATTCGTGCATTTCCCTTCGTAGTGAGTCCATTCCCAAGCCTCCCAGACCTGATTATTCATTTAAATTTCACAGCGGAGTAAACAAATTGACTACATTCCTGACTTGATTGTTACTGCGATAGGTTCGTGCAGTTTTGTAGAGAGTGAGTCGTCCCGTCCCAGAGTCATTCCCTTCCTAAAGAAACAAGAAACTCAACCATTAATTACTAGACACAAACGAAAGACTTAACTTGAAACCCAGTTTTTCGAGCATCCCAAATCCTTTGTTGTCGTTGCTCAACACATTCGTTTTGAGTCCGATTTCACGAGCTTCGACCTCTGCGTTTTCCGAGTCAGTTTGAATGCATCATTCTGTGTTGAAACAAGTGAATTCGCACCCTTTTCCTTCGTTGATTTGACTGATCCTTTTGCCTTCGAAGCTTCAAGGGCCTTTCTTCGTTTCTCTGAATAGGTCAATTGTTTTGATGGTTTTGAAGTGTCTTCGAAGGTCATTGACATGTAGTCGTCTTCTTCTTCTTCTTCTTCATTTGGTTCTTGTTTTGGTTTCTTGGTGGTGGTGGTTGGTGGTGGTTGTGTTGTTCTCTTCATTGTTTGACCAGAGTTCCTTCTTTGTGTTCCACGCCTTCTTTTTCTCACACTTTTTCTCATTAGATCAAATGATTCTTACAGAGAGCCTGATTCTGTCAAAGGCGAAGGGGTTCTCGCGGACGGCGGCCTCAAAGGATGTTTGTGTGTATACTTACTTTGTCTTGTGGGAATTTAACAATGGCTTCTTGTGTTTTATAGCTCAAATCAAGTCAATCAATCTGTGGGGTCAGGTATGCTAACATTGTTTGACCCATATATTTTGACAAACATTTGATTCGTTGGATAGAACTTGTCAGATGTTTCATGTCTTGCTGGAATCCGTGGATTGGAGGTCGTTTCTTTACCAGTAAACAGAATATCGGACCTATCTCCTTTCTCAGATCTAAACAAGTGAGTTAACTGAGTGTAAACGCGTAATGAGGATGGAGGATGGTCGTTTATATACATCTACAACTCTAATCAGTTACTTTAATTTCGATACCACAATAATAACTAAAAACTAAATAGCCTTGAAGAATTGTACTTACGGAAAAATGAAATCTTGGATCCAAGGGAGTTGCGACACTTGATGGGCTTACCACGACTCAAGAACTTGTGGATCTCGGAAAATCCTTTCTGCGATAAGATCAAGGATTATAGACTCTCGATGATTCGGTTGTTTCCAAACTTGGATAAACTCGATGACAAAATAATCACCGACCGGGAACGACGCGATGCGGCAAAGATTGGTGACAGTGGGAGTGAAAACGGAGGATCACCTACTTCTGTGGCTTCTTTGAGTCCTGCCAAAGTATCTCCGGTGAGGACCAAGTCAGTTCCAGCTCCAAAACAACAGTCGCAGCCACAGCAACGCGCGAGCCAACCTCCTCCGTTCAATGCAAATCACCAACATCCGCAGAACTCTTATTCTGACGACGATTTATTCTTTGGGAATATACACAACATTGAGCAGCGATACAGTCAAGCTTCAGCAAAACAACAGCAACAACAACAACAATACAGCAACTCTTCTGACGAAGAATCTCACCTTGCCGCACAACTTCTTGCAAACCACCAACGCCAACAGCGTCTCTCAAAATCATACGACGACCGCCCAATCCGTCCATCGCCGTCCCAATCCCAAGACCATTTAATCGGCCAAGGTGTCATTGGCTCCTTCGACTCAAAACTAAACCTCATCCACCCCTTCCCCCACAAACCCACCTCCAAAAAACCGTCCTACCAATCCCAAATCCTCCTCGACAAACAATTCCAAGACCACCTCACAGTCTCTGGCGGCCTAAAGCCACACGCGTACCTATCGAGAATAACTTGGACTACAGAAAGTCACACGACCCGCCCGTGAATCACCCTCCCTCAAAAATCACAGGCGGTGGTGCGCCCCGCGTTGCTGTGCACCTTCAGCAACAGTACGATCATCGGAGGGTAAACCCAAACTGGGACGCCACGAACGAACACCTCGACGGCGCGGCTGTCAGCGTTGTCAACGACCGGGACGTCAATTCGGACTTCCGGCGACGGAACTTGGGGCCGTTTGGGGGGCACCATCTTGTTGGGGCTGGAGCGAATGTTGGTCCTGTGCGTACGGGTGGGGTGCATGATTATCGGCATAAGGTTGTTGATTTGCATCCGGGGGGTGGAGAGGAGATGCATTTGCGCGGGGCGGGGGTTGAAGTTGAGGTTAGGGAGGAGGTGCATGATCCGAGGATTGGGGAGGTTAAGTGGGGGGAACAGCATGTTAGGGGGAGTGGGGCTATTGTGTATCGGGATGAGGAGATTGGGTTTCCGGTTGTTGAAGTTGGGAGGGATGGAGGGAGGATGCAGGGGACGAGACTGTTAAGGTCTCTGGGGTTGGGAAGGTTGTTAAGTTGGGGCCGAAGCCGAAACCGGATTGGTTGAAGGCTGGAGCTGTTAAGGTTCGTAGAGTTATATTGTGTCCAATTGGCTGTTCTAAATAAGACATTGGCATAGAATTCGACCCAGCCTAATAATACAAAGCCTTTGGAGAGACAGTCTAGTGTAAGTTGATGTCTTAAAAAAAGGAAGGTTTCCTAATTCGCTATACCAGAATAATCTCTTACTAGCGGTGTTAAGCATTGTCAAAGATCTTGACACAACAAGTTTACATGTTGTTCAGCACGAAGTAAATCGTTTGCTTGATCAGTGACGAGCCTTTTCCTGTTTATTAAGTTTTAGGGGAATGATATCATATATGAAGTTACAACTTAGTACATCTTTATTACTTATAGAAGAAGAAGGAAGGTTCAACCCTTCTGAACACGCCATTCAAAAGCGCACCCATCCCCGCCACCTGTCGATATTAAATATCGCCCATCGATTCCAAATGCAACGTTAGTAACGTTACTACCATGTCCTGAATATTGCTTATAAGGCATCATTGGCTTCATATCTGAACTTGAAAACAGCTTTATACACCCAAAGTCGTCGCCTGATACTATGCATGTCTCGTCAGGGTTCTTGTCAACTGTTGTTACGTCGTTTCCTCGTATCGTCGATTCAAACCATGTGCATGATGATGTTGCCCAGGTCACATTTGCAGCAGATTTTACAGAGGTTCCGGAGGGTATTGTCCCTAGAATTGTGATTAACTCTCGTGTTATAAAGGAGCCACCGTACTCACAGCAAAGGATTTCGCTGTTACTGTTTGATTGAATATGGTCTGAATTGGTGGACCAATCTAAATGAGTGATATAGCTTGTGTGGCCCTGCAAGGAGGTTAACGTCTATGTAGAGATCTTTGTTGTAACGCACCTTCAGTGTTAAGACAATTTTGAAGCCATCGGTGAGTGTCCAGATGTAAACCACGTCGTCATGTGTTCCGGCAGCCAGATACTTCCCATTTGGAGAGAACTTCAGAACATTGATGGAGTGGACTCGAGATTTTATGTCTTTTGGTTGATCGTATTTCTGAAAATGAACTTGCGTCAAGTCCGTCGATTTGAGGACAAATATCTGAATGAATGGATTAATCGTTTCTTCCAACTGACCAGGGATTCTCACATCGCCATTAACGTTTCCTACCGCGATGTACTTTCCGTCAGGACTATACGCAACAGACTTGAGCTGTCCTTGGAGATGTGTTTTCGCAACCTGTGTGATGCTTCAGTTTAAAACCTTCTTTAAAGTTTGTGCGAACCATGTCTTTCGAACGAATGCTTCGTATAACCACTAGTGAGTCATCGCCGACAGTGACGTATTCGGCTGGATTGGAAGGATTTGTTGCTAATCCCCACAACTCTTGATTCCTAACAGGCCGTTAAAACAAGCATACAAACTTTATAAACTTACTTGAGAACAGAGTGTCCTTCGATAACGACTCTGTACGACCCCTTTTCCAAGACTTTATGGTGTCCAAACTCTTTCAATTCGATGAGAATTGACCCTTCCATTCCAACCAATATTCGACCGCTCTCGTTCATATCCAATGATGTTATGGAAGAAGGGGCGAGTGTTTTGCCTTCAATTTCGAAACTTTTGATGTTTTGGCGAATCAAATATCCATCTCTGCCTCCACTAACAAGGCCAAGTTGTCGAAGCATCGAATTGCGAATACGGGACCCTGTTTGAGGATTAAAACAGGTATTTTCAAATCTATAGGCTTACTTCATGAGCATCTATCACTTTTGTGACTTGATGTTTTCCCAAATCAAAATCGGTCCGCGATGTGTTCCACTTGCGATGGCCCCACTTGGCAAATAGGTGCTCGAGAGAATCGAAAGATATCATGATTCCAAATGATCCAGGGGTTTGAGTCAGTTTTGCATGGATTGCGTCAAATTTCCAGAACGTAAGATGTTGACGCCGAACGTAACAAATTCCGTTGTTGAAGTATTGAGGTTGACGCAAATGCCGAAAATCTAACAAAATTTGAGTTTAATACGGTGATGATGGAAACAAATAGCCATACAGTGTTGGTGTGGCCAGTTTCCTTGGTCAAAAGTTTCCCAGCCTTTTGCCAGTTGTAAATATGAACGGTGTGAAGGTCATCCATCGCGACTGCTATCGCAAACTTCCCACATGCAGTGAAACACACGTCTGCGACTCCCCTTGCAAGGCGTTTATCTCCGACTCGAATTTGAACTTGTCTTTGGACATCTTCTGGAGCCTTTGGATCCCAAATGTATACATAAGTACCATCTCCGCTTGATACTGTATCGCCGGTGACGACAAGTCGCTTTGAAGGATGAACGGATAGTGTTGCGATTTCCTGTTTGTGCCGGCCATGGAAGAACTTTTGTGATCGTCGTTTTATATCCATTACAACCCCGACTGAGCCGGCAGGAAATACTACAGTGTCTTCTGATAAATAGAAGGCGTTATTGCTGACGTCCCGAGTTCGATAACCTTGAGTTGAATGAGATTACTCATCAAAGTATGAAGTCAAAACCAATACCATGAATAAAATCAAGAACGAGTTCTTCTGAAGCTAGTTCTCCTTTTTGTGGAGGCGTATTTGATGGAAGAATGATTTCACCGGAGCCTGGGTTTACAGCTTGGAACCTTTGGATGCTTTTGAAGACCGACATAGCCTGTTTGGCATGCTTGTCTGCAGGAGAGGTTTTAAATAAGTATCAAGGGCTCAGTAATTCAACCTACCTTCATCTTGAGCTTTGCGGATTTCGGACGCCTTTGGAGTTGAAGCGCCACTTGTGACAGGGTTGGTACTTGCCTGCTCTGAGTGGATTACGCTATCTACTTCGGATTCTGTGACTTTGTGTTTTTGATTTCCTGTCGGCTTTTTATCGATCCTGCTACTAGCCTCACTTTCCGATTCCGATCTATATGACTGCTCCTCGTCAATCTTCTTTGCTTCATATTCCCTCAATCGCTCACTGATCCATCGATTTTGTATTCTAGTTGGTCCATGCAAACAATCGCATTCGAGCGATTCCGCTGAAGATGCGGCTGACGGCTGTGAGCTCTCACTGAAACTTTCGCTGGCAGAATATGATACACTCGATTCCGATCTTCCACGGCTTTCAGTTTCTGATTGATAGCTTTCGCTCTCGCTTTCGTAAAAATTTACCGACAAGTCCTTTCCTCTCTTTTTCTGGAATCCACCCTTTTGTTTGTTCATTGGTGTACTAGGCGACTTGATTCTGATTCTGATTCGTAACGGACGTGTAGTCTCGTTTTACTGAGGCTTCGTGGGACGTAGATGGCTCTGGGGTTGGTGAAAATGAAGTACTTGTCCAAATCCTCAGATCATAGTCGTCATATGAATCTCTTGTTTGGAATGTGACTTTGAGCGATGGGATTCATGGTGTTTGGTGCTGCGCTTAGACTGACTGCTGTCGTCGGAGTCTGATCCCTTCTCATCACGTTTATGACTTTTTTCTTTCGAGTGATGTTTTGAGTGAGAGTCGTGTCTTTCATTACTGGAAGTTCGACTTTTGTGCTTGTGGGATTTCTTGTCTTGCATTTCTGATACCTCGGAGTCCGAAGAATAGTCTTTCGAATGTGCGTGTTTCACTTTCTTGTGCGATTCCTCAGATTTACTTCTTCCATGGCTTTCTTTGTGGTGTTTGTCTTTATCGCCATGACTATGATCCTTTTCGTGTTTATCCTTTTTGCAGACTTATGTGAATGATGACGTTTTCTTCTGAATCGGATCGTTCCCGACTTTCTTATTTGAATGCTTAGAATCATGGTGATCGTCATCAGAGTGACTACGCGATTTGCTTCGAGAATGGCTACGATTCTTTCTTTGCGGTGGTGTTTGTCTTTGCATTTTTGTACTTTTCACGATCGTCATCACTTTCGTGCAAATAACTCGCCTCTTTTTCGCGACTCCGTGATTTCTCATGAGACTTGCGATGCGAGTGCAATTCATGACCGTCTTCAGAATCTGATGCCTCCGATTTTCGACCTTTTCTTTCGTTTTCGACTTTTTTTCTTTGTGATGGTCCTCTGAATCGCTGGAGCCATGCTTCTTGTGCTTATCGGCCGTATGTTTATCAGGAGTATGAGATTTTTTGGAGTGAGACTCTTTCTTTGATTTCTTGTGATCTGAATGATTGCGTTTGGATGAATTTGAACGCCGATGTTCGTGATCTGAATCTGAATCTTCAATTCGATTTCCATGATAAGAATCCTTTTTGCGATGGTCGGACTCATCAGAATGCCCGCTCTTGTGGCTGTGCTTATCTTTTTTATAACCATGTTCGTTATGAATGGACTCTTGGCGACTGTGAGATCTTGAGTGACGGCTTTTTTTCTCGTCTATATCCGAATAATTATGGGTTTTATGTTTTGAAGAATGCCGAGAGTGAGACTTTTTATCAGAGTCTGATTCATCGGAATTGTTTCGTTTGTGTTTGTCAACATCTTTTTGGTGTTTTGGTTTATGTTCTTCATGGCGATGATGATGATGATCTTCCTCCGAATCAGATTTTTCGTGTCTCTTATTCCTTGAAGGGTTTCGAGAGTGGTTTTTAGACTCCTTGGAACTGTGTTTCCTTTCATGGCGACTTTTTTCTTTGTGCTTTGATTCTTGTCGACTGTGGGATTCATCTTCGGAATGATGCTTTTTCTTTACCGAATGAGAATGATGTTCAGTTTCAGTGTTAGACTCGCTCTTATGATCTGATTGTGCTTGGAGGGAGAGCGGGAACTCTTGCGAGAATGATGCTCTGATTCATCGATTCATAGTGGTTCTATTATTGATTAGCATACTTCACACAAGCCTCCATATTTACCTTTTTCTTTTCGGAATGCTTTGATTTTGAAGCCTTTCGCTTGTGATTGTGGCGATAATCATCATCCGACTCATCACTGCGATCTTTTGATTTGGAATTCTGCCTTGATTTGTGTTCTTGCTCGCTTTCATCTGAATCTTTGTGCCCACTACGTCGGTTTTTACCACGCGATTTCCCTTTCACATCAAAGTCTTCACTGGATTCACTCTTTTGACGCCGATGACTGTTGTTTCTTTTCCCTGCTCACATCTCTTGACTTTGAGTGATCATCCCTCTCACGGCTCCTTCCTCGATGTTCTTCCGCCCACCGGTCTTCTTTGAAGTCACTTTCCGAATCGTAATTATGTTTACTGTGCTTGATTTGGAACTCGACCGTTTATCACGACTTCTTTCACGGCTTGTGTGACTCGAACGCGATTTTCTTGGCTCATGATAGTCGCTGTCCGAATCAACCTCTTTCTTTCTGCCATCTCTTTTTGATTTTGAAGACTTGCTTTGGTGTTTCTCGTGACTGGTGTGCTTCGAATGGGAAAGGTCCTTGTCACTATGCTCTTCATCATCCCTTTCCTTGTGTCTGTGATGTTCTTTCGACTTTGGACGCTTTTTCTCGCCGTCTGGACTTTCATGCCTTGATCTAGATTGTGATCATCCGTATGTTTCTTTCCTTTGTGCTTGTGGTCGTCGGGACTTCCATTGCGAGAGTGGGATTTCTTTCGCTTTGTACTTTCATCCGGACTTGAATGTCTAGAATGCTTCTTCTCATGGCTACTGTGCCTCGATTTTGATTTTGTTTTTTCATGACTATGTGCACGTCCTCGTTTTTCAGATCTGCAGTCACTTTCATCATCTTCCGAATTTGAGTGTACCTTTATGAGTGATATTTAGTTTACAACGTTATCGGAGTGAATAAAGAGGTACAGACCAAATATATGGTCCCCACAAGTGTCTCGTCGACAAGATTGGGGTGGATTTGAACTGAACCAGTAACGTTGCCACTCCGAATTTCTTTGATTGAACCGATAAATTCGTGTTCATCAGGAAATGACCGCGTGAAACACATGCATTTGACTAATGAAAAGTAAACATCACCGGCGAGAGTGTCTTAATATATCACTTACAATAATCTCTTCCAAGCTCGCGAACAAAGTCCGATATTTGGCAAGTATAAACTCGCACACGCAAATCACCACCACCACATCCAGCAGCTTCTTGAACCATAATACTAACTCCCTCCTTCCTCATTTCAAACTTTGTAATAAACTCAGTTTCGGTGCTACTCTCGACGACAAGGACAACTGTGGCCTTGCGAATAGAGAATCGCCACGGCGAGACAGGAGGTTTCTGTTGACGGTAGCTTTGAGCAAGACTTGATATTCTGCTGCACATGCTGTCTCCATCGTCTTCTCGCCAGCCACAGTATGAACTAGTTGTGGAATATCTATCGTATTCTGACTCTGTGTGATGGGAAGTCTGGCTTTTCTTGTCGCGACTCTTTGATCTGTTACGGTCGTGATGACGATTTGAGTCGGACGACACTGAACTCTCTGGAGTATGTGGTCGTTCCTTGTGTGAAATGCCGCCTACATAGGGAATCATGAGTTCAGTTTAAGAAGGTCAGTATTCCATACGTTTGTCGCTTTTGCTTCTTTCGCGCGATCTTGATTTCCGGTCTTCATGTCCCATCTCTTTGAAGCCTTTGCTATATGGAGGGTGGCTTCGTTTGTGGCCAGGACCGTGATTTACAGAATTACGTGAATCTTTCTGGCAACAACTCGACCTCTTATAAATATCACGTATATCGCGTAACAATTTAAAGGCATCTGGGCATCATAAGCTAGATAACAAAGGCGAACATTCGAACATCATTTCTCAAGTATTGTTACTTTGATTTTGACGATGATGACGAGCTCACATATCATGTATCACAAGGACTTATATTTCACCGCATCAAATAGTGATTATAATCGATGCAAGAAAACTGGGTTTATGTTGAAATGAACCAACTGTGATTTACAATTGAAGAATTGTCACCAATATGTCCACTCCAGCTTTCCCAGTTACCATGCGTCGAACGCGGTCTTGCGAAGATGTACAATATAAGGAACGCGGGGTTTCAAGCAAAGAAGACGATGGGATCATTATCGATGGAGTTTGGAACATCCTCGGCCACACTTATCGCAGCAGATCCACTCCAGAGCTACAATAATATTTGTCTTGAAGAATACGAGAGCAGCGATAGTCTGGGAGACGTAAGCCTAATAAGACCCGACGGGTCTTAAAGGCGGGAGGGGTACAAGATAGGAAGATAACAATTTTTCCCCTCAAACTCCGTTTGCCCCTTTTCGCGCTTCGCACATGAACAACCCACCCACCCCTGCCACAACGAAGGTCCTCCAACTCGCTTGGACCTCCCTCACTCCCCCGCTCCTTAATCTCCTTAGCACGTACCTCTCTCCCGACCCTCTCGACGCCGACGCCCTCTTCCAATGCGTAGTCGATGCTACACCAGACCTACCCTCTCGCTTCGGCTCAGACGGCTTCTTCTACTTGGGCCTTCCTTTCCTCCAGGACGCAGACCTCCCTCCCGGCTTGGACATGGATGCCTTCCGCGAATTCCAGGCCCGCAACCTTGCCAACGTCCTCCCACCCCCCCTTGTGTCTGCTGCCCAGCTGCTTCTCAATGCTCTCCCTCCTTTGGTCATCCATCCGGGTATCCAGCCACCGGCCCCTCGCTCTGCCCCAGTGGTCCACATGGTTCCAGATGACTCTGACGACGAAGGCCCCAGCCCCACCTCCAAGAAGGCTCGTCTCCAGCCACTCTTTCCTGTGGATCCCAAGGTATGTACCAACTGCTTGACCGCAGTATGAGCGTAGTTGTTTCTCTTTTCTGTTTCTGCTGGGCTGTGATGGGACTCGCCCTCATCCCCCAACCTCTCCCTCCTTCCTTTCCCACTTTTTGAAAACCCTCGGCGACAGAGGTTGCGTTGATGCGCATTACTGCGAAGTGTTGTAGTTTGCACCTTCCTCCACTTAAGGGAGCTCAGCATTCATCTACCACTCTCTTCCATCTTCCCTCTCTTCCCCCTTGGCGCCTGTGGCCTCGGAATATTGGTCTCTTGCTCTCTTATGAGACAAGACACTAATCTTTATGTTGTCCACTGGCAGCTTCCTCCCTTTACTCCTGCTTGGCTTGAAGACATGTGTTCTTAACACTCTTCTCCTCAGGTGCTTTACACCACTTTGGCTGCTCACTTCTTTGCCAATCTCTCCACGGCACTATCACTTCAGACAAGCTCCATGCTGATAGTCTTGCCCTCAGATCTGCTGCAGAGGCCCTGGACGACTCCCAAGGCTCCAAGTACTGGGGACAGGTTGTCAACTACTTGGTCTTTGCCATGTCGATGGGTCTTGACCGTGAGACTCTTGCCTCCATGCTGTCTGACCGTCTTGACATTCCATCGTCCTCCAACTCCTTGATTCTGGCTGATCGTGAGGCCATCATGAAAGCCGTTGCACTCCAAGCCAAGATGAACAAGGCTTCTGGCTCTACTTCCTCTGTTGGAGCTCCTCCTGCCCCAGGCCAAGGTACCTCAAGCACCACTCTTGGTGGTTGTTCCCATTGCAAGCGTTCCCAGACCCCTCTTCATGCGTCCAAAGACTGCAAGTCTTATTGCCACTTGCCTACCTGTGTCAGACCCAGATGCAAGGACAAGCGCGGCCCCTCTTCCAAGAAGTAAAGCACTATCTTTGCAATACTCTCTTTGGACTCTTTTAGCTTTTCATAGCTTTCTTTTGCTTTGCACTCTTCTTTTCCCCCAATGTATCCAATGAAGCATCTTGTTGACATTTTTGTTAGTTCTCTGTCACTGCCAATGTGCTGTCCTTCCAAAGAACCTTTGGAACCTCTGACTTATCTTCCAATATCCCCATCCTCCCCGCTGTTCCTTGGAAGGATGTTGCAAACTCTTTGTCAAATGGAGATATTGAAGACCTATTCCTTCGCAACCCAGACCATTTTGTTGCAGGAGGTGCTGGTTCCTCTGTCAATATGACTTGTTCACAAGAGTGGAGGGAAACAGCCTCATTCTCTGACTTCCCAGAACTCATGATAAAGTGGGGATCTACTGGAGTTGACATCCAGGACTTTTGGAAGTCTAAGGAGCGCCCTCCCCATAGCCACAGGGACAATCACAAAATTAGCCCTCATCTCATGCCATTTCTTGATGCCCAGCTCATAGAAGACCTTCAGTCAGGAGCTTCTCTATTTCTGGGAACTTGTGCAAACACACCGTCCCCACGCAATGTCTACGCTGTGGGCTGTGAGCCAGAGAAACCGCGCCGCATTGGTGATCCCAGTGTGATCAACGAGTTCACTACTGCTCCAGACCACTCCCCAGAGTCTATTCGGGAGTTGGTGCGCTATGCTGGTGCTCACCTCTCCGTCATGGATGTTAAAGCAGCTTATTACAACTTTAGTCTTGACATTTCCACTCGTCCCTACTTTGGTTTTCGTTGGAAATTCAAGGGTGAATGGTGCTTCTTTGTGTCCACTATTGGAATCTTTGGTTGGAATGTGATGGCCTTCGTGTTGCACACCTCTATGACCGCTGTTGTTCGCCAAATGCGCTCTTATGCAATCCTTGTTCAGGTGTATTATGATGACTTTGGCATTGGCGCTCTTGCCCCCAATGGTGTCTATGATAGTGTTCGCATGGTCCGTGATGCTGTTTACGTCCATGCTTGTCTCTTGGATTCGTTGGGTATCTTTATCAGCAGGAAATCTTGTCCCGTTCCTTCAACCTCTCCTCGTTTCCTTGGATTTATTCTGCTCCTGAAGGAGAAACGCTATGAGATTCCTGACGATAAGAGAGAGAAGTTCCTTTCCCTCCTTAGAAAGATTCTCCAATTCCCCAGTATTCCGTTTCACTATTTGGAAAGTTTCACTGGGAAGTGTGCTCATCTGTCCATGATTCTCCAAGGTGGGCTTGCCTTTGCCCGCCAACAATACATAGCCTTGAACTCAGTCAAGCGTGGTATGCCAATTCCAGCAACCCCTGCTCTTATTTCTGAGCTCAAAGTATGGCTCCATCTTGATCGTACTTCTGAAGATCCCTGGCTGGGTGCTCCATGGCTCTCAGCAGCTCACACCATTGTCACAGTGAAACTGCAGACTGACGCAAGTGATTATCGGGTTGGCGCCTTCTTGGTCAACAAAGGACTTCTTGCCGGTTCCGAGGTGCCATATAGTCTCTTACCGTCACAGGGTGTTTCCATCAACATCCGCGAGCTGTTTGCTTTCCACTTTGCCCTCCTGGCTTTTGGTGAAGAGCACTTTGCTAACAGGTGGCTTGACCTTGAGCTGGACAGCCAGGTAGTCCTTCACTGGCTAACCAATGGCGCGTCAGCTGTTCCCTTGGCCCAGCTATACTTGGTAGAAATTTGGAAACTTCTCCGCCATCTCAACTGCCACTTTGCCTCTCATTCTTACATCAGGTCTGAAGACAACAAAGATTCTGATGCTGTCTCAAGAGAAGATCCTAGGAATGACTACCGCCTGTCTGACTCTTGTTTCAGAGGAATCACCCGCTTCTTCCAGTTGAAGCCCTTCACCGTGGACGGTATGGCCTCCCATATCAACACCAAGTGTGCGCGCTTTTACAGCCGGTACCACTGTCCAGGCACAGCCGGGGTTAACCTCCTGGCCCAATCCCTTCTGCCTTCGGATTTGATCTATGTCTTTCCCCCCTTTGGAATGATTGGTTCAATTCTTCACTTCTTGCTTCAGTCCCACACCCCCTTCTGCATTGTGGTCCCAGAACTGCTCGAGAATTGGTGGGTTAAGCTCCAACAGTGTTCGTTGGATAAGCTCCGCTTGGGTGTCAAGGGAGACCTGAACGTTCTCTCCTTCTATTCAAAGAAGACAGTTGCCACTTGTCCCCTTCCTCACAACCTTTGGTGTTTCTTTGTTGCCCCCAATTGAATACAATTTCTTATCTCACCTCATCCTGTGCAGTCTGCCCACCAACCTTGCCTGGCTTGCGGAGTCCTCATCTTTCCCTCAGACAACTTCTGTTTCTCATGTGGTGTCCCCCTTAAGCCTCTCTCCTCCTTCCCCAAGATGGCAGTGAATGAAGACTATATCTCTGCCCGGAGAAAGGAGCTGGAAGACGTCATTCTTCCTCAGAGCAAGAAGATCGACGCAGAAACCAGGCAGCTGGGCTCTTTCCTTGTTTCACGAACCTTGTTGCCTGCCATTTCGCCAGTCATGGCCACTCCCATGGATGTAGAGTCTTACCTCATTCATAAGGACCGCAATGGGAATACCCAATTCCACTTTAATTGCCCCAGAGCAGGTACCGAGCGCGTGGGTAAAAGAATCAACCCACTTTGCGACCCCCTTATCTGTAAAATCAGAGCTAGCCCTAAATCCATCAAAGTGGTGATTAGCAGCCTCAAGTCAGGCCTGGCTGATCTTGGTCTCACAACTCCTTGGGACCCTTGGACAGGTGCTGGGAACCCAGTTGACTCAAAGCTGATTCGCCGTCACCTCCAGAAGTTAGAGGATGAGGCTTCAGATGCTGGAGTAGCCCCCTTGCAGGCCCCTCCCCTTTTTCTAGACCAAGTCTCAGAGCTGAAAGCCCTAGTTCTTTCCAAGGTTGCCAACACTTCCTTGACTGTATGGAGGCGGCTATACTGGCGCCAATTCTGGCTTTTCCTTCTGACAGTCGGTCACTCTGGGTGCCGCCCAGGAGACCTTGCACGCATGCGTACTCTTTCTTTTGTTTGGCTCCCCAACCGTTCTGGAGTGAGATGTACCCTCTACCGGGGCAAGACCTCTACTTCTGCCAGCAACAAACCCTTTATCATCAAGGATGCAGAGTGGCTCAAGGCTCTCTTCCTATTCAAACGGGACTGTGCCTGGGCTGGTGTCCCACTAACAGAAGGCTGTCCCTTTATCTTCCGGAGAATCTCCACTGTTGCCTGCCTTCCAGACAGAATGAGAGCAGCTGATGCAGTGTTGGAGTTCCAAAACCTTCTCCGTACCTTAGGCTCTTTTGAAGGACAGACCCTTTATGGCTTTCGAGTGGGAAATGCCATCATGACATCCCTTGATACGTCCAACATCGAGGCCGTCAGGATTGCCGGAGGTTGGAAATCTCGGGAGTCTGCTGAGCGCTATAGTCAGTTTGCTGCTGTTGTGGCCAATGCTGTCAACCCAGAGGCGCCCACCTCGTCAGTGGCCCTTTGGTTTGCCCAGCGAAGCGAGTATGCATACTTTGCTCCCAACTAGCGTTCCTGCTTTTGCTTTAAAATAAACACGCCCTCTCCCCATAATACTTACCTCAGTTAGGGTTAGTTTGGGTCTTAGGCCGGCGCCAGCAGCCGGTTTTGCCCTTACTGAACCATATATTATTGAGATAGTCTGGGAGACGTAAGCCTAATAAGACCCGACGGGTCTTAAAGGCGGGAGGGGTACAAGATAGGAAGATAACAATTCTTCCCCTCAACGACAGTGGGGGTCATTTTCGCACCTCCCTGCCCTGCCCTCTTGTACTCTCCTGAGCCTGCCCTGAACTGTAATTTGAACTTTGCTACCTAATTGCTCTTCTCTTTTATTTGTGAATAAATTGGGTCTGCTTGTTCAGGGCAGGCCGCCGGTGCTCCCGCAGGTCTAGGCCTGCCCTTGCACCGGTTTTGCCCTTACTGAACCATATATTATTGAGAAAATTTGCAGCCAATTTGGAGCCTGGGATCAGCCTGGGTGAACAATGTCACACAAGTCTGTGTATAATTTCGAAGATAACTAATAACGATTATTGGAATCACTCACTGCTCGTCAGGACTCAGTAAGTTTCCGACTGTCAAGTATCCTATCTTGCGTTGGCTTTGAAAACATGGCATCTTTTGCCCATTTTGATTGATTTATACTTTGATGGCATCTTTGTTCTTCTTGAATCCTCGTTTACCCTCATTTCTCTTTTATTTATTAATTCTTTCGTTGATAAGATGTCATCCTTCGCAGTTCCATCCGTTCCAGCATCGCGGCTGTCGCAGGTGCAGCCAACCAGCGAAGCAGCACCCGCACCCACCACGACCCCAACCACATCCTCTGAATCCAACGTAACCAAACAGCGGAACGAGCCACCACCGCCACCACCGCCACTCAACTACGACGAGCCAGACTGGTCCTCGCTCAGTCCCTCTGATTCGCGCTTCTCCTTCGAAGTAATCAAGAATGGAAGCATCATCGAAACTGTTCAAGTTGAAAAGGCCGTTGTCGTTGTTGGTTTGTTTAGTTTGTTTAGTTTCGCTGTTTCTCTGTTTAAGTGTTTGGATCAATCAAAGGCCGCCTTCCAACCTGCGATTTTGCGCTGGAACACGCTTCAGTCTCGCGGCTTCACGCTGTCATTCAGTCCTCGGAGGCTGGGCTGTTTGTCTTTGACCTTGGTTCTGCTCACAACACCTTCCTCAACAAGTCCGCGATTCCTCAAAGGAAACACGTCAAATTAAAGAGAGGTGATATTGTGCGGTTTGGTCAGAGCTCGAGGATGTTTGTTGTCACGGGTGGGCCCGAGGAAGAAGTTGCTCAAGAACCTCAACACGGAAAAGTGACCTTCAAGACAGCCAACAAAGAAAAGAAAGCTGAACCAGAGAAGGAGTTTGAAGTGTCATGGGGATTTGGGGAGGATGCCTCAAATGACGATGCTCCGGCTTCAGGAATGATGTTGGATGAAGACGAGGAGTCGTTTGATTTGGCTGGTGCAAGCAATGTGGATCCAGATGCGTATTATTACAAAGACTCCAAAAAAGCTTTGAAGACTTGGTGCGACAGCCGAAATTTGGATATGGTGTTCACGTTTGACGAAGAAGGACATGGCGTCAGTAAAGTTTTTGTCGCAACGATCCAGTTGGTGTTGGATGGCGGGTATACGTTGACCGGAACTGGAAAAGGTGCTCGAAAGAAGGAGGCTGAGAGGAATGCGGCTTTAGAAGCTTGTGTGAAGCTCGACCGACGAGGTATTCTGCGATCCACAGCTTCGGCGCACTCATCGAGCAGTAAACGGAGGGCGGCACAAAATGACGATGATGATGATTCGTTCTTTGATAGAACAGGTTTGTTGCTTCTTGTGTTTGAATCCCTAAACTTACCTCTGAATTCGACAGAACGTCCTAAGAAGGCAAGAGTCCAGTCCAACGTATCCGAAACGTATGAATCCATCGTTGCGAAACTGAATGAAAAGCGGACGGAACTAGAATCCATCGACTCTGACATCGCTTCCATTGATGCGCCTGCCGCTTCTGCCTCCGAAGAAGTAGATGAATTAGATCAGTTTGTCATGGGCTTAGAGAGTTCCGCAAAACAAAAAAAGAAACGCGTGCTTCTGGAGAAACGCAAGACTTTGCAACAGGTTGGATTTGAAACCACCCACTGTCTTCGCATGCTCATACAACCAATAGGAATACGACCGCCTCTCGAAAATGGCTGAAGTTGCAAAACCCCACGACTTTGCAGGCTCTTCTTCTGTGTCTACACCCTCTATTATTCCAACACCAATCAAAGCACCAACCACAACTCCACCAGTTCCAACAGCTTCTCCAAAACGCTCTCCATCACCCCAACCTCCTCACCTCCGTCCTCCATCCCCTGAAAAACTCGCCCCACCTTCATCAGAAGAATCACAGCCCACAAAACCGCAACGGAAATCAGTCTCCTTCGAAGACGACGAACCAGCCCCTCCTCCAAAGCCACCACTCCCTACCGACCAGGAGTTCAAGAAACCAGCGGCTGTACCTACAGGCGGTCGTCGACGAAACTTTGTCGTCATGACGCGACAACAAGTCAACGAGCACGAGAACGTTGAGAAGGAAGAAATGGTGGATGCTGTTCAAGGTGGGGCAGGGAAAGTGGGGAAAGAGGATTTGAGTCGATATGGGTATTAAACTGTGGAAGATAACTTATAAAAACGAATTGATGAGGGAAATTAATGAAAAATCATGTATGATTACTTCATGTTATATGGCAATAACTCCTAAAGTATCGTCAGAGGTATAGGTTTGTTTCAAGGTAAGATCAGTGCTGTTGACCACTCGATGGTGATATGGGATCGTCTCAAGCAAGAAAAGCGGACACTATTCAAGGCGTTTGGGAAACTTGGGAAAGGAGTTAATGTGGATGTGTAAAAAGTGAAACTGGAAGGGGTCGGTCTCATCCAAAAGCCCTTTTATTCCAAAACAACACAATGTATTCGGTATCTTAACTTACAAAACGAATCGAGAAAATGACGTAAATAGTTAACTTAATAACTTAAAGTCTCATTCAGTTTAGAAGAAGAGAGCCAAGACAGCAGCGGCAGCGCCAACAACGACAGAGGCCTCAGCGCCAGAGTACAAGTTAGTGTTTGGCTGGTAAGTGTTGACAACTGGAGCAACGTAGGCGGTTGGGACAACGGCAGCTGGAGTTGGGGTCGCAACTGGAACGATTGGAGCAGCAGCTGGAGTGGTAGTGCAAGTTGGAACAGATGGAACAACGACGGCAGCTGGGGTGGTAGCCTTAACAGCGGCTGGAGTTGGGGCAACGTAGGCAACTGGAGTTACGACGGCTGGGACGACTGGAGCTGGAGCGGCGTAGGCGGTTGGAACGACTGGAGCAACTGGGGCTGGGGCGACGTAGGCGGCGGACATTCTAATTTAGGTCTAAGTTTTACAAATGGTGGAAGGGGCTGTTGGAGTTTTTTTGTGCTTCAGCCTGCCTGGAATGAAATTTTCGATTTGGGGGCGATGATGAATACTCCGATAACAAACTGTGCACGCCCAGCGTTTCAGAGCGATCAAGTGCTGGCAGTTGGCAGTTGTCGGTTGTAGTAACTAGTGTATGGAGGTGTCGCCCAGATTCCAGACTGGTGTCAGATCATAATTTAAGGGGCCTACATCTAACGATTCAGTTTTGAGTAGGTGTCAACTCAGAAAACAAAAGGAACAAGATAGCGATATCAATCTCTTTATTCGCTAATACAAAGGACGAGTGCCGACAAATGCAGCGTCTATATTATTGATAAAGGGGGGGAAAACTATTCACAACTCTAGACTAAAGCACCTCTTTTTACGAGTGGATTTAGAAGAAGAGAGCCATGACAGCGGCGGCAGCAACAGCAACAGCGGAGGACTCAGCACCGGAGTACAAGTTGGTGTTTGGCTTGTAGGTGTTGACAACTGGGGCAACGTAGGCAGTTGGGACAACGGCAGCTGGTGGAGTGGCAACTGGGGTCTGGACGCACTTGGCTGGAGCGTATGGGGTGTTGTCGGCTGGCTTAGCTGGGGTAGCAGCTGGGGTGGCAGCAGCGTATGGAACAACTGGAGCTGGAGCAACTGGAGTAGCAACTGGAGCAACTGGGGCTGGGGCAACGTAAGCAGTTGGGACGGCTGGGGCAACTGGAGCTGGGGCAACGTAGGCGGTTGGGACAGATGGGACGACGGCCATTTTAGTTTTTAGTGGTAGAGTTGGTTGTTTCTGAGGAAGTTTGGGAGGCGTGCCAATCCTTCTTATAGGTTTTTCCCTCGTGCTCGAAAAAATTTCACAGAGCAAATTGATTTTCAATGAGCGTGCCTGTTGCGTGATTGGATGGCACACGCCCCTCACTATCGCATATCACATCAGTAGTCGATCGGATATATTATGTAAAGGAACTGTTGAGCCGATACGCTGGTGCTGGAAGAGAGTGATATCGAGGGTGGCATCTGTAAATTGGATATTGGAGATGCAAAACTGAGACACCTGCCAATCACTGGCACTGCTGGCGAGTCAATCGATTTCCATAATTAGGCGTTATGATATCAATTGTAGGCCATTATTTCTTTATTCTTTGCTTCCTTTAACTGACGTCTCGCCATACCATAGTTTGATTAAATTTCGACGAAATCACAATTAATTGTGTTGTGATCAAGCTATTCCATTAACGGATATAATAGAGAAAGAATTAAGTTAAATATTGATATGGCATCTCAGCGCCGTACTGTGGTATTCAGAAGACACCCTGGATTTTCCATCTTCCACCTTTCTATGATGTTCCCACGATTATTCCTCATATTATTTTAAAGATAACTTCTTATCGCATTTAGGTTAAAGAGTTTCCGTTGGTTGTTTTCACAATACGACGCGTGCGTCTGGCTGAACTTTCCAGCAAGCAACCAATTCAAAGAACAACGTACATCAAGCAAATACACTCGTGTTTATTCCATGTAAATATAACAAAAACACAACGCGAATCATCTATAACGATACTGAAGGTTGGAGGAAGGGTATGCAAAAAAGGATTCCAAAAACACTACTATCCAAAATCTAGCAGATGAAAAGAGCCAAGACACCGGCGGCAGCGGCGATAGAAGCGGAGGTAGCGCCAGAGTACAAGTTGGTCTTTGGTGAGTAAGCACCGGTGACAACTGGAGCAACGTACGCGGTTGGGGCAATTGGAGCTGGAGTTGGGGTGGTGACTGGGGCAACGTAGGCCTGGGCTGGAACAACAGCGGCTGGGGTTGGGGCAGCGTATGGAACAACTGGAGCTGGAGCTGGAGTTGGGGTTGGAACGGCTGGGGCGGCGTAGGCGGTTGGTGGTGGAGCGTAGTAAGCAGCGACGGCCATTTTCTATAAAGTCTAAGTTTGGAGAGTGGTTTTTTCTGGATTTGTGTTGGTTGATTGGTGACGCCTCTTTTGTAGTCTCTCGGCAGAAAAATCGTTATCGCATGGAGATTTTGGAGATGGAAAGGAGGAACTCGTGGGATTTGCGTCATTTTCTTGGTTGTTGTGAGTGGTTGTAATACACTGTGCATTCGGAATTGTCATTTCACGTGCGAATGGACATGTTGTAATTGGTGCTGGGTTATTTCAGTTGCCTATGAGTTCAACGGATTCCCGGAAAGACACTCGATCCGAACTGCCACAGTGCCCCCAAATCCACCCTTAACAGTATTAAGATGCAGAGAAACATTCGCCTATCTTCCGTCAATGTGATGCGCTGTATCCGCTTCAGCTTTGACCGTCATTAATGGTTCTGATCGCTAAATCAAGGTTGACCGCTGGTGGCGTTTCCGACGATAGAGTGCTCAATTTCCTGGCCTTTTGCATCAGGAGAATGCTTTTCAATTTGCCTCCCACGGCCAATTACTCTGTCGGCGATTTAGAAGTGAACTGATAGATGCTCAGGAGTTGATTGAAGCGATAAACGTGAATGTATTCGCCAGTGATTACTTTGGCGTCTCTCCTAGCTAGTTAAAGATCCTTCAAGGCTTTGTCGGCTGTCGAGATGTTCCATCAATTGTCGCTTGGTATCGTCATGCGAGCGCTTCCATCCAGTATATCTTACAGATGGAATATCAATAGAGTCCAAAACACAATCTATTTACAACCCTCGCCCAACGTAATCTTTCTTCTCATGGCATTCCCTGCTACACGATAGTCTTCTTAAGAATAAATCACGGACACAAAATGTGCAAACCAATTCCAGCTGTCATTCAACCACTATCTATTCATAGAAAAGTTAGAATTGATCGGTTCATTCTTACGGTTTAGCATATCGACGTCGAACTGAAAATCCCCCGAGTGATAAGCAAGAGGCAAGTCAGTCAAGTACTGTTATATTAGCACCCACCCACCATTAATACGCGATTACGGACTAGGAGTGACCCGAAACCGAAAAACCTGTTCGGAAGATTTCCAGTGAGCAGTGCCGCCCGGAGTCCATACAAAACTTTGGTGGCTCTCCTCCCCCTTTTTTCTCTTATAATTTTTACACCTTCACCGAAGACTCAGTGAGTAGCAGACACCAGCACACCTTGTCCATCCCCATCGACAGAGCCATCATACAGTAGTCGACATGATTGGAGTACACTCTACAGCATCTGTTGATCCAACGAGCGTGCGCTATAGAAGCTGCGATGGCTGCAACGCCGGATGATCGCTGACATCAGTTGACATCCTCACTTCACCTCAAACACCAAACCCATTAGCAACAGTATAACTAACAAACTCTTTCCTTTAATCTAGAGATGAGAGAGAAGTGGAGAAAGAAGAGAATGCGACGTCTCAAGAAGAAGAGAAGAAAGATGAGAGCTAGATCCAAGTAAACAAGACGATGCTACTGTGAACCTCTTCGCAAGTCTTTCGTCGTGAATCTGGTCGCTGTCTTTTAATTTACTCGTTGTCTGAGAGGGAAACCTGGATGGAATGTTTTTTTGAAGAAGGGTGGTTGGTTGGAGGAATGATTAGGGAGTTGGGTTGGTGTTTATACGTCTTTGTTATTGGGTCTAAACCCGTGAGGGTTACTTACCACTGAAAATATGGAATAAAGTTCCGGCTGAGTTCTACTTTTCGTTTGTTTCCAGTGTTTTCTTGGCATAGTATCGTGTTAGAAATCAGTTTGAAATTGAAGCATCCATGGCTACTGAACACACTGTGGGATTCATTGGACTTGGCGCGATGGGACTGCCGATGGCTGTCAATATCCAGAAGGGGCTTGCTGCAGCTGGTCTCGCACCGCTTCACGTGTGGAACCGAACAGCGTCGAAGGCCGAGCCGGTCCAGGCCGAAGGAGCCATTGTCGAGCCTTCTCTTGGTACCTACTTACCTGATTCTCTTAATACTCTTATTTAACACATCCAACCCAAACCCAAACCCAAACAGAGTCCCTCGCATCCAAATGTTCACTCATCTTTGCAATGACCTTTGACGACGCGGCCCTCGAATCCGCCTTTTCCGCCATCTCCACTTTGTCCAACAAATCCAACGACGGAAAAAACAAGATTCTCGTCACGTGTTCAACCGTGGCGCCGTCGCTCGTGCAACAACTCGAACACAAAACCAAATCAGTTTCGGTTTTGTCGGCGCCGGTTTTCGGACGACCGGACGCGGCTGCGGCGAAGATGCTCGTGGCGGTGCTGGCGGGCGGCAGCGAGACTGAGAAGAACCACGTCGCAAAGTACTTGGAATACACGACAAGAAAGATTACGAGACTTGGTGGGCCGGCTCATACTGCGAATGTGCTGAAACTGACGGGTAACTTTTGTATTCTGTCTGTCATTGAGATGCTGGCTCAGGCACAGACGCTGGCGGAAAAGAATGGTGTTCCGCGTGAGGCTGTGGTGGATGTTGTGAGTGCTCTGATGCCGGGACCCATTGTGACTGGATACTCAGAGAGAATTGCGAGAGACGAATTCGATGTTGGGTTCACTGTTGATGGAGGACTTAAAGACGTGGGATTGATGCGTGATCTGGCATCCTCCTCTAGTGTCAGTTTGCCTTTCGCAGACATCGCGCACGGTCATTTGGAGAGACAAAAGGCGGAGAACAAGGATTTGGATTGGGCTTCTCTTGCCAAGATTGTGAGAAAGGATTCCCATCTTTGAATCGGAATAAACTGAGAGTATGAATCCTTGTTTATTCTTCCCCTTCATCATCAACATCATCCTACTAAGTAATTCGGCCAACTACTTTGCCTTTGACGGTTCGTGGATTGCTGTAGGTGTCCATTCTCTGTCGAATCGGGTCTTTGTCCAGTGAGGAACCCAGTGCGCCGGTTTGATTCCGTTTCTGTATCGCTTTGATTCGACCCAGTACTTTTGCTCGGGCGTCATTTCAGATTCTCGGGGCATCGAGTCGGCGTAGTCCTTTTTGGATGATGGTTGAAGGAAGGTGAGTGATTGCTGTGATCGAGGGAGTGGACTGTACCAGAGCCTTCAGGGATACACCTGATTTGATGATTGTTTCAACGACATTGTCCACCGCCCGAAGTCTCAGTCTGTGTCGGTACTTTTGGTTCTGTGTCAGCGTGAACCTCCGTTTCCTGTGCGATGACAAGTTAGCACCCTTCTCTTCCTCGGGTTTAACTATCTAAATACTTCGTACCAGACAAGTCCTCCGAATGATGCCAGTGATGCAAACATTGTGCTAGTTCGTTTGTGGATGAAGTGTGTTTGACAGAAAAAGGGAAGGAGAAAAAGACGAACCAAATCAATGCGCTTTGACTTGACTGTCCTTTGCCTGGCTCTGCTGCATCCAATCGTCCAGGCTTCCGTATGATTTAGCATTACTAATAAGGCTTTATACTTACTCTCTACTCTCTGTTTTAGGTTATTGGAATCGACTTTGGATCTGAATGGTTCAAAGTCTCTATCGTAAAGACTGGTGTTCCCCTCGACATTGTCCTCAACCGTGAATCAAAGCGAAAGACGGAATCCCTTGTCACTATTCGAGATGGAATCCGTTACTTTGGAACCGATGCTGCTGGACTTGTACGTTTGTTTCCCCCACTGGTTTGACACGTGTAATTTAAACACCAACGACAGAGCACACGCTTCCCCGAATCAACATATCCTTTCGTCAAAAACTTGATTGGTCTTCAATACAATGACCCCATCGCTGTCGAGTACCGATCATGGTACAGCAACAATATGGTTCCTGAACCACTGCGAAACACGTGTGCATTCAAGCTTTCTGGAGACGTTGTGTACACTGTTGAAGAGATTCTTGCCATGCAACTTGCACATGCTAAGCGGCAGGCTGAGATTTCTGGAGGCGAGAGTATCAGCGGTGCTGTCATCACGGTAACGATCCATCCAATTCCCGAACCTTCTTACGTAAAATATTAATAAATACATTGAAAAACAGGTTCCACCCTACTACAACCACTACGAACGCCAAGCCGTCCTCGACGCCGCCGAAATCGCCAACCTCCGCGTCCTCCAACTAATGAACGACGGAACCGCCGTCGCCCTAAACTACGCCATGACCCGTCCCCCCTTAAACGGAACCGCCCAACACCACCTCTTCTTCGACATGGGCGCAGGCTCCACAGTCGCAACCCTCGTGAAATTCACCTCCACAAAAGTCAAAAAGCTCCAAATCCCCACCCTCGAAATCCTCTCCACCGGATTCGACAAGAAACTCGGCGGAAAAGCCATCGACGTGAAGCTCCAGAAGCACCTTGCGAAGCTCTTCATGACGAGTGAGAAGGGGGCGAAAGCGAAGGAACCTGTGATCAACAATGCGCGGTCGATGGCCAAGTTGTGAAGGAGGCGAACCGCGTGAAACAGATTCTGAGCGCGAATACGGAGACGATGGCGAGTGTTGAGGGCTTCATGAGGAGATTGATTTTAGGGTTAAGTTACCAGGGCGGAGTTGGAGGGGCTTTGTGGGGATTATTTTAAGAAGTTGGCGGAACCTATTAAGGCTGTTTTGAAGGAGGCGAACTTGCCTTTGGTGTGTACTTTATCTCCTGACGACCTTGTTTGGTTACTGACTCGTTTTCGAACCAGGCTAAACTTGACTCTCTCATCCTTGTCGGTGGTGCTGTTCGTATTCCAGCTGTTCAAGCTGTTTTGAAGGAACTTGTTGGAGAGTGAGTAGCAAACCTCATGTACTTCGGTTACAATTTATCGTTAACAACTGCATAGATCCAAGATTGCTCAAAATGTGAACCAAGATGAAGCCAACGTTCTCGGTGCTGGTTTCCGTGCCGCTGGAATCAGCAAACAATTCCGTGTCCGTGAAATCAAGATCAAAGACGCTTCCTCAGTCCCCATCGAAATTGTCTACAACTTGGATCTCAAGGTAAGATTTTCCATTTACCTTTCTTGAAGAACCTGATTAACACGAGAAAACAGACGGCTCCGCCGGAAACTAACCACAACCCCACTCTTCCCCAAAACACAACCCTCCCCTCCAAGAAACTCATGAACTTCAAACGCACAACCGATTTCGACTTCTCCCTCAAATACAAAGACGCCTCCTCCCCAATCCTCAGCGCCAAAGTCTCTGGCCTCGCTGACGCCATTGCAAAGCACAAGGACACTGCCGTCGACGGGTTCACAAAGGTCCAGGCTCAGATTGAGTTGACTGATAGCGGGGTTTTGGATGTTGAACACGCGACTGTTACGTTTGAGTTGAAGCAGGAGGAGAAGAAGGGTGGTAGTATTGCTGAGAATGTGATGAACTTCTTTGGGGGAAGAAGGATAAGAAGGAGGGAGAGAAGAAGGAGGATGAGAAGAAGCTGAGGTTTGTTTTTGTTTTATTTGGTGGGGCATAGTTTGGTGTACTGATTAGGTTATAGGAGGCTGCTGGTGAGAAGGACGCGAAGAAGGACGAGAAGACTGACGACAAGAAGGATGAGAAGAAAGACGAAAAGAAGGATGACAAGAAGGATGACAGAAGGACGCTAAGAAGGACGCCAAGAAGGATACCAAGAAGAACGCAACTGAATCTGAATCCAAGAAGATCACCACTTCCAAGGTCAAGTTGACTGTGGATATTAAGTACGAGACATTGCCGCCATTGACCAAGGAAGTGAAGGATGCCGCCAAATCAAGGTGAATTCTTTCCTCTATTTCCTTCAGCATATTCTAACCATTCACACAGATTTGCCAAGATGGACGATGAAGACGCCGCTCGTCGTGCCCGCGAAGAAGCCTTTAACAACCTCGAAGCATTCATCTACAGCTCCCAGGCATTCCTCGAATCAGAAGTCCTTCCCTCCGTATCCACCGAAGAACAACGTGAAGCCCTGTCCCTCAAAGTCGCCAGCGCTCAAGAATGGTTGGACGAAGACGTTACGACGCTCCCACTGAAGACCTCCGAAAGAAACTCAACGAAGTGAAAGAGATCCGCGCTCCAATGTCGTTCCGCGTCAAGGAACTCGAAGCTAGACCTAAAGCCGTCGCAGACTACCGTATCACACTCACACAAGTGCAAGCATACGTCGACGCCATCCGCGCCAACAACACCTTAGAAGACAACGCCATCTTTGGTCTCTACGAGACAAGGAATTCGTGACTGGACTCAACAAGATCAAGGAATTCAAAGACTGGATCGAGGAGAAGGAGGAAGCTCAGTCTAAGGTGCTGCTTATGAGACACCTGCGTTTAAGTCGAGAGACGTGGAAGCTAAGAAGGAGGATATGGTTACAAGTATTGTCAAGTGTTTAGTAAGGTTCCAAAGAAGCCTGTGAAGCCAAAGACAACTACTACCCCCCGCGTCTGGTAAAGCTAGTGCTACTACTGCTGGCGAAGTGCAACTGAGACGGATAAGCCAGTTCTGAGGAGAAACCAGCTTCCGAGAATTCTGGCGAAGGTGCCGTCAGAAGAGGGTGAAAAGGATGCACCTGTTGGAAGTGAAGAGGACTCTGAGACGGGTGAGACCAAAGATGCGAAGGAAGATGGAGAAGACATGATGAGCTTTAATTATGAAGCAGAGTTTTATGAACCAATAAAAACTGTAATAAAACAAGAAGATCTCATAAATTTCTTGCCTGTATCTGGAATCTTTCTGTAATATCCTTAGCTTCATGCTCGAAGGCCGTATTGCAGGCGATTATAGCCAGGGTTTGGGTGCAGCTTAAATTCTAATTCACAGCAGTTCAGGATGACACTCTCCGATCAATTCAATTATTTTTCATTTCTTTTATTTCATAATGCAATATGTTGTTTCCTTGAAAGCTATTAACCCCATTAAATACATCGCGATTTTTGTCTGCCAGTTGCAAGAAGCTGAATTCTCATGCTTTATCAGACGCCAAACTATTAAATTATGCTAAAAACGCGTATAAACGTGTGCACGAGACTTGTATGGTAATAGGGAAACATTTTTTCGGTCAGATACATAAAACACCCCAGAATTCATGTAACGGAATATGCTCCAATTCCCCTTCCGACTATTTCCGGCTCCTTCGGAATCTACCGGCTTTATCTTCTCATTTCAAATTGACAACACACAATTTATCTTTCTTTTCTAGAACATTCTTTACTTTATTTACTACTATATAAGCAGTTCCATTTTCATAACAATACAACAAGAATCTTCTTCCGCTATCTTCGCAATCCGACCCTATTCCCTATCAATTCACCAGCCGCCTTAGCTCATCTGGAAGAGCGTAAGACTGAAGATCTTAAGGTAGCGTGTTCGATCCACGCAGGCGGCATCTGTATGCAAGTCTTTTATGAAGTTGTGATGTGTCGAGTCCACCAAATTCCGCCTGACGAACGTGCTGCTGCACGCCCAGTAAGACCATGCCACCAACATTCAGCTACTGCTTAATATGCTACTGCTTACTTTCTTTGAAGGAGTGCGCTTGATGCTACTCCTTCGGTAGTGGTTTGACTTGCAGTTGTTATAGTTACGACAGTAATTCGCTAAAGAAACGCTGAAACCTTGCCGATACAGATCCAATACTCTCTTTCATGTACAGTAGTTTTTTAAGCAAAATCGAGGATTCTGAACTATTTGTTTGGTCTGTATGCTGAGGCAAACGGCGTAAAGATGACCGTGCAAGGAATAGATGAGCAATTCGTTGTTAAAGTTAAAACGTTCTTTGAATATTGGTGACGTGTGCTGGCAGGCTCGGATTTAAGAGCCATTCTTTCCAACAGCCATCCAACCTCAACCAATCCCTTTCAACATTCCCTTTCAACATTCCCTTTCCTACACCATCCCAACGCCCAAAACGTTGCACACCCCAGGAATCGAACCTGGATTTGCTCGGCCACAACGAGCTGTACTAACCGTTATACGAGGTATGCTGATATTGGGCTACATGAATGTAAACTAATATAAAGATTAGTATCATTGCAACCCACAAGTGTTTCATACCAATTTCCCGGATTATATTCTTCTCATTAATCAGAAAGAAATTGGGAAGAAAGCTTTCTATGCGATTACTCGGCTGATTCGGGAAGAAGTGTACTTACCTCATGCACTTACCTTCTTCTCTGACTGGAATAATCCAATAAAACCCCCCGCCCTAACACACTCTCTTCTTTCTCTATACTTAGATTGGTTTTTAATCTGGTAAATTGCATAATAAAACTTCTCAGAAACTCAAATGTCAGTCCAACCACACAATTTCCCACCCATCCACAGCTTCACCCCTTCTTCAGGTTCGTCTATCTGATCCTCGTATAAATTGAAACCCAATGCATGGTACTTAGCTATTCCTTCTGCCCTCCGATAGTCGACAACCAACGCAGGAGACATGGATCCGTCAACGCACGCTATGGATTGAAATCATTCTCAGTTATTGTCAATCGCAGCGCCTCTTTCTTGTGGATTTGAATGAGCTGGCAAAGAGTCCGTTGTTTGATAACAAGACCATCAATCGTTGAGTTCATATTGTCT